>VZRZ01004349.1:96548-106926 GCA_013398175.1 Climacteris rufus | reverse complement strand
AAAAAAAAAAAAAAAAAAAAACAACCAAAAAAGAAACAACAAAAGGAGGGAAGAGTGGGGAAGTGGGAATTGTCTTTCCATGATTCAGCGATTTTTGCTGCAGGGATTGGGGCTAAATCGGGCGGCACCGACTGCAATCCCTGGTCATGTGTCCAGAAGGATCATCCAGTCAAAGAGCTTTTAAAATCCCTATTATTATCCTGAAAGGTTTGGGGAAGCTGCCAGAGGGTTGGAATCACTCCAAAACTCCTCAAAAATCCAGCCTCAGGCAATTCCTTTCCATAACACTACCTGTATTCAGGCAGGAAGTGACAACCCTAACTCCAGTCCTCCTCCATCCACAGAGGTGTGACCCAGAGCACAAGGAATTCTTTTCCCTCTGCTCCTGCTGCCATGCCTTAGCCTGGATTTCAAGATTCCCTTCCCAGAAATTCAGCTTCCATGATCCATTCACTCCTTGCCTCTCCCAGACTGCAATTCCCACCAGCAAGATCCCAGACATGAAACTTCCCACAAGCCCCAAATCCTGCGTTAAAAAGGAAATACAGAAGGAACAGCCTGGACACATCCAGGTGGGCACCACTTCCTGCTGCTTCCAGGAAGGTTTTAAGGAGCATGGGGATATTTTTCCACAGGGGAAGTGGCTGGTAAAGCTGCTGCAGGATCTCAAAAGATCCTTCCAACAACTTCTCCCAGGTCAAACTCCTCCACTGGAAGCTCCTGACATGGCTTGAAATAGTTGAACTGTTCTAAGAGGTTTCCAGTCTAAAATCAACTTCCAGCACCCATCCAGAGCTTCCAATTTTTATTATTCCCATCTCCCAGGTGCTGTGCCACCACCTAAGCCAGGATGGGCAGCAGGAATAGCCAGAATGTGCCTAAAAGTTATTATTTAAGCAAAAAGCTTCCCTGTAAACACTGAAAAACAGGCAGTGAACACTCATCATTCCAAAGGCACAAGCAGTTAAGAGCAGGAAGAGGTTAGGAAAGCTCTGAACCTTGGAACAGGAATAATTTTGGGATAATATTGAAGCTGAAAGTACGTCAGCTCAGCAGGATCATGCTTCCCCCTCCCTCCACCTTCCCCTCCCCAACTCACCAGTACCAGAGTCTTCCACTGAACACCTGGAATATTTCCAGGGGTACAAAGAGAGGAATAAAAAAATCCAAAAAAAGTCTTTGGAGCTGTGGTGCCTCTCTTCAATCTTTAGGTCATGTATACTCCCTTGGAATATCCCAAAAGAAAAGCTTTGCTGCTCCAAAATGGAAGCAGAACAGTGTTTTCCCTGGATGAAGGGGGACAGGACAACTCTTTGCCCCGCCAACAGAATTTGGGATTTTGGGATTTACAGCTCAAAAGGTGCCCCCACAGGTCCTGGATCCCAGCAGCCTGAAAAAATTAAGGATAACTGATGCAACCTGGGCCTGGTTCACCCGTTAGAAAGGCACCTGATGTCCCAGTTCCCTGGGATCAAATCCTTCAGATTACACAGAAAGTGGTGGAGTTAAAAAAAAAACCAAAAACAAAACCGGTCATAACCAAAAGTTGGCTTAGAGAGCTCCAGGAAGACTTGGAAAAAAAAACAGCACCAGCAGTGGAAATCCCACAAAAACCCGGGTGGATCATGTCCTTTCACTTACTCTGGCATTCCTGGGAACAGGAATTACCTGCTGGCGGGAGGAGCTGCCCATGGGGCCGTTCATCTGCTCGTAGAACCTTCGCTCGGCGTCGTCGTACTTGTACTTCTCAAACCAGATCTTGTCGTGCAGGAAGTAATCCACAGCCATTTTCCTGGAAAAAAGGGGGGGAAAAAATCCACAAAAAGTGAATTCCTGCAAGGATTGAATGTTAACAGCTGATCAGGAGCAGTTTCTGTGCCTGCAGCTCTGCTTGGCTGCAGGAAGATTTAAGTATCCGGGATCCTCTTAAAAAACCAGGACAGATTAATCACCCACCTGCCTGACCTGGACAGGGAGTGGGGATGGAATAAATCAGCTGATCCCAACCTTCTTCCACAAAAAAAAAACCCAGGATTTTCTAGTTCATGCAAAGGAAGCTGCTGCTAAGGAAAATGTCTTGTGTAGGAGAATAAAAAGGGAATAGAATCAGAGAATCATGGAATGGCTTGGGTTGGAAAGGACCTTAAAGATAATTTAGTTCCAACCCTCTGCCATGGGACACCTTCCACTATCCCAGGTTGCTCCAAGCCCCATCCAGCCTGGCCTTGGACACTTCCAGGGATGGGACATCCACAGCTTCTTGGGGAAACCTGTGATAATCAGCAATGCAACGCTTGCAAGGGACAGACCTCATGGAAAAACAGCACAAAACACCCCAAATCCTGCTGTGAAATGGGGGATTTTTATGGAGCAGCTTCCAAAGGTGGATTAATTTCTTAATTTGAAGGGAAACAGAGCCCTTGGAAGAGGAAAAGAAGAAGTGGCCTTAATTCCAGCCAGGGCACAGGGACAGAGGCAGCAGAGAAGGTGGAGAGAGCAGGGATAGAGCAGCACAAGGAAACCATGACTGGAGCAGGCTCCACAAACGCTCTCCTTACCATCCCAAATCCCACAGCTTTCCATAAAACACTTCCACAGCAGCAAAAAGACGATTTTCCTATTAAAAAAAACCCTTCTTATCTCATTCACCCACTCAGAAGAGACCAGAGGCCACCAGACCTGCACCAAAACTACACCCAAAGCTCCAGGACCTGCTGAATTCCAACCAGGATCATTCACAGAAAATTCCAAAGACAGACAAATTTATCCCACATTTTTACACTGCCACGTGGATTTTTCCCAAATATCAACTTCTGACCAACTAAAGAGAAAATTATCCCAAACAGGACGGGGTGAAAAGTGTTAGACCTCTAAATCCCTCGATACAAAGATCCTAAAACCTTTCCAACAAATCCCAACAAAACCCATGGATCAGAAGTGTCAGGAATAAGGATTGGTGCTCCAAGATTCTTTTTTTTTCCAGGAATATCAGTCTCGACCTTAGCTCTGCAAAGTAACATCTAAGCCTTTGGAGAGGATGCCAGGGCATTCCTAAAATTAACAGACTGGATATACATTCCTTGAAAAAAAACAAAACACAGCACATGCTCCCACTGGAGTGATTCCCTAAATTGTATTAAGAGTCATCTCCAAACCTTCTTCAAGCTGGATACTGGTTATGATGCTGATTTTTATATGGAACAGGAGTATGGAAAGGAGGATGGTCCATGCAGAAAGGGGAATACTGAGCTCACTTCCCAGCCCTGCCTTTCAACACTTAACCTCTGGCTCCACACAAATCCAGCCTTTATCCACCAGAATTCTTGGGAGGAAGGGGAATTCCTTGAAGGATTTTTCCCCCCAGCTCCCTTCCCACCAGGAGCATCACCAAGTCCACCCAGTCTTCTCCACATGCAAATTCCTTCCGGCTCAATCCTGACCCGGGCGTTTTTTGCATGAGCGTTACCCCGAAAGAAACTTCTCCTACTTCATTTCTGGAGCAGGGATGCTCGGAGCAGCTGGATGGGAGGGATTTCCTACAGCAGATTCCTGGATCCCTGTGTCCTCTCCTCCTCTGGCCACTTTCAGGGAGAAGTATCGGGATTCAGCCCTGTCGTAGGTCAACTTATTCAGCCACACGGATTCGCTGTCCTTGTGCAGGAAGAAGGTGGTGGGATTTTCCTCGGGAGCATTGGGAAGCAGAGGGTTGGTGGTGGGGATCTCCACGGGGTTCATTCCCATTTGCTTCCCAACGTCGTGGTTCTTCCTCTCTTCCTGGTGGTTCTTGGGCGCTTCCGGGCAGCCGCGCTGGATTTTATCCGAGGGGTGTCCGTCCAACATCTTCTCATAAAAGTTCTTCTCAGCATCATCATAGAGGGGTTTTTCCAGCCACACCTCGGATGCCAGGACTTCCCAGTTGGAAATCTGCGGCTTCCCATTGACTGTCTGCTGTTCAGAGCTGGGCAAACTGGGAGTGGAGGCCACAGGAGAGTTGGGAATGCCCGGAGCCAAGCCTGGCGTGGCAGGAGTGGGCAGGGCTGTGACGTAGCCCTCATCCGGCGTTCCCAGCCTGGAATTTGCCCACACGGATGGGATGGCCAGGACATTGGGAGGAAGGAAGAACTGGGATTTTTCCATGAAGGCCCCCTCGGCCTTATCGAAGTCAGACTTGTTGATCCAAACCCCTTGGACAACGTGGTGACAGGCGGCCAGGATCCCGTGGGAGCACGCTGGGAGCATCCTTGGCTTGGGAATATCTTGGCTGGATTTTGACCTGGCCACCAAGGGGGATTCCTCAGGAATTTGTCCAGTCTCAGATGCTTCCTGGCTTTGGGAATCCACTAATTTTTTCCTGTAGATGCTCTCAGCACGATCATACAAGGGCTTGTCAAACCACACGCGCTCGGCCGACATTCCCGCCAGGATGGCGTCCAGCTTGGAATCCACGCCCTTGGGTTTCGGGGAACGCTTCCGTTTCCTTTGCTTCTTGCCATTCCTGGCTTTCTTCAGCTCCCCCTTGAATTCCCCTTCGATGGAATCCTCGTGGCAGATCCCATTGATGGCCTCAGGTTCCGGGGTGGCTTCCCGCTCCGGATGGAGCCGCTCGGCTTCGTCACCTTTGTGCTTTTCCAGCCAAACTTTGTCGGCGGGGCAGGGAGTTTTCCGTGTCCTCATCTTCCCAAAAAAATCGGCAGCATTAAGAGATAAGCACAACAATGTAGTGGCAGCAAAGCAAAGACATGCAGGAGATTTTTTTTGTTTAATTCATATTTTTTATTTATTTCATATTTCCTGGTAAAAAGCTAAAATATTTCATTTGGGTTTTTTTTTCCCCTTTCGGTATCCATTTTAATTCCAAGGAATTAAGCACATCCGGAAGTCAAAACCACCTTCCTCCTGAAATATTCCTGCTGTTGAGCCAGGAATTCTGCCCATTATTTCAAATTTCATTTTTTATGGCAACAAAAGCAGGGAAAAAAAAGCAGGATTTTGTTCAAATCCCTGGGAATTATGTTATTCCAAGATAGTGGATTAATTACTTGTTAGTTATTCCCAACTAAGCAGAATTTTGGGAAAATGGCTCCAATTTTTGAGTTTTTCAAGGTTGCTCCTTACTCCTGGTTCTTTTCCCACTAAAAAGCAGCTGCTGAGAAACTGGGATTTAATTTCGGGATAAAATCCAAGTTATTGGCAAATTAAACTTATCCAAGAGCTAGAAATGTCATGATTAATTCAGTAATTAATTCAATTAATATAAATTTAGCTGTGGCAGGTTGCCAAATAAAATTCCCAGACTGCTGAAATATCCTCAAAGGTTTGTAATTCCAACAGCTCCTGGAGGATTTTGGAAGCCTCAAGTTCAAGGCTTGACTTTAAATTTAAATTTTACTGATTTTAATTTAAAACTTAAATTAAAACGCCTTTTGCCTCTTGAATATTTAAATTTATTAATTTATTAAATTTTTTACGTTACAAATTCAAATTTATAGAGTTTAAAATATCAAATATTATATCTCAATCATGCAAATTATTAGGAATGGCATAAGATTTTTCTGTTTTTCTGGAGTTGTGAAACTGCCTGAGAACACTTTGATTCACCTAAAAACGCTTCAGAAATGAAAGTTTTCAATTCAAAATTAAAATTAAATTTAAAAATTAACCTTATTTTAATTTTTAAATTCCTTTTATGTTTTTCTCTTATATTTCATGGAGCAATAAATACTTTTTGGGACCTTTCAGTAGAAATAAATGTAATTACAATAAATAATAAAATAATAAATAAAATGATTATTTAAATAAATTTCATCAGAATAAAGCAATTTTCCACTAAATATTAATTTGCCAGGCTGAAATAGGATTAAATGCCATAAATTCCATGTGTTGTGCACTAATTCCCTTCCATGTGTTCCCAGAGAGAAGTTACCTGGGACTACTACACCCCAAAAATCCACGGAAAAGCAAATTTCCCCCTCCAAAACTACATTGGTGGGAAAATAAACTGGAATTTTTAAAGTGTTTTTAGGACTTCTAAGCAGAAAATCCCATTTTTGACATGCTCTGCTTGGCTCAAAATTCCCATTTCTTTGAGTGGTCCTTTGGAAAAATGGGATACTTTTATGGGAATGTTCTACTACTTCAGGAAGAATCTCTTGTAGCTGTTAGAAGTTGTGGTTTAATATTGTATTTTATTTATTTTGAGGGATTTTGCACCAAAAAACCCCTAAAATATGGGGTTTGTTTTTAAAATTATTTTATATTATATTATTTTTATATCATATTTTATATTATTTTTAATATTATATTATTTTATATTTATATGTTATATTTATATATTTTTAATTATTTATTCTATTTTTTAAATTTTGGGGGAATTTTCACAAAAAAGCCTCCAAAATTCATGGGATTTTTTTTATTATGAGGCATTTTGCACCAAAAATCTCCAAAAATATTTTTTTAAAATTAAATTTAAAATTTTATTTATTTTTTCAATTATTTAATCTATTGTCTTTAATTAGAGGTGATTTTGCTCCAGTTTTTAAGCAGCTCAAAGCCCTGGAATTGCAGCCCCCAAGGATGAGGTGAATTATGGAGCAGGAATTCCACAGGAATTCTGTAGTGAGGAGTTACCAGGAGATTCCCTCCAATCACAGAACTGTTTTGGCAGAGCTGAAATTAATTAAAAATGCCTTTAAAATTACTTATTTCCAAGAAAACACTGCAGTAATTTGTCTAATAAATATCCCACCAATGCTGACATTCCTTAATTTTCCAGAATCCCAGAAAAAACCAAAGGGTACTTACATTTTTAGCTCCTATGACAGCATTAAATAAAAAGGATAAAATTAGAGAAAAATCCAATTTTTATGGATGCAGCAGTTTGTCAGCCAAGTCATTTAATTAATGGGTTAATTAATTAGCATATAGAATTGAGTTTAGAGCTGATGAACTTTCCAGAACTCCATGAAGTTTGTGAGGCAACACAATGGAAAACCTTGATTTTTTTCATTTAAAAGAACAAGGAAAATAACATTATTAAGATGTTATCCAAAAGCATCTTCCCATCCTGGCAGCCAGAGAATTCCCAACCTGCCATCCCACTGGCACAGTGGTGGAACTCAGGATCCCCATTTTTGGGTGATTTAACACCAAAATGATTCCAAACATTCCTGCAGCAGCTTTTTCCTTCCACGAGCAGCCAAACCTTATGTTTAGTCCTGAAAAACCCAAAATTTTCAAGGAAACAGAGGAATAAAACAAGGAAAATTGGAGGAAAAAAATATCATTTATCTTCTGTGTCCATCAGTTTTCCTGGAGGAACCTGGGAAAAAGGGATTTGAATCACGTAAACCATCACCTTTCAACATTTTCCACCCAAAATTGCTGGTTTCAATTCCTCAAACATGAAATTTTTGGATTAAAAACCACATTGGGGTTTTGGGAATGTTCTCCACTGCCGAAAGTCAGAGCCCAGAAATTCCAGCTGAGTTTGAGATCCATCAGAGAAATCAAAATAAATCAAAATATAATGGTAAAACTTGTGTCTAATGTTTTATTCATTTTAAACCAGGTCCTCTGCTGGTATCATTCCCGAGAAGTGGCACAATTCCTGCTGGTCTAATTCCTCAAAATTGGCTCTTCCCCAACTCAGGACATGAGCTGGACCTTCCTCATCACCTTTGCTATGACACAAAGCTCCACATTCCAAGAAAATACAACCATTCCCAACCTTGATCAACCAAAAAACATAACTTTCTGCTCCAAACTGCTGAATCCTAATGAGATAATCAAGGATTTGGGAAAACAGCAGCAGGAAAAGACACGGAATGTGTCACCTTCAGGAGAAATAGGGGGGAAAAAAAGGAGTTGGAAACCAAGAGTTCAGGTGAGGAAAATCCTACCTGAAGGTCAAGGAGAAATGGGACACACCTGGAAAAAGGAGAGGAAAAAATTACAGCCAGACAGCCCAGCAAAGGGAATTTCTCCTCCCTGAGGATTGTGAGCATGGGATCACAATCAATTCCAACCCATCAGCGACCTGGATGCAACAGAACAAATCCAGAGGGGATTTCAGGGAACACCAGTGACAGGACAGTGGCAGCCTCAGCAAGTTTAGTCAGGGATGTAATCCTTCAAAAACCCCACGGAGCACAACAGCAGGCTCTGCCCGTTCCCAAAATAGTTTGGAAATGGATCCCTCCTTCCTGAGCGTTGAGAGAAAAAAACAGGGAGAGGACAAGCCCCACCAAGGTTATGGAAGTTTGGGAACAGCAGCACAAGGGAAAGAAGGACAGGTGAGATAAGCAGAGGCCAGGTGCACCTCCAGGAGCTGATTTTCCAGGGCTCCCAGATAAGTTTGGAGAGGCAGCCAAGGGGGCTGGGACATGGGATGGATCGGCTGCTCTGTGCCAGGACATGGCAGCAGCTCCAGTTTCCCTTTGCAGCAAGTGACTGGACAAAAAAATCCAAGGAATGGGGGAGGAGGAGCAGATCCTTAAGGCACCTGGAGCTGCTGGGGATGTGTAGGATCCCTAAATTCCCCTCCTTAACAGGGCAGGAATAACAATGACCCCATTCCCTCTCCTCCCACCCAATCCAAACTTGAAGAGGTGAGGCAACACATCAGGAATATTCCCAAAAAACAGGGAATCTGCTCCCAGGAGCTGTGGAAAGCCAGACAGGTTTAGGGAGACCCCCAGGACGAGACCACCCACCCCTTACCTGTAACAGGGAGCTGCAAATCCTGGAAAAGGAAAGGGATCCCAAGGGTAGGGAGAATCCTAAAAAACCCCTTCCCTGTGCCTGGAAGAGGGAAAGGGATCTCCCAGATAATGAGGGGATCTCCCACATCCTCCTTTTTGGGGTGTGAGGGGAGGAGAGAGCCCACAGGGAATGCAGGGCGGAAATTTCACCTGCTCCTTCTCATAACTATTAAGGGAAAAGAGACCTAAAACACTGGGATTGGGGCTGTCACCCCAATATTCCCAAGGATTTTAAGTGGGGAAAGTAATCCCAAGAAACAAGGGCATCCCAACTCCTTTCCCTAAGGACTTCGGGGGGTTCCCCCACCCCCCTTCCTAAACCCATTAAAAGAAATGGGACCTAAAACATTGGGAAAACAGGGGTCACCCCAGGATTCTAAGTGGGGAAAAATTATCCCGAAAACCAAGGGCACCCCAAATCCTCTCCCTTAGGACTCTGTGAGAATGGAAGGGACTCCACAGATGACGGGGGAAGCCCCCAAATTCCCTTCCCTAAGGCTTTAGCAGGGTGAGAGACCCCCACATACAAGGGGGTCCCCCAAAACTCCCCCTTCCCACCACTGTGAGGGAAGGAACCCCATTCCCAATGAGGGGACCCCCAAATCCCTCTTTCCACAGGGAAAGTGCCGTAAAGATAATAAAGCGGCTGATCACAACCTCCTTCTTGGGGATTCGCAGATGACAAAGGGACTCTACAGACCGTGAGAGGGCCCCTCAGTCCCTACCCCCCCAGAGATCATAAGGGGCCCCCTCACATCACGCCCCAAAGGTTTTAAGGACGCCCTAGAGACTCGCGCAACTCCCATTACCAAGGCTAAGGGAGGGGGATAAAGGACCCTAAGGAGGAGAATCAGGACTCCACGGGGCTGGGAGGTGCGATAAACCAGGACTCACCGGCAGCGTTAACCCCCTCAACCCTCTCTGCTCCCTTTGGCCGCCGCCGGGATAAAGGAGGGCAGCGCGCGCCGCGCGGAGGGTTATGGGGGAGGCGCGTACCACACGCGGCGCGTGCGGAGGGGGGAGCGGGTGGTGGTGCGCAGTGGGGAGGCAAGGCCTCATAAGCACAGCCCCGGTCCTGCCCTCCGTACCATGAAAGGGACATATGGAACATCGCGGAGGGGAAGCGGGATGCGCGAACCACCACCTGTGGCTATTAGGTTGCGCAGCTGCCCCCCTCTTTTTCTTGCCAAGTTGGATTCGTCCCCGTACCTCCGCCAGCGCTTGGGGTTGTACCACTCTGCGAAAAGAGGGGTGCACCACTTGGCTGCCTTCCCCACTCCCCTTCTCTCCCTTCCCCGGGATGTTCCCCTGTTTTTTAGGGGGGAGTTACGAGGAAAGGGAGGCCCCGCTCTGTGCGTGCGGCACCTTGTCAGCCTCCGAGCGCCGCTTGTCCCTCCTGTGAAAGTCAAGTGGAACAGCTCGGGGAGACAACGGCGTGGGGGGGCGGCAGAGGTGACGCTCTCCCCCCTTTTCGCAAAGTGGTACAACCCGCGGGCGCTGGCGGAGCTAGGAGGAAGAATCCAACTTGGCGAGGAAAAGGGGGGAAGCCAGTGGCCGTTGGGGGGGGGTGCGCGCATGCGGGGGACCGGAGCGGAGACAAAGGCGCCGCCGCGCCCCCC
>VZRZ01004349.1:80840-96438 GCA_013398175.1 Climacteris rufus | reverse complement strand
GGTGTCGGTGAAGATGTCGCTTCGCCGCGCCTACTCCATCAAGGACAAGCTCCAGGCCATCGAGAGGGTGAAGAAGGGCGAGCGGCAGGCGTCGGTGTGCCGGGCTTTCGGGGTGCCGGGGGGCACGCTCCGCGGGTGGCTGAAGGACGAGGCGAAGCTCCGCTGGTTCCTGGAGCAGCTCGGCGGCGAGGTGGGCACCCAACGCAAGAAGATGCGCTTGGCCAACGAGGAGGAGATCGACCGCGCCGTCTACGCCTGGTTCCTCGCCCTGCGCCAGCACGGCGTCCCGCTCTCTGGACCCCTCATCCAGGCACAGGCGGAAGCCTTCGCCCGGCAGATCTACGGGCCGGAATGCACCTTCAAGGCCAGCCACGGCTGGTTCTGGCGGTGGCAGAAGCGCCACGGCATCTCCAGCCAACGCATCTATGGCGAGGGCGGCCTCCCCGCCGAGCCCGAGCGCGCTCCGGCCGCACACACCGAGGTCTTGCCGGATGCTGGCGGCTACGGGGATGAGCAGATCTACAACGCCAACATCACCAGGCTCTTCTGGAAGCTTCTGCCCGGTGCTGGAATCACGGCGAGGCGGCGTCCGGCTCGTGGCGAGCGCGTCACGGTGCTGCTGGCCGCCAACCTGACCGGCTCCCACAAACTCAAGCCCTTGGTGGTTGGGTGTCTCCGTGATCCCGCCAGCCTCCGGCATCACAACCAGGAGAAATTCCCAGCTTGCTACCGCTACAGCCCCGAGGCCCGGCTGGCGCCGGCGCTCCTCCGGGCTTGGTTCTTCGAGGACTTCGTGCCGGGGGTCAAGCGGTACCTGCGCCGGAGTTGCCTCCAGCAGAAGGCTGTGCTGCTGCTCAGCTCGGCTCCATCCCGCTCTGGATCGGGGGCTGAGGATTCCCCGCCGCTGCAGACGCCCGACGGGTCCATCCGCGCGCTCTTCCTCTCCAAAGGTCCCACCGGGAGCGGCTCGGCCGGAGCAGGAGGCCGGATCCCAGCGCCACTGGAGCAAGGGGTGGTGTTGGCCTTCAAGCAGCTCTACAAGCGGGAATTGCTGCGCTTGGCCGTGTCCTGTGGCGGCCCCGGCGGTCCCGCGGACTTCGTGCGGTCCTTCCTCCTCAAGGACATGTTGTACCTGGCCGGCCTCTCCTGGGATCTCATCCCGCCCGGATCCATCGAGAAGTGCTGGCTGCTGGGGCTGCGCGCCGCCTTCGAGCCCCAGCCCGGCGAGGAAGAGCACGGGGATCCCCCAGGAGGGGAGGAAGGCGGAGGGGACAGCAAGGTCTTCAGTGACCTCACCCACCTGGCCGCCCTGGCCTTCAAGCGCTTGGCTCCCGAGGAAGTGTCCGACTGGTTGCATTTGGATGATGGAGCTCCAGGCACGGAGGAGGACGATGATGGGGAGGAGGATGCTGAGGAGGAAGGCGCTGAGGGCTGTCGGGTGGAGGAGGAGGAAGAGGAGGAGGAAGCAGCTGGTGGCAAAAGGGGTGGGGAAGGAGGAGACCCTTTGCTGCCCACGGCTCGGGAAGCCATCCAGGGGCTGGAGACGGCGCTGCGCTGGCTGGAGGGACAGGACCCCCGGGAAGTGGGGCCGCTGAAGCTGGTGCAGCTCCGCTCCCTCATCTCCATGGCCCAGCGGCTGCGCCACGGCCGCAGCCCCCAGTCCTAGGGCAGGGGGAGCCCCCACTTTTTGGCTACCAACGACCCCTGGTCGGCCACAGAGCTGGGGACACAGTTGTCCCGGGGGTGGCAGTGGAGGTGCCACTCACCGCTCTGTGACCGTGATTCCCTGGGGATCAGGAAGCCCAAATGCCTGTGGGCCACAATTTAGGGGATTTTTGTGTAACAACTCATATTCCAGGGTTGTTCCTCGCCTAAATATATTTAGGAGGTGCTATTTTTTATGTCCCTTGTGGCCCCTGGTCACTGGCACTGCCAGAAGGGGGTGGATGCTCCCACAAATTGCCCAGTCCTCCCAGTCTCATGGGGAGAAAGGGTGAGGGAAGGCCCTGCTCAGTGTCCCTGGGTGGTGGGAGATGTTACACTGAAAAATCCCCAAATCCCAGAGGTGGGCACAGCCACCTGGACAGTGACCACTCTTGAGGTGCTGTAGGGAAAATATTCCACTTTGGAAGAGGCTGTTGACACCCCTCCCACTGCTGAAATGGAATCCTGTTAAACCAGGATGATTTGGGCCTGGTTTCCTTCATGCACTGGATTGGGAAAGGGACACTTGGGTGGCATCCAAGAAGCTGCAGCTCCCTGGAGAGGGTCATCTCCATCATTTTCATCACAGCTGGGGACTCCTGGACCACGGAGACCCGCTGAACCAGGTACCATCATCCAAGCATCCTCATGAAGCTGAAGGCTCCAGGGATGGGGGTTGAGGTGCTCCCCACAGGGATTGTGGGGTGGCTGGGACTGGAGGACTGGAGGACTTGTCTTGGTGAGTTAAGGTTGAAGCTTCTGGTGCTGCCTTGGAATACTGGAGGCATCCAACAGGAATTTTGCAGCTCTTGACCTCATTTGGATGAACTTTTAGGGTGTTTAGCCAAATTATTGGAAGAGGGAAATAAAATGAACTCCTCAGCGCTGCTGTGCCCCGCATCGATGGGTGGGTGGGGGGTTTTTACTTGTCAAGTCTTTGTCTCCTCACTGCAGAGTCTATGGAAATTAAATGGATTTTTATTCCCAGATGGATGCTGTAGTCTGTGAACAGTACATGATGCCATCCCAGAGGGATTTGGGGTGGCACGGGGTGGAACCTTCATGGGGTTGCATCTTCACAGTGACAGGGTGTAATCATGTAAAGCCATGTTGCTATTTATTTTTATCATCTTTTACACTAAAGTCACCCCACAAAAAGATTTTGGAGTTTGGGATGTGGCTCATTTCAAGCAGGATTTTGTGAATTAAAGGAGGCTTCAGTTGTGGGATAAAAATGTTGCCAAGCTTAGCAGAAGGTGCTGGGTTGGAGGTCTCTGACCTTGTTTGGGGGGTGAGAATATCAAATCATGGAATGGTTTGTGTTGGAAGGGACCTGCAAGACCATCAAATTCCACCCCCCTGCCATGGGCAGGGACACCTCTCACTATCTCACGTTGCTCCAAGCCCCATCCAAGCTGGCCTTGAACGCTTGCAGGGATGGGGCAGCCACAGCTTCTCTGGGAGTTCCATTCCAGGACCTCACCACCCTCCAGGGAGGAATTTCTTCCCAACATCCCATCTAGCCCTGCCCTCTGGCAGTGGAAAGCCATTCCCCTTTATCCTGTCACTCCATCCCTTGTCCAAAGTCCCTCTCCCAACTCTCTTGGATCCCCCTGAGGCACTGGAAGGGGTTTTAAGTTCTCCCTGGAGCCTTCTCTTCTCCAGGCCAACTCAAGCTCCATCTCCAGCTTCTGTGGATCTTTGCTAATTAATTAATTAATTAGGTGTTTTAAGAAAGTGCCCAAGAGGTCATGCCTTGGCAATGCCATAGGGCTGGGATATGTGTCTTGGCTTGGTGCCACTGGCATCTGGAGTGATGGCATCCCTGGGGATGGGGTCAGAGCCACAGGAACCAGGGGCTCAGCATCCAGATGTTTCCACCAGCAATGTTTTACCCAGAAAAAGCCTTTTTCTTTTCAAAGCAGTTCACAAATCATCACTAATTGCATCCATGCAGGTGCCAGGAGGCAAAGGGAGCTTAATTAGGGCATGGAAAAAGCTCGGATCCTCTTGCTACCCCTGTGATTTCCCTGGAACTGGGAGCGGATCTGGGCTTCCATCCCATTCCCTGGGTGCCAGGGAGGGACCTGTCTGCAGGATCATGGTGGAGGTTTTTTGGCTGGTTGACCTCTTGTCCATAGTTATGGAATGTGGGCAGCATCGTCAGGGACGTGGCTTTGACCATAGGGATGCAGCTGCTCTCCCAGCCCCAGCAGATTGGGATCACCCCATCCCCAAAAGCCTGTCCCCATCCCTGTCCCCAGTGCCACACATCCCAGCACAGGGACACCAGCTTCATCCTTGGTGGCCGTGGCACCAACATCATCCCCGGTGAGCACGGAGCCAGCAGGACACCAGCTCCATCCCTGCCATCCCAGGGAACCATGGCTGTCCCCTCCCTATGGAAGTGACCCCATGGTGGCTTCCACAGGCCATCAGGGCCAAAGGGACCACAAAAAGCCACACCACCCCTTGCTCTGGCCATGTTTATTTGGTTCCTGCCCTGCAGAGGTAACACATGTCCACACCCCCTCCCACCCCCATCCAGGTTCTCCCGAGGGTGTCAGGATCCCCCTACTCCTCGAAGGAGCTCGCTTTGGTCCCCATCACCCCTCTGTCCAAGAAGGGGCTTGTCCACTAGTCCTTGGCCATGTCACATGCCCGGTTGGTGGCCGCCTCCACAGCATCCATGACGGTGGCCCGGAGCGCTCCCTTCTCCAGCTGGTGCAGGGCGTAGATCGTGGTGCCCCCGGGCGTGCAGACGTCTCCCCGCAGCTTGGCTGGGTGCTCCCCCGTCTCCAGCAGCATCTTTGCTGCACCCTGTTGGACACCAGGATGGGTTGGAAAGATGGGGATCTCCCAAAACCTTGGAAGGCATCACCATCCCAACGCCCCCGCGGCGAGGGATTATCCCACCGCCATGCCCTTCACCCTTCTGGTGGCCTCGTTTTTGCTACCAAGAGGGGAAACAGAGCAGCATCCAGCACCTCCTCCCTCATCCTGAGGGATGTTGAGGAGCCCGGGGGGGGAGGGGAGCGATGCAGGGATGTCCCAAGGACTCACCAGCAGTGTCTGTGCCGCGATCCTGCTGGCCAAGGCGCCCGGCATTCCCATCTTCACCGCGCCCTCAGCCAGCGCCTCGGCAAACAGGTACACCTGGGAAGAGAGGAGCATGCAGGGGTCAGCGTGGAGCAATGGGGGACCCCAAACCCCAAAACAGTGTCCTGGGTCCTGGTGGTGCTTACGTAGGCCACGCCGCTGCCGCTGAGCCCGGTGTGGATGTCGATGTAGGATTCGGGAACCTCCTCGCAGAGCCCGCAGGAGGACAGGAGGCTCTTGAGGAGCGCGGCTTCCTCGTCACCCGCGTTGCTGCCCCGGGAGAAGACCATGGCCCCTGCCTGCACCACGCAGGGCAGGTTGGGCATGATCCGCAGCACTTTGGTCCAGGGTGGGAGAAGCTGGGAAAAGATGGGGATGGGAGAGGGGTGCCAGCCTTGGGAAGTACCAAGGGTGACCTGAGACACTGGTGGGTGTCACCCATTGGGCTGGTGGAGAAGTGAGGAGCATGGGGAGGGAGCTGGAGGTGCAGCTGGGTTGGGACAAGGCCACAGTGGTGTGGTGCAAATGAAGGAGGAGGAGAAAGAGAGGAGGAGAAGGAAGGGAAGGATAAGAAGAGATGAGGAGGAAAAAGGAGGAGGAGCAGGAGGAAGAAAAAGAGAAAAGGAGAGGAGAAGGAAAAAGGGAGGAGGAGGAAGAGGAGAAGGAGAGAAGGAGGAGGAGGGGAAGGAAAAAGGAGAGGAGAAGAAGGAGAAAAGGAGGAGAAGCAGAAGGAAAAGGAGAGAAGAAAAGGAGGAGGGGAAAAGGAGAAAAGGAGGAGGAGGAGAAGGAGGAAAAGGAGATGGAGATGGACAGGAGGAGAAGGAGAAGAGGAGAATGAGAAGGAGAAAAGGAGGAGATGAAGAGGAGAAGCAGGAAAAGGAAAAGGAGAGAAGGAGAAAAGAAGGGAAAAGGAAGAAAAGGAAAAGGAAAAGGAAAAGGAAAAGGAAAAGGAAAAGGAAAAGGAAAAGGAAAAGGAAAAGGAAAAGGAAAAGGAAAAGGAAAAGGAAAAGGAGGAAGCTCACCCGTTGCAGTGTCTGGATGGTGACACCGGCCACCAGCGACACGACGATGTGGTGGGAGCCCACAGCAGGACGGATCTCCTCCAGGACACCCGGCAGGATGTGGGGTTTGGTGGCCAGGAAGACCAGGGTGCTCCTGTGCACCACTTCCAGGTTGCAGTGTGTGGTCCGGCAGCCCAGCTCCTGCCCGGGGACAGGGAGAGGGAGATCACAGCCTGGCACCCCAAAACCGGCATTCCCATGGTAAAGGCACATCCGGATGCAGGGACACAGCTGGGGACCCACTCTGGCCACAAAGCCACCGAGGCTCTGCCTGCATCTCACCCAGACCTGAGAAGGATGAGCCAAACCCCACTGTGGGGGCAAAAGGGTGCGCTGACCCCACAGTGAGGGGTACCCCAACATCTCCCACCCCCCTGGCCCCACTCACCCGCCAAGCATCCAGGTTTTTGTCCGAGGGAGCGCTGGCCAGGATGTTGCTGGCTGGAACCTTCCCTTGGGGAACATGGGGAGTGGGGTGAGTGGCCAGGGTGGCCCCAGGGTGTGGGGGACACCCCAGCACTGCCCAGAAACCCCAATCTCCACCAGGATGTGATTCTCTCCTCCAGCCCCAACACGATCCCACCGGGAGACATGGAGCAAATGGGGCTGGGGATGGAACCTGCTGGTGTGGCTGGCACAGGCACCCACTTGTGCCATGGTGCAGTGACAGGGGAAGTGGCCCCAAATGAGCAGGGCTGTCCCCACACTGCACTACGGGACAGGGACAATCTGGGACACATGGGGAGCAGGGACAGGGCTGTGCCCTGACTGTCTGTGGGGACAGGGACATCGGGGAGAGAGGCAGGACAGGGCTGTCCCCATGTCCTCACACTGATCTGTGGGACAGGGACCTCAGAGAGGGCCAGCACCCTGGGAAGAGCAGAAACCTTGGGGAGGGGTTCAGGAAAGGGCTGTCCCCATGTCCCCACACCGATATGGGGAACAGGGACCCCGGGAGAGTGGGATAGGACAGAGCTGTCCCCATGTCCCCACACTGATCTGTGGGACAGGGACACAGGGACGGCAGGAACCCAGGGGAGAGGGGAGGACAGGGCTGTGCCCAAGCTACTCCAATAGGAGTGGGATCCAGCCCTTCACTGGGATCCAGGGAAGGGCTGGGACCCTAGGAATGGGCCAGGGTAGGGCTGTCCCCATGTCCCTGCATTGGAAGACAGGGCTGCAGGGGAGGGCTGGGACTTTGAGAAAAGGCCAAGACCGGGCTGTCCCCATGTCCCTCCAATAGAGCACAGGGATCCAGGGAAGGGCTGGGACCCTAGGAATGGGCCAGGACAGGGCTGTCCCTATGTTCCTGCACCGGAGGACAGGGACCCCAGCAGAGGGCTGGGACCTTGGGAATGGACCAGGACACGGCTGTCCTCGTATCCCTCCACTAGACAACAGGGAAGGGAGCGCAGGGAGCGTCCAGATCAGCGCTGTCCCCACGTCGCCACACACCCCCGCGCCACAGGAAGCGCAGGGACGCCGGCGAGGCGCCGGGCCAAGACTGTCCCCATGTCCCCTCCCCTGCCCGTGGCTCAGGGACCCCTCTGTCGGCTCCCAGCCCGTACCTGCGTGCAGCAGCCCCCGGACGAGGCCCCCGGCCATGCGCCCGGCGCCCACGAACCCGACCCACAGCTCGGACGCCTCCATCGCCACCCGCGGCCACGCCCCCTCCGTTGCCACGCCCCTATGGCCGCGCCCCCGCCGCTGATTGGCGGTACGCAGCCACACCCCCTCTCCTATTGGTGGAGCCCGCTATAAGGGGCGGGGCGGAGAGGGCGAGAAAGGGAAGTCTGCGCAGGCGCGCGCGCCACGTGGTTCGCGCAGGTCCACGCGGGGGGGGGGGGCACCAGGGGGGTTCCCAAACCCCTTCCCAAACCTCTTCCCAAACCTTCCCCGCAGCGCTCAGCGGAGCCCCGGCACTCCTGGGGGTACCTAAATTTGGGGTGGAGGCCGTCCCCAAATTTGTCCGTGGATGTGGGAGGTGCTCCTCACCCTCTTCCCCTCACAGGGCCCCCACCCGCCGGCATCCCTGCGTTTATGGGGTCTCCTCTCTGAGGGGGGTCCCCTAAATTTGTCCGTGGATGTGGGTGCTGCTCCCCACCCTCTTCTCCCCATAGGACACTCACCCACCGGCACCCCTCGGTCTATTGGGGGGGTCCCACCTAGTGGGGTGGGTCCCTAAATTTGGGGTGGAGGAGGTCCCCAAATTTGCCCGTGGATGTCGGAGCTGCTCCCCACCCTCTTCTCCTTACAGGACCCCCACCCTCCGGCATTCCCGGGTTTATGGGGGGGTCCTCTGCAGGTGGTCCCCAGATTTGTCCATGGATGTGGGAGCTGCTTCCCATTCCCATCCCCACCCTCTCTTTCCCACATTCCCATCCCCTACCCTCTGGCACCAGTGGGTCTATGGGTTATCCCCCCAGTGGGGTGGGACCCCTCGTGGGGGAGGTCCCCAAATTTGTCTGTGGATGTGGAGGGCTGCTCCCCACTCTATTCTTCCCACAGGACCCTCCCTACTCCCATCATGCTGCCCTGGAGCTTCTGGGCTTTGCTCCTCTTCTGCACCACTGCTGCGTTTTTGGGGTGGCTGGGCCTTGCTGCCTCCCCAGAGAAGGTGGGGACCCCCCCCCCGAGCTGGAATTCCCCCCACACATCCCCCTCAAGACAACCACGGGTGACAACCGGTTCCAGGATGAAGCCACATCACGGGAGATGTCACACCTGCACTTCTGTCATGATCTGGTGTGGCTGTGGGGCTCCCCTGGCTGGGAAATGGGGGTTCCCGGGATCCCCCACCCTGGGAATCCGCTTTGCCTGGTGTGGGGATGGCTTTTGGGGTTGAAGGCCATATTTTGGGTCGGGTTCACACTTTTTCCCATATTTTATACCCCAAAATCACCCCTCTGTCCCCCCACTCTGTGCTGGGAGCACCCAGGGTGCTGAGGGCTCATTTTGGGGTGTCCATGGGGAGAACCAGCATTCCCCCCTCATCACCCCTGCCAATATTCACCTCAGGAGGAGTTGTCGGAGACCTGGAAGAGGATGAGGTCAGCGCTGGATGAGATCCCCATGGTCCAGCTCATGGAGGACATCGCCCACTGGATAGGTATGAGCTGGCATTGGGATGCTGCAACACCCCCATATCCCACTTTGGGACTGATCCAGCCTCTCGTCCCTCCCCACAGGGAATGTGAGCAGCTGTGGGGCCACAGAGCTCCAGGAAGGACACCAGATTGTCCCATCCAACCTCCATCAGGGGCAGGAAAGGATTCAGGATATTTGTCCCCAACCAGGTGGGAACACAGCAAACCCCATTCCCAGCTTTTTTCACACCAGGATGCAGCTTCCCCAGCTCATCCCACTGCTGTATCCATATTTTCCACACGCAGAGAGCAACCTGGTCCTTCAGGAGGTGATGGAGAAGCTGCAGAGGGTCAACCAGAGCCTGGAGCTGATGCTGGCAGCCTTGGAAGATGCACGAAGCCAGCTGGAAAAACACATGGAGCACCTCAACTCCATCCCTGACCCAAATGGTGAGCAGGAATGGGTGCTGGAGAATCGATGGGAGATGGTGGGTGCCAACACCAGGCTCTTCCTCCCCATCCCACAGGTCAGAACCAAAGTGCCACCTCCTCCTGCATCCCATACGGCTCCTACTTTGTGCTCCTGGTTCTCCAGCTGGTGCCCACGCCATTCCGGGCCATCCTCTTCCTCCTCTTCCTCGCTTCCAGCGCCCTCGGCATCCCAGCACTCTCCACGCTCCTGGTCCTTGTTGTGGCAGGTGGGGATGAGTGTGGGGACAACTGGTTGGGGACACAACACCCTGGGGATGCTCTGCTCTCTCCCACACTCATTTTCCCACAGGACAGTGGCTGGTGGCATCCACTTGCCGTGGTTCCAGAGGGATCCGGCCGGTGGCTCCCCGGGAAGGACGCCATTTCCGGCTCACCTCCACCCCGGAGAGGTAGGAGATGGGTGAGGAGGTGGCATGGAATCCTTGGGAGCTGCTGGGTCCCATCCTTTGCTGTCCCATCCTGGATGTCCCATCAGGTCCACGCGGTCCTGGATGTCCCATCCTGGATGTTGCATTCTGGAGCCACCTGGCAGGGGTCCACAGGAAGGGACAGGACGCATCTTGGTGGCTTTCCTATGGCTTTTGGGCACCTCATCCCAACTCCCTGTCCTATTTCTGCTCAGATGGCCCATCCTTCGTGCCTCATCCTGGATGTTCCATTCTGGAGCCATCTGGCAGAGGTTCCCAGGAAGGTACAAGACATGCCTTGATAACTTTCCTATGGTTTTTGGTTATCTCATCCCAACTCCCTGTCCTGTTTCTGCTTGATGTCGCATCCCTGGATATCCTATCCTGGAGCCATCTGGCAGAGGTCCCCAGGAAGGGGCAGGACACCTCTTGTTGGCTGTCCTGTGGCTTTTGGTCACCTCATCACAGCTTCCTGCCCTATTTCTGCTCAGAGAAGGGTGTGGAGCGACTGGAGAGGTGCACGTCTGCCACTGTAGTGGTGACACAGAAGCCACCAAGGTGACAGGACTCCGGTTTTCCTTCTTCCCATGCAGGGAATGCGATATGGAGCTGCTGCAGGAGGAGCTGAACAGGATAGACATGAGCTCTCTGCGAGGTGAGATGTGGCCATGAAGTGGGAGGTGTGGCGGCTCTAGGATGTGGATGTGAAGCCTCAATGTGTCCCCATCCTGTGCTGGGACACGTGTGTTATCCCAGAGTGTCTCCAAGCTCTGCTGGGGCATGTGCCACCACCCCAGGGTATCCCCAACCTCCACCTGGGGACAGGAGCACTGAGAGGGTGTCTCTACCCATGCCATGTTCTTACAGAGCTTTCATACCTGGAGCAGCCCCAAGAAGTGGCCAAGGACATTCCCACATTCACAGGGCGGGTGTCACCCGTCCCCAGTGGCCAGAGGACCATGCCAAGCTCATGTGGGGTAAGGCACTAGGTGGGCTGTCCCCATGTTGGGGGTTGGCCCCAAAAACCTGCTCCTGGGGACCAGTTGGGTCCCCCTGAGGATCAGGTCCTCTGGGGTTGGGGTGTCCTTGCTGTGGTGGCACCTCTGGGCGGTCCTGGATGTCCTGGGGGACGGGTAGGGCTGGGGATGTGACTCACAGGGAGGAGTTTGGGGTGGAAGGAGATGTCCTGAAGGATGGCCAAAACACCCCAGGGGACAAGGGACATCCACAGGAAACCCCTTCTTCCCAAACCAGGTGATGCCAGAGCTGGTCATGGATTCTGGGAAGCGCTGGGAGCCCAAACCCTGCAGCCCAAGGGCCAAGATGTGAGCACCAACCACCCAGAATGTCCCTTCTCCAGTGCTTGGTGTCACCTCAGGGTGACACCCCGCTGCTGGTGGCTTCCTGGGGTGCTGATGGCTGTCTCCTCTGCAGGTCCCCATGCCAGGGGCTCACCAGGGCTGGGCAGCGGTGCCGGAAGAAAACCATTCCCGGGCAGGAATTCTGCCACATCCACACCCCCACGGACTCTTCCCCGCATTTTTGACCCTCTACCCCCCTCCCTGAAGGATTTTAACCCTTCTAGATCCTGGTGGAGAACACATGGACCCTAAGGATGCCACTGGATGTGGGTAAAGGGCAGATGTTCATTATTCCACCAGTTTTATGCTATTTGCATATATTTTAATAAATGCCACATTTACAGCTGGAGTCTTTCCCATTCTGGTCCCTCTTATCCTGAGACTGGGGGCTGTGGAATCATCCCCATGTGCCAAGAGCAGCAGCAAATTCCCTGCTGCCATTTCCATGCCCTGGAATCCTCATTGCCTTCCCTTTATTACACCTAATTACAGGTAATTAGTGTAGCTTGTTAACAGCTCAGAGCCATCATCCTCTTGGACATGGCCAGGGTGGTGGCTCCAACTGTTTCCTACCACTTAATCTGGGATCTTTTTGGGATGCCCCGACCTTCCTCCCCCCTGCCCTGGGCATCCTGCACTGCTCCAGCAGTGGGGCAGGAATGTGGGAGCTGCTTCCTGGGCTCCCTTTTTGCTTTGGAAATGTCACTGCCACCCCCCCAGCCCCGTCCTCTGCCCCAGCAAAGGACAACCCTGAGTTGAAGAGGATGATCCCGGTGCCAGGTGATGCCGGTCCCGGTGCCGTCACTTCCTGGCATTGGCATAGTTTGCGTTGAACCAGGCACAGGTTTCCTTCACGGCTGGGGAAGGAGAAGATGGGATGGGTTTGGGAATTGGGAATGGATTTTGGCCATAGGATCATGGGATGGGTTTGGGGATTGGGAATTGGGAATGGATTTTGGCCACAGAATCATGGGATGGGTTTGGGTATTGGGAATGAATTTTGGTCATGGAATCATGAGATGAGTTTGAGGACTGGGAATGGATCTTGGCCACAGGATCATGGGACGGGTTTGGGGACTGGGAATTAATTTTGGTCAAAGAATTATAGGATGAATTGGGTTGGAAGGAACTTTTAGGTTATCCAACCACCATGCAAGGGGACAGCTCCCACTAGGCCAGGTTTCTCCAAGCCCCATCCAACCTGAGTTTGGATATTTCCAGGGACAGAGAAACCACCACCTCCCTGGACAACCTGTGCTGGTGTTTCACCACCCTCATTCCTTATCCAGAAAGGATGGACCACCTTGATGCCACCAAGGCTGATGGCAGTGTGGGTAGGACCCCTGGAGTCTCCTGGAGACCCTCCCATCTCACCTTCCCTGAAAGGAGTGAACTGGAATCCCGGCAGGTACCGCCGGAGCTTGGCATTGCTGGCCGTCTTCTTGAACTGCCCATCAGACTTTGTGGTGTCAAACTGGGATGGGAAGGATTAAGGAGGAAAAACAGGCTTTGCTTTGGCCCTTTTGGGGGGAAGGATCCTCTAGAGTATGGAATTTCCCAGGGGAGCTGGTGGGAAGGGGGGTCAGCCTGTGCTGAAGGATACAACAAGCTCTCCCCTGAATTCCATGGCCTCTGCGATGGCCTCCGCTGCTTCTCGGATGGAGACTTCGTCTTCTTCTCCCACTGTGGAGAAGGGAAGGATTGTGGTTGTTCCCTCATGGAGAGGGAGTTTCTGGGTGGGGGGGCAGCCAGGCCTTACCTGACAAAATGATTGGTTCCACCTCATCGTATTCCCGCAGGACCCAAAGGAAAAGCCGAGCCAGGTCCTGTGGAAGAGCAGACAACTCTTGGGGGGGTCACTGGTGTCCCCCAGCTCTCCCATCCCAAGGGGACACAACCCTGGGGATGGCTCAGGACAAGCCAGGTGGGTTCAGACACCTCTGGGGTCCTACCACTGTGTCCTCCAGCCCCATTCCCTGCTTCCCCAGGCCACACCTACCAGGGAATAGATGAACTGTCTCCTGGGCTTGCCTGTTCCCCAGACAGTCAGAGCAGAGCCGGACTCTGCAGGAGGAAGGAGCCGTGTCCATGATCACCGGAGCCACCTCCACCCACCCACCGGAGCAGATGGGAAGGAAACCCCCCCCCTAGTTCGCCCCAGAAAATCCCTGGAAGTCCTGCCACCCTCACGTTTGGCCAGGTAGACCTTGTGGATGAGCCCTGGCAAGACGTGGCCATCCTCGATGTTGAAGTTGTCGTGCGGCCCGAAGACGTTGGTGGGAATGACGGCGGTGAAGCGTCGGCCGTGCTGCTCGGAATAACCCCTGGATCAGGGATCAGAGCAGGGAGGGAAGGTGGGTGGGCTGCCAACCTCCCCTGCAGCACCCAGGTGTCCCCAAAAAACCCTGGCCAGCAGCACCTTCACCTGCTGAGCCCAGGTGTCTCCTCATCTTCCACCACAGTGTCGTTTAAATCCTGGAAATCCCACTGGATTCCCCTTTGATAACCTAGGGGTGCTCCCAGCCCTGGAAGGGTCTCCCATATTCCCTAACTCACCTATTTTGGACATCAATCATCCTCTTGGCATAGGAGTAGCCGAAGTTGGAGCTGTGAGGTGGCCCGTTGTGGATCTGGGGACATCGGGGCGGGGAATTAAGCAGGGCAGGGACTTTCCCTGGAATTTGTGTGGGAATGGGGATGCTCACCATGGTCTCGTCAATGGGATACGTGGTCTTGTCCGGGAAGATGCAGGTGGAGAGGCAGGAGACCACCTTCTGCACCCCTGTCTCATGGGCCGAGTGCAGGACATTGTCGTTGATGTGGATGTTTGTCCTCTGGGAAAGGAGAGATTTGTCAGGATCAGGGGGTTGGGGATCCTCAAATCCCTTTTCCAACAACTCCAGAAACGATTGGAGCTCTGGTTTGGCTCTGGGAGCAGAGCAAGCCACATTCCTGTGTCCCCACATCCCAATTTAGGGAGCACAGCACCCACAGGGATCCCGGTAGTGCCCATTCCATGTGTGCTCACCCAAAAATCCAGGTTGGAGCGGATGTTTTTGAAGAGGCCTCCGACCATGGCGGCCAGGTGGATGACGTGGGTGGGCTTGTGCCTTTCAAACAGGGCTTTGGTCTCGGAGGTGCTCCTGGAACAGGAAATTTTGGGGTTCAGTGGGGTCAACACAGCAGATTGGGGCATTTCTGAGTAAAAACCCCAATCCTGGGATGTGAAATTTTGGCGTTTCTCAGGGTCAACAGAGCAGATTTGGGCATTTCTAAGAAAAAACCCACTCTTAGGATGGAAAAACTTGGGATTTGGTGAGGTCAGCAGAGCAGATTGGGGTGTTTCTGAGGAAAAACCAAATCCAGAGATAGGAAATTCTGGGGTCAACAGATCAGATGGGGGCATTCCTGAGGAAAAAAATATTCCTGGGATGGGAAAATTTGGGATTTGGTGAGGTCAGCAGAGCAGATTGGGGTCTTTCCGAGGAAAACCCAAATCCTAGGATGGGAAAACTTGAGATTCAGCGGGATCAACACAGTAAACTGGGGGGGCTTCCAAGAAAAACTCAATTGTGGGATTTGGTGTGATCAACAGAGAAGACTGGGGGCTTTTCCAAGGAAAAGCCCAACTCACGTCAAGTCGGCGTCCCGGGAGGACACGAAGATCCACTCCTCGTCCGGCTGCCCCTCTCCATCGGCCACCACCTTCTCGATGGCTCTGCCCACCAAGCCGGTGCCACCTGTCACCAGGATGCGCTTGGTCACCTCCGTCATGGCCAAAACCCTGCAGGGAGGAGCCGGAGGGGCAAGCTGGGATCACCCTGGTGTGGCCATCACCCGCATTCCAGGCAGGTGGGATGAGGTTTTGGGGGGGGAAAATTTCTGTGTTTTGGCACAAAGGGAAGTGGAAGGGGCGCGTTTGGCTGTGACGGGGCTGAAAGTCGTCAGCTGGAGGCCACCTGGGCCAGGGCCAGAGCTGCCACGTGGTGCCACATGGCACTGCCTGGCCTTTGGAAAGGGAGGGGCACCTGCACCCCCAGGTGTGCGCACCAGATCCCTCCCTGCACCCCCAAATCTCCCCCTGCACCCAAGATCCACTCCTGAACCCCAAGTCCTGGGTCTGCACCCCAAATCTCCTTCTGTACCCCAAGTCTCCCGCTGCACCGCAGATCTCCCCCTGCACCCCAGACTTCCTTCTGCACCCCAAATTTCCCCCTGCACCCCAATTGCTATGTTTGCAGCCTAAGCCTCCCCTGCACCCCAAATCCCAGGTCTGCGCCCAGGATTGCATCCCACGACTCCCCTGCCTCCCAAACCCCAGCACTGCACCCCAAATTCCAGCTCTGCACCCACCCCACCTCCCCACACCCCAAAACCCACTCCTGCAC
>VZRZ01004349.1:69165-80332 GCA_013398175.1 Climacteris rufus | reverse complement strand
GCTCGGCTTAGTTCGGTCACTCTCGTCTTCTTCCGCCGCCGTCAGCGGGCGCTGCCGCTTGGCTTGTTGGGAAATGTAGTCCGTGCCCGGGGGCAGGGAAAAAGGGGTGCAGGGAAGGGAATGGAGGTGCAGGAACAGGGGGGAGAGTATGGGAAGGGAGTGCAGGGGAAAGGGAAGGGGGTGCAGAGACTTTAAGGGGATTCATGAGAGGGAGTGCAGGGAGGGGAAAGGGGTAAGGAAATGGTGCAAAAGAAGAGAATGGGGTGCAGTGGAAGGTACGGGGTGCAGGGGAAGAAAAAGGGAGTGCCCAGGTTCCCCTCTCCCTGCCCCAAACTGGCTTGTCAAAAGGGATTGCGATGAGAAAACATTTTAATCACTTTTAATGCACTTAAGCTGAGATTAAAAAGAGCAGAGCTTTCATGCAGATGGGGGATGGTTTTTAAGACCTCCCCTCCGCCCCCACTTCCAGCTGGCTTTCCCTTCGGGATTTTTGCAAGGCAAAGGCAGGGCTTTGCTCTAATTTAAAATTTTGGAAGTGGAATTAAGGGAGACGCTGCCAGGAATTCCCACTTTCCCCCATGCAAAGCCGTGGACAGCCCCTGTGTCAAGGAGTAGCAGAATATCACGGCTTTTCCACTCCTTTTCTCTTGGGTGAGACCTGGCAATGTGCCCTTTTCCTTTGGGAAAGTCTCAGGGAAGGCTGAATCCTTGGGGACCTCCTTCCTGGGAGTTGGGGTGGTCATTTGCACATTAAAAGATGTCACCTTGTGCCTGTGTCCCATGGAGGTGCTCATCCCCTCTCCCAGCTGTCTGAGTCCCAGATGTCCACAGCCCTTCCACGCCTTTCCCAACTCCAAAATCCCACTCTCAGGAGTGATTTCAGTCCTGGTGTTATTCCCACCTGTTATGGTACAGGAGTCCCTGGCTGATCTCATACACAGAGCCAGGAATGGACACTGAGGATCCTTCTCCATGCCGGCTATATGTCTGTCCTGCATCCTCCACGAGACACTGAGGTCTGGCAAGAAGAAACCTCACGCTGATGTTGGGATGAGTCAGATCCAGCTGCTTCCACTTTTCCACCTCACTTCATGGTTGGATTGCGGAATAAAAGGGTTTGGGTTGGAATAGACCTTTAAAAATCATCCCATTCCAACCCTTTGCCATGGGCAGGGTCACCTTCACTAAGCCAGGTTGCTCCAGTCTGGCCTTGAACACTCCCAGGGATGGGGGAAAAGCCAAGGAAGACTTTCTGGTGGGAGGATAAGATCGTCCTGCTGCCTCCTGCAAGTTTTGGAGACTAATTAGGGATAACCCGTGTTTCGGCCAAGGAATTGCTGGGAGGTGGTGCAGCCAAGAGCTGCTGTGACAGCACTCGAATAACCACGGTGTTGCATTAAATGCAGTAATTTTAGAGCTTAAATATGCTAATTCTGGGGCTAATTACCAAAGAAATGTTGGAGCACGAGGGAAGATCACAGGGGAAAGGGATGAAGTTGTGGCGACCTCATGGGATGGACTCGTTTGTTAATGAAATATCGCCCAGGCTTCTGATATTATCTAACAAGGTCTTGGGATTAAAGGATCAAAGTCTGGAGCAGACCCATTAGCTCATCTGGGCAGGACATCCCAGGACCTTCCAGCTGGCAGGATAAAGCTTGGGTGGTTCGGCCAGATTCTGCTGGAGAACCGCTGCTTCATGTGAGGCGTCGTTTCCATAACGAAGCTTCCTTGTGGGTGACCTATTTCTCTGGAACTGGCCCGGTTTTGGGTCCAGCCCCACTCCCTGCTCTGCCCTCTGGGCTCCTTGCAGGTAAGTGGGGCAGATGGGTATGAGATTCCCAGGTGTAGCCTATCCCAGGTGGAATCTGTCTGGGGATGATGCTTTATGGCTGCAGCCAAGCTCCAGGAGCCCAGGTGAGACACACCACCTCTGAGCATCCCTTTCCTGCTAAAATTCCAGCTTTGTGGCTCTTTTTTAGGGAGCAGCACACCTTTTCTAGGCCCCGTTCCACAGGATGGCCTGTGCCAGTTTCCCTAGGGATTGGGGGTTACTTCCCACCAACATGCAGCCCTTTGGCAATGGGACTTATGCAAAAGCATAGAGGGGGAAGGCTGGCATGGAATGGGAGTGATGGCCACAGATCTTCCAAGAAACATGGTTCATGGGATTGGGAGCAGCTGCTGCACGAGAACATCCTTCTCATCATCATTTTGAATACGGTCTTGTCGAGTCTGGTCCTTTATAGGAGGGAGACCAACTTGCCACTGCTCCATGATGGGGCTTGGGGTTATTCTGGGAGCAGGGTCCTGTCTGGGTGGGTGTGAATCCCCTTGGGAGAGCCACTGGAAGAGGTGCCACCTCTTCCAGCACATCCCACCTGCTTGGGGTTTCCTTGGATGGGGCACAGAGAATTGGGCAGGGGGCAATGGAAAGGACCTGGTTTTCCCAGGGTAGATGAATGGGAGAGAGGAACGTGGGCACAGGGCAATGTGGATCTGGGCCTCCTCCCGGTGCTCCCTGGAACCCATGTGAGCTGACTGTGCCCAAAACGAGCGTCTCTGGCACAGGTTTGGGATGAGACACGCTCTGGAGGATGAGGCAGACATCCCGCTGGGCCTGGCTGCTCAGGCACGTTGCAGGACTGCGGGAAAGGTGAAATCCTACTCCTGTTGCAGTCCAAGGGTTGATGTCAAGCTGGATGAACTCCAAGGTGAATGAGTATAAGAGCACAGGTTACTTAAACTTGTCTTTTTCTTCATTAGACTTTACTTAAAGATGAGCTGAAGTTTGTGCCTCAAGGCCGACGAGGTTGGTCTGCAGGGGGAATGCACTATTTACGATAAATCAAGAAATAAAAAGACCAAACAGATCCAAACCCTTTCCCTCTCTCCTTTCCCAGCTCAGAAGTAAGGGGTGTTTAGTTTTGGTTTTAGGGAGGGGCTTTGTTCCTCAGCAAATGCTTCCTCTTTGAACCAAATCTGAATCCAGCTGTGCATGGAGCTCTCTGGCTCTCTGGGCTCCAGCTGCTCCAGAGACGTTATTTTAATTTCCTTTTGATGAATATTTTAGTGCTGCCAATAGCCCTGGAGACTTTGAACTCCTGTGCCAGCCCAGAGCTCACCTGTTTGCTGGGAGCCTTTATACAGTGAAAAAAACCACACATCAAAGGAGAAGAAAGAGTGAACATCACTGGTGTGAAGCAATCTGGGGAGACCAAAGATGTTTAGGACCCAAAAATCCATGTTTGAGTGTCAAAATCAGGCAGCAGAGAGGCAGGAAGGCGTCATGAAGGACACCATCTTTTCAGCAGACTTACAGGCTTGTTCCTGTACCTCATTCCCAGGTTTCCATGCTGTGCCACAGGAGTCTACAGTGACTTGGTGGGAGTCGAGTCATGATGGGGACTTGCTGTGGGACCTCAGAGCAGAGGGTTGGTGGCTTGGGGTCACCAGCACAGGTGGTCTAGGGACCCTGAACAGGAAGTATGGTGGCCCTGAGGCCCCCTGAATAGGACCCTGAAGTGAAGAGGGGAAGGGGTATCTCCATAACAGAGTATGATCCTGGCCTTCAGACTCCCAGGTAGGTGGAATGGGGACCATGCAGCCAGGTGGACAGTGCAGACATCACCATCACCTGGGTGATCTGAGGAACCCAGAGAAAGCTGTGCGAAGATCTGGACATTCTGGTTATCTAAGGTCCTTGAAAGAAGAGGAGACAAGGACATGGGACCTTCAATGGGTGATGCTGGGTGGTAAGGGAAGATGCTGTCACAGGAACTGCAGGTGTTTAGGCTGGGAGCAAACTGCCTGTGCTGGGTGAAGTTGCAAGAGCTGTGGTACAAGAAAAGAAGAGGAGATGTCTCAAATTTTGTTGCAAAAGAACTTTATTGATGCAAAAGAATGAAGAGACAGGAGCAGGCAGTGGAAGGGATGTGATGTAAGGTGCGAGTAGGGTGACCATCAGCCAAGGTGCTTTGCTTGCAGGAGTTGTTGCCAGAGCCCTGAGCTGGTGGTGTCAGGGATGGTGCCGAGGGTCCTTAGCAGATGTAGCAGCCCCTTCTGCCATAGCAGCCCAGGCCTCCCAGCCCATAGCCAAGGCCGTAGCCAAAGCCACCAAATCCACCAGAGATGGGCTGTCCCTGCACACTGAGTTCAGTGCCAACAGCAGCCGAGGAGGTGGATCCAACAGCGGTGCTCTGGGGGAAGGAGGTCATGATGGGTCCTGGCAGGGTGATCAACACAGGGGAAGGATTGATGATGACGCGGGAGTCCTGGCACTGACGGACACAGGGCTCGTTGCAGCTGTTGGCCAGCGGGGTGGGTCCACAGGGACGGCAGAGGTCGTAGCAGGCCATGGGTGTGGTGTGGAGGATCCCTGGAAGAGAGAGAGGTGAGGCAGGGCAGGGCTGTGGGAGTGCGAGGGGCTGCGTGTCAGGAGGGTAAGGGAGTAGGGAGGTTGTGGGGCTGTGAGGAAGCGTGAGGGCTGCTGAGGCTGGGGTTGAGCGTGCTGGAAGAGAGGGCCAAGGGAGCAGGATCAGGAGGGACAGGTTTGGAGGCTCACCTTGTTGTCTTGCAGGAGCAGGAGGAGAAAGCGTCAGGAGAAGTGTGTGAGGGGGAGAGGTGCTGGGCCAGCTTTTATGCTGGTCCTAGAGGGGCGGGACAGCCTTGTGCCATGACCTTGGGGCATTTTGCAGTCAGCACCTCTTGGCTGGCCCAGCCTGGCAAGTCATGAGGTGGAAGTGTTTTTCATCCCACAACTCTGCATTGTCATGTCCAGCTCTTGAGGTCATGTCCATCTGACCTTGGCGGCAGCTTTTAAGTGTGAATTTTAGAGACCAAAGTCTGGTGTTGATGTTGTGTGTCAGGGAGGGCTGAAGACATGACCAAAGCTTTGGTGGGGTGTCATCCGTGAGGTCATTTTGTGGCACTGGTGTGCTGTGGTTCATGGGTGTGTTGTGAAAAGGGCCCCATTCCCTCACAGTCCTGTCGTGCTGGTCTGGGCTTTGTAGATGTGCTGGGAGTGAGGGGCTGCTCTTGCCTCAAAATCTCTCCCTTCCTTGCTTATCTTCATTCCTCCAGGTCTGTTTGTATGCCAGGCCTTTCCATCTGGAGATGGGAAAGCAATCCCTGTGATTTAGGGAGGGCTCCCATGCTCCCCAAAATCTTGTGTTGGTTCATCTGTACTGCTCGTCTCAGCTAGGCCCAACAAGGTCACACACTGGGATCACAGTGCTTGTGACTGATACATGGAAAGGAAAACTGGTGAATTATAAGGATATCAAGGCACATTAGGAGCAACTGAAGGAACAGGGGATGTTTAATTTTCAGAAAAATATGATTGACCTTGTTGTTCTCTCGAGATATGATTGACCTTGTTGTTCTCTCGAGATACCTGAATGGAAATTGTAACACCAATCTTGTCTCCCATTTAATGAGTCATAGGAAAAAAGGAAATTGGTTTGAAATAGAACGTGTCCATCTGACCTTGGCAGCAGCTTTTAATTGGGAGTTTGTATTTCAGGGGATTTGGTTGTTAGATGTGTGTCGGGGAGGGCTGAATAAACAACCAGAGCCCAGGAGAGGTGCAATGTCATCAGTGAGGTCACTTTGTGACACTCATGTGCTGTGGTTTGTGGGTGCCTTGTGAAGACTGGGCCCCTCTTGTGTGTGTTTGGGTGTCCATTGGTCCTTGTGTTGCACCCAGGAACGCTGAGGGAGCTTTTGATGTCCTGGGGAGGTCACTCTGCAATAGTTAGGAATGGTCCCCATGCCTGGGAGCACTTCTTGATGGATGAAAGAGACCTCATCTTCTTGTGTCTTGGATGGGATCAAGAGAGAGGATCTGGAAAAGCAGAGGCTGGTCAGGCTGAACTTGTTCCAGTGTTATGGTCCATTTGGATTTCTCAAATTTACATGACCATGTACTCTTTCATGTAAAGTGTAATTGTTGACCTCGTTCATAAATTCAATAACCAACAACAAAGAGGCCCTGATCCCTTTCTTTTTTTCTCCAGCTGGTCTGCGACGCCAATTCACTTATTCTGCATTCAAGCCACAAAGTTTCGTAACTTATATCCTGTAAGTCTCAAAATTAAGTTCCACTTAACCAAAACCAATAATTACTAACAGATTGTCAGCATGCTCCCCTTTCCTTCTCTGTCCTGACATGGGTGTTTCCTTATGGAATTCTGTGGTTCCATGTCCTTCTCCTAAGGCCATTTCCCTCTGACCTTGGTGGCAGCTTTTAAACGCAAGTAGGTATTTGGGAGAATTTGCATGGAAGATGTGTCCCAGGGAGGGCTGAATAAACAACCAAAGCTTTGGAGAGGTGGGGTGTCATCAGGGAGGTCACCCCATGTCACTGCTGTGCTGTGGTTTGTAGGTGTGTTGTGAAGAGGGGCCCCATTTCCTCACATCCCTGTCAGACTGGTCTGGGTTTTGTGGCTGTGCTGGGCACTAAGACCTGCTCCTTGCAATGCATTTACTCCCTCCCACTTTGCTTATGGCTTTCCAGTGACTGGACAGTTTTTTCACCTTCAAAGCACTGCCAAGTGCAAGCTGGACAAGAAGGTGATGAGGAGTGGTTAGTGTTGGTTTTAGAGGGTGAAACCGTATATTAATGACCTCCGTGTTAACTACAGAGAAAAAAGAATATTGTGGATGTTGAGAGAGCAATGGCTGGTGTTTACCTCCAACTCTTACCAAAGTCTTTGATTCTGTTTCCTACTGCATCATCCCAGACTATCCCAGAATGTGTAAATGGTCAGTGAGGTGGGCTGCTGTATTTATATAATGTCTAAACAAGTGAGCCCAGAGCCTTGTGATCTGAAGTCCAACTGGAGTCAAGTCTCAAGTTACACTGAGTCAAGAGTTACATCAGTGAAGCCAACACTGTTCAACATCCTCAAACGTGTCCTGCATTGGTGTGGGCAGTTCTGGACTCCCCAGGGAAAGAATCACATGAACTTATTGAAACACGACCAGTTCAGGGCCACCAAGATAGTTAAAGGGTCGAAGAATCTTTCCTAGAGAAGAGGCCGAGAGAGCTGGGACTCCAGGACACAAGGATGGGTGGGGGGGGTGTCATCAGTGTGTGCAAATCTCTGATGGCAAGGAATGAAGTTGAGGGAACTCAGCTGTTCTCAGCAGCATGCACATAAAGAAAAAGAGGGCAAGGGCACAAGTGTAAACAGAGGGAATTCCATGGGCACAGAAGAAGGAAAGAACTTTTCAGTGTGAGGGTGGTGACAGAGTGGAAGAGGTGGTGGAGTCTTTCCTGGGAGATCCAAAACTGAACTATCCATGGTGCTGGAAACCCTGCTATTGTTGGTCTTGCTTGAGCAGGGAAGAATTAAGCACTTGCACTCCAGAGTTCATGCCCAAGTGGATGATTTTGTTCCTCTGTTTGCTGGGAGGGTTCAAGAGTCCTGCTGAGAAGAGAGTTTGTCAGGTGTGTGCTGGCAGGGAGAGACTTTGCAAGAGCTATTTACTGGAGAGCATTTCTGCATCAAAGCCTTTGGTGTATCACGTGATGGGTTTCTGTCATGTCCTGGAAGGTCACAACTTCTTTCTTCCGTGCCAGACTTGGTTGATACTGGTGAGGACATAAGTCCTAAAAAAATTTTCTGTATCTTTGTCACCTTTTGCCATGGCCTTCTGAGCCCCGTCATTTAGCTAGGTGAGGGTGTGAGACACCACAGTAATCCAAAAAGAAGAGACATCTCGGGCTTTGGTGCAGGAAAATTTTATTGAAGAAAAAAACAACGAGAGAGGAGTAAAAAGTTAAAGGGGCTGGAGTGAGGTGCAAGTAATGCAACCATCAGCCAAGGTGCTTTGCTTGCAGCTGTTGCCAGAATACCAAGCTGGTGGTGTCAGGAGTGGTGCTGAGGGCCCTTAGCAGGTGTAGCAGCCCCTCCTGCCGTAGCAGCCCAGGCCTCCCAGCCCATAGCCAAAGCCACCAAATCCACCAGAGATGGGCTGTCCCTGGGCACTGAGCTCACTACCAACAGCAGCCGAGGAGGTGGATCCAACAGCGGTGTTCTGGGGGAAGGAGGTCATGATGGGTCCTGGCAGGGTGATCAGCACAGGGGAAGGGGTGATGATGACGCGGGAGTCCTGGCACTGACGGACACAGGGCTCGTTGCAGCTGTTGGCCAGCGGGGTGGGTCCACAGGGACGGCAGAGGTCGTAGCAGGCCATGGGTGTGGTGTGGAGGGTCTCTGGAAGAGAAGAGGGTGAGGCAGGGCATGGCCATGGGGGTGTGAGGTGCGGTTTGTCAGGAGGGCAAGGTAGTGTGGAGGCTGTTGTGGGGTCGTGGAGCAGCATGACGGCTGCTGACCCTGGGGCCAAGCGTGCTGGAAGAGAGGGACCAGAGGTGAAGGATCAGGAGGGCCAGGGGCTTGAGACTCACCTCGCTGTCGGCACAGGAGCAGAAGGTGTCAGGAGAAGTGTGTGAGGGAGAGAGGCACTGGGCCAGCTTTTATGCTGGTCCTGGAGGGGCGGGACAGCCTTGTCCCATGACCTTGGGGCATTTTGCAGTCAGCACCTCTTGGCTGGCCCAGCATGGCAAGTCATGAGGTGGGGTATGTTTTCCTTCATGTAATTCTGCAGTGTCATGTCCTCCTGTTGACGGTGTGTCCATCTGACCTTTGTGGCAGCTTTTAAGTGTGAGTTTTACAGACCAAAGGCCGCTGTTGATGATGTTATTAGGGAGGGCTGAAGACATGATCATAGCTTTGGAGCAGTGGGGCGTCCACAGTGAGCTCACCCTGTGGCACTGGGGTGCTGTGGTCAGTGGGTGTGTTGTGAAGAGGGGCCTCATTCCCTCACGGCCACGTCAGGCTGTTCTGGGCTTTGCAGCTCTTCTGAGGCTGAGGGGTGTCCCCTTCCATCATATTGTCTCCCTCACCACCACGTTGCCAACTTTCTAAACCTGTCTGTATGCCAGGCTTTTTACACTGGGGGTTTGAAAGCAATCCCTGTGATTTAGGGAGGCCTCTCATGCTCCCCAAAGTCTTGTGTCTGTTCATCTGTAGCACTGGTCTCAGCTGGACCCTGCATGGTCACACTGTGGGCTCACAGTGCTAGGCTCTGGCTGACACATGGAAAGAAAAACCTGTGAAGGAGAAGAAGATGTGTGAGCAGTTGAAGGATCTGGGGATGTTCAATTTTCAGAAAAAGAGGATTGACCTTGTTGGTCTCTAGAGGTATCTGAATGGCAATCCTATCATCAGTTTTGCCGGGCCCAGCCTGGCGAGACATTAGGTGGGGGAGTGTTTTCCTTCATGCAACTTCACAATTCCATGTCCTGCTCCTGAGGCCATGTGCATCTGACCTTGGCGGCAGCTTTAAAGTGAGATCTGCTGTTCAGGAGGATTTGCAGGGAAGATGCATGTCAGAGAAACCAAAATAAACTACAAATGCTTCTGAAAATTGGGATGTCATCCGTGAGGTCAACCCATGGCACTTGGGTGCTGTGGTTTGTGGGTGACTCTTGAATAGGGGGCCAATTCCATCGCAGTCCTGTCAGGCTTGTCTGGGTTTTATAGCTGTGCCGGGCATTAGGATTTGCCCCTTCCAGTGCATTTACTCCCTTTACACTTTGCTAGTGGCTTTCCAGGGACCTTGTTCCTTCAGACAAGGCTAGGACAATTTTTTTCTCCTGCAAAGCACTGCCGACAGCAGGTCAGAGAAGAAGCTGATGAGGAGCAGTTAGTGTTGATTTTGGTGGGTGAAATAATATATTAGTGACCTGTGTTAACTGCAGAGAAGGCAATCTTGATGTGAATGATGAGAGAGCCATGGGTGGCATTCACATCCACCTCTCACCAAGGTCTTTGACACAGTCTCCTACTGCATCATCCCAGACTACTCAAGACTGTACAGATTGTGTAAAAGGTCAGTGAGGTGGACTGCTAAATTTATGTAATATTTAAAGGGCTGGGCCCAGCGGCTTGTGATCTGAAGTTCAGATGCAGTCAGGTCTCAGGGGAGGTTGGTCAAGAGTCATATCCATGGAGCCAGCACTATATCCATGGAGTTCAATATCCTCAACAATGATGGGCGTTGGTGTGGGCAATTCTGGGCTTCCCAATGGAAGAATCCCAAGGACTGAGTGAAACAAAACCAGTGCAGGGTCACCAAGATAATTAAAGGGCTGGAGAATCTTTCCTAGAGGAGAGGCTGAGAGAGCTGGGACTCTCAGGAGACAGGGATGGACAGGGGGGTGTCATTAGTGTGTGCAAATCCCTGATGGCAGGGAATTAAGTTGAAGTTCAGTTTTTCTCAGCAGTCCACACCTGCAGAACAAGAGGCTTTGGGCAGAAGGGAAAACAGATGGAATTCCCTGGGCAATGAACGGAAGAATTTTTGAGTGTGAGAGTGGTTGCTGACTGGAAGAGGTGATGGAGCCTCTGCCCTAGGAGATCCAAAGCTGAACTGTCCATGGTGATGGAAATCCTGCTCTTGCTGCTCTTGCTTGAGCAGAGAGACTGGAGAATTTGCACTGCAGAGTCCCTGCCCAAATGGATGTTATTGTTCCTTTGTTTGCTGGGAGGATTCAAGAGTGCTGCTGGGAAGAGATTTTGTCAAGTGTGTGCTGGCATGGACCAACTTTACGAGAGCCGTGAGCAGGAGTGAATTCTTCTGTCAAAGGCTTTGGTGTAGTAGATGATGTGCTTGTGTCATGTTCTGGATGATCCCCCCCATTCCCTTCTTCCCATGATAGTCTTGGGTGTTACTGGTGGTGACATCTTTGCTAACAAAGGTGTTGTGCGCCTTTTCCATGCACCCTGATGGCCTGTTGAGCCCTAGCACTGTGTTGGGTGAGGATGCAAGACCATTGGAATTCAAAAAAAAAAGGAGGCATCTCAGGCTTTGATGCAACAGAACTTTATTGAGGCAAAAAAGAGAACAGAGAGGAGAAAGAAGTTGAAGGGAGCTCATCTGCAGTGTGAGTAGGGTGACCATCAGTCAAGGTGCTTTGGTTGCAAAAGCTGTTGCCAGAGCCACAAGCTGGTGGTCTCAGTGCTGGTGAGGAGGACTCTTAGCAGATGTAGCAGCCCCTTCTGCCATTGCAGCCCAGGCCTCCCAGCCCGTAGCCAAAGCCACCAAATCCACCAGAGATGGGCTGTCCCTGGGCACTGAGCTCACTACCAACAGCAGC
>VZRZ01004349.1:18808-69083 GCA_013398175.1 Climacteris rufus | reverse complement strand
GAGAGGGAGTGATACCCACGCTGGAGTCCTGGCACTGACGGACTCAGGGCTCGTTGCAGCTGTTGGCCAGCGGGGTGGGTCCACAGGGACGGCAGAGATCGTAGCAGGCCATGGGTGTGGTGTGGAGGGTTCCTGGAAGAGAGAGAGGTGAGGCAGGGCAGGGCTGTGGGAGTGCGAGGGGCAGCGTGTCAGGAGATTGAGGGAGTGTGGCGGCTGTTGTGCAGCAGTGGGGAGGTCTGAGGGCTACTGAGGCTGGGGCTGAGTGTGCTGGAAGAGAGGGTTTGGGGGGCAGGATTAGGAGAGTCAGGGACTTGAGGCTCACCTTGTTCTTGGCACGGGAACTGAAGGTGTCAGGAGAAGTGTGTGAGGGAGAGAGGTGCTGGGCCAACTTTTATGCTGGTCCTGGAGGGGCGGGACAGCCTTGTCCATGGCCTTGGGGCATTTTGCAGTCAGCACCTCTTGGCTGGCTCAACCTGGCAAGTCATGAGGTGGGGAGTGTTTTCCTTCCTGCAACTCTACAATTCCTTGTCCTGCTCTTGATGCCGTGTCCATCTGACCTTGGCGGCAGCTTTTAATTGGGAGTCGGCATTTGGGATGATTTGCCTGGAAGATGTATGTCAAAGAAACCAGAACAAACAACAAAAGCATAGGAAAATTGGAGTGTCATCAGTGAGGTCATTTCATGGTACTGAAGTGCTGTGTTTTGTGGGTGTGTTGTGAAGAGGGGCCCCATTCCATCGCAGCCCTGTCAGGCTGGTCTGGGCTTTGCAACTGTGCCATTTTTGAGATGCTGCCCCTTCCATCCCGGTCATTCCTCATTTAAAGTGCAAGTATTGGAGACCAAAGGCTGGTGTTGATGGCGTGTGTCAAAGAGGGCTGAAAGGCATGACCAATTTTTGGAGAGGTGGTGTGTCAGCAGTGAGATCACCCTGTGGAACTCATGTTTTCTGGTTTGTGGGTGTGTTGTGAAGTGGGGCCCCAAACAATCACAGCTCTGTCTGGCTGCTCTGACCTTTGTTTCTGTGCCAGGCATGAGCACCTGGACTCTTTTATTCCATTCACTGCCTCCCCTCCTTGGCTCCATCTCTCCAAGCCTGTCTATATGCCTAGCTTTTCCTGTTGGAGATGGGAAGTGAATCCCTGTGATTTAGGAAGGTCTTCCATGCTCCCCAGAACATTGTGTTGATTCATCCATAGTGCTTGTCTCAGCTGGGCCCATCATGGTCACACTGTGGGGTCACTGTGCTAGGCTGTGACAGACACATGGAAAGAAAATCTGCTGAAGGATAAGGGAAATAAGACACTAGCGGCACAGCTGAAGGAACTGGAAATGTTTAATTTTCAGAGAAAGAGCGATGGCCTTGTTGCTCTCTGGATTTGCCTGAATGGAAATCGCAGCATCAGTCTTGTCTCCCTTTACTGAGCCTTGCAAGAAGAGGAAATGCAAGCAGAGGATTCAAGTTGCCTCAGGGGAGGTTGAGTTTGCTATTAGGGAAAATTCTTTCACAAAAAGAGTTGCCAAGTCCTGGCAGTGGCTGCCTGGGGCAGTGGTGCAGTCATATTTCCAGGAGGGATTTAGGAGCCATGAAGATGTGGCACTGGGGACGTGTTTCATGGTGGTCTTGGCGGTGCTGGGGGAACAGTTGGACTTGATGCTATTTTACCATTAGGTCTTTCACAACTGAAATGCTTCTAAGATCTGTTTATTATTGGCCTTGGCAGTGCTTGATTTACAGTTGGACTCAGTGTTAAAGGTCTTTTCCAGCTGAACTGAGTCCATGAGTGTCGGAGGCACCTGTGCAAGGGAGCAGAGGCCAAATGGGAGCTCTGCTGAGCATGACCCTGTGCTGCTGGTGGAGAATAAAGGGACTACAAGGTTGCAATTATGCTTTACTTGAAAAGGTGTTAAGAATGTCCAAGATAGGTTTCAGAAAATTCTGCCATGAAGTCATGAGAGGTGGCCCTTCCCCTCTTTAGAGCACTGGGGTGTCCCATGTGGGGCGGTTTGGGCAGTTCTGGCCTCCTCAGGGGAAGAAGCCCACGGACTAAGTGAAGTAAGGCCAGCTCAAGGTCCCCAAGATACTAAAAGGGCTGAAGAATCATTCCTAGAGGAGAGGACGAAAGAGCTGGGGCTCCCAGGAGATGAGGAGGGACAGGTGAGTGTCATCAGTGTGTGCAAATTCCTGATGGCAGGCAATGAAGTCGAGGGAGCCCTGCTGTTCTCAGCACTGCACGTGTGAACTAAAGGATACCTTGGGCATGAGTGAAAATAGATGGAATTCCATGGGCAAAGAAGGCAAGAATCTTTCATTGTGAGGGTGGCCATTGTGAGGGTGATCATTGTGAGGGTGGAAGAGGTGACGGAGTCTTTCTGGTGCAAACCCCAAAACTGAACTGGCCATGGTCCCGGAAATCCTGCTCTTGCTGGTCTTGCTTGAGCAGAGGGGAATGAAGCACTTGCACTCCAGAGTTCCTGCCCAAGTGAGTGATGCGGTGACTCTGTTTGTTGGGAGGCTTTGAGAGTCCTGCTGGTGAGATTTTGTCAAGTGTGTGCTGGCATGGAAAGACTTTGCCAGAGCTGTGTTCAGGAGAGCATTGTTGTGTCAAAGCCTTGGTTGTATCAGGAAATGTGCTTGTGTCAGGTTCTGGAATGTCCCCCACTCCCCTGTTTCCTGTGTCAGTCCTGATTTCTACTGGTCATGACATCTTTGCTAACAAAGGTGTTGTGCCCCTTTTCCGTCCACCCCAAAAGCCTGTTGAGCCCTGGCACTGTGCTGGATGAGGATGTGAGACCACTGGAATTCAAAAAGAAAAGGAGGCATCTCTAGCTCACATGCAGGAAATCTTTATTGAGGCAAAAAAAAAGAAAAGGCAGGAGAAAGAAGTGATCCAGTGTGAGGTGCAAGTAAGAGGACCATCAGTTAAGAGGCTTTGCTTGCAGAAATTGTTGCCAGAGCACAGAGGCCATGATGTAAAGAGTGGTGCTGAGGGCCCTTAGCAGGTGTAGCAGCCCCTTCTGCCATAGCAGCCCAGACCTCCCAGCCCATAGCCAAGGCCATAACCAAATCCACCAAATCCACCAGAGATGGGCTGTCCCTGGGCACTGAGTTCCCTCCCGACAGCAGCTGATGAGGTGGATCCGACAGCAGTGTTCTGGGGGAAGGAGGTCATGATGGGTCCTGGCAGGGTGACCAGCACGGGGGAAGGGTTGATGATGACGCGGGAGTCCTGGCACTGCAGGGCACAGGGCTCGTTGCAGCTGTTGGCCAGCGGGGTGGGTCCACAGGGACGGCAGAGATCGTAGCAGGCCATGGGTGTGGGGTGGAGGGTCCCTGGAAGAAAGAGGGGTGAGGCAGGGTAGGGGTGTGGGGCATGTGGGGTGGTGGGTCAGGAGGGCGAGGGAGTGTGGAGGCTGTTGTGGGGCTGTGAGGATGCTGGTGTGGGGCTGCTGAGGCTGTGGCTGAGCATGCTGGAAGAGATGGGCCAGGGGGGAAGAAGCAGGAGGGGCCAGGGGCTTAAAACTCACCTTGTTGTTGGCAGGAGCAGGAGGAGAAGGTGTCAGGAGAAGCGTATGAGGGAGACAGGCGCTGGGCCGGCTTTTATGCTGGTCCTGGAGGGGTGGGACAGCGTTGTCCCATGGCCTTGGGGCATTTTGCAGGCAGCAGGTTTTGCCTGGCCCAGGCTGGTGAGTCATGAGGTGAGAGTGTTTTCCTTCCCACAACTCTTCAGTGTCACATCCTGCTCCTGATGCCACATCCGTCTGACCTTGGTGGCAGCTTTTAAGTGGGAGTTTTCGAGACCAAGGTGTGGTCTTGATGGTGCATGTCAGGGAGATCTGAAGTCGTGACCAAAGCTTTGGAGAGGTGGGGTGTCATCAGTGAGGTCAACCTGTGGTGTTTTTTGTGCATGTGTTGTGCAAATAGGCCCCATTCCTACACAACCCTGTCAGGCTCACCTGGGCTTTGCAGGTGTTCCGGGAGTGAGGGGCTGCTCCTTCCATCACATTCTCTTCCTCCTCACCTTGGCTCCAGTGCTGCCCAGCTTTCCTGCTGGGGGTGGGAAAGCAATCCCTGTGATTTAGGGAGGCCTTCCATGCTCCCCAAAGTCTTGTGTTGGTTCATCCATAGTACTCATCTCAGCTGAGCCCAGCATGGTCACACTGTGGCGTCACAGTGCTGGGCTCTGACTGATTCATGTAAGGGGAAACTGGTGAAGGATAAGGAGAACAGGACACATGAAGAGCAGTTGAAGCAAGTGGGGTTGTTTAATATTCAGAACAAGATGTTTGACCTTGTTGTTCTCTAGAGGTACCTGAATGGAAATCCTAACATCAGTCTTGTCTCCATTTAAATGAGCCACAGAAGAAGAAGAATTAGAGTCAAAATAGACCATGTCCATCTGACATTGGCAGCAGCTTTAATGAGTTGATAACTGGGACAATTTGATTGTTCAGTGTGCATCCTGTAGGGCTGAATAAACAACCAGAGCCCAGGAGAGGTGCGATGTCATCACTGAGGTCCTTTTGTGACACTCGTGCTGTGGTTTGTGGGTGCCTTTTGTAGGCTGGACCCCTCTTCTGTGCAACTGGATGTCCATCAGTGATTTTGTTGTACCCAGGAATGCCAAGAGAGCTTCTGATGTCCTGGGGAGGTCACTTTGTGTCAGCTTGGAAAGGTTGCAGTGCCTGGGAGTGGTTCTTGGTGGATGAAAGAGAGCTCATCCACTTCTTCCTTGGATGAGGTCAAGAGAGAGGATGTGGAGAACTAGCAGCTGGTCAGGCTGAACTTGTTCCATTTTTATGGTCCATTTGGATTTTTGGATTTCTCAAATTTACATGACATTGTGCCTCTGTCGTTTAAAGTGTATTGCTTGACCTCATTCAGAAATTCAAAAAACAAAGAACAAACTGATCCCTTTTTTTCCCACACTGGTCTGTGACATTAATTCACTTGTTCCACATTCAAGACATAAGGTTTTATAGCATATATAATGTAAGTCTTAAGTTCCTCTTGGCAAAAATAAAGAACTACTAAAAGACCATTAGCAAGCTCTTCTCTGACATGGTGTGGGTGTTTCTTCACGAAATTCTACAAGTTCATGTCCTTCTCCTGAGGCCTTGGCCCTCTGACTTTGGCACAAGCTTTTACGTACCAGTTATAATTTCAGAGCATTTGCATGGAAGATGCATCTCAGGGAGGGATGAATAAACAACCAAAGCTTTGGAGAGGTAGGGTGCAATCTGTGAGGTCATCCAGTGGCATGGATGTCCTTTGGCTTGGGGGTGTGTTGTGAAGACAGGTCCCATTGCCTCACAGCTATGTCAGGCTGCTCTGAGATTTGCAGGTGTGATGGAGTTGTTGCCCCTTCCATCACATTATATCCCCCCAAACTCACTCCCACCTGACTAAGCCTGACACTAGACATGACTTTTCCTGTGGATTTTGCTCTGTGGGTGTCTTGGTGCTCCTTTTGCTTTTAAAGTTTTGTTAACCATGCTTTTTTGTGTCTTTTCTTGGGCTTAGTGCCAAGGCTTGAGTTCACTGCTGATTGTCAAAAAGGGTATTTGGACGTTGCCCAGGGTTGTTGGAGGCAAGCATTGCATGATCCTCGACAACTCAGGCAAGTCCAAGTTGTGTCAGTGCCCAGCATGGTGGACTAAGAAGTGTCTGAAGGGCTGAGCCCAGAGGCTCGTGGTCAGTGTCCCAAAGTCCTTATTAAAGCAAGTCTCCAGTGCTGTAGCCTGGGACTTGGATCCACTGGGCCAACCCTGAAAACCTGAGTGGTCCTGGACATCAGGGGCAGCTGCCAAGTGCTGTTTCTGGGGAAGAGTCATCCCAGGTAGGAAGGAATGTCTGGGTATCAATTGGAACAATCGTTTTCTTCTCAGAAAAATGACTGTAATTCTGGTTGAGAAGAAATGGACTAGGAGATGTCCCTGTACCATTATGAGAAAAGGGACCCCAAGTGTCCAGGGCAGAATTGGGAAAAGTGTTGTGATGAGGCAGGGGGAGGTGACTCTTGCTGACTCTTGAGCACTGGTGAGGTCCCATGTGAGGTGTTGTGGGCAGTTCTGGGCTTCCCAGTATGAAAATGAAGCAGATTTTGTGAATTGAGACCAGTTCAGGGCCACTAAGATGCTAAGGACTGGAGGATCTTTTACAGAGGAGAGCCTGAGGTAAATGGGACTCCCAGTAGGCAAGGATGGATGGGGGGCTGTCATCAGTGTGTGCAAATCCCTGACAGCATGGTATGAAGTCAAGGAAGCCTGGCTGTTCTCAGCAGAGCTCACCTGCAGGACAAGAAACCTTGGGCAGAAGGGAAAATGGATGGAATTCCATGGGCAAATAAGGAAAGAATCTTTCATTGTGAGAGTGGTCAGAATAGAAGAGATGGTGGAGTCGCTTTCCTGGGAGGTCAAAACCTCAACTGTCCATGGTGCTGGAAATCCTTCTCTGGCTGGAAGTATTGTGCAGAGGGGAAGGAAGCAGAGTTCCTGCCCAAATGGACAAGTTTGTGACTGTTTGTTGGGAGAGTTTGCCAGTCCTGTGGGGAAGAGTGTTTTTCAAGTGTGTGCTGGGTTGAACAGATGTTTCCAGAGCCAATCTCATGAGAGCACTGATGTGTGAAAGCCTTTGGTGTATCAAGTGTCTTGTGTCATAATGTGGAATGTAACCACAAAACCCTGCTTCCCATGCCAGTCTTGGTTGCTACTGCTGGTGAGGTATTTGCTAAAAAAGGAGTTGTGGCCCTTTTCTACCTGCCACTGTGTCCTGTTGAGCCAAGCACTATGCTTGGTCACAACATGAGAGCACTGAAATTCAAAAAGAAGAGGAAGCATTTCTGGCTTTGATGCAGGAAAGCTTTATTGAGGCAAAATAATGAAGAGACAGGAGAAAGAAGTTGAATGGATCTGTTGTGACATGCAAGTAAGGCAACCATCAGCTGAGGTGCTTTACTTGCAGGAGGTGTTGCCAGAGCACTGAGCTGAAGCTCTTCAGGTGGTGCTGAGGACCCTTAGCAGGTGTAGCAGCCCCTCCTGCCATAGCAGCCCAGGCCTCCCAGCCCGTAGCCATAGCCAAAGCCACCAAATCCACCAGAGATGGGCTGTCCCTGGGCACTGAGTTCGCTACCGACAGCAGCTGAGGAGGTGGATCCAACAGCGGTGTTCTGGGGGAAGGAGGTCATGATGGGTCCTGGCAGGGTGACCAGCACAGGGGAAGGGTCGATGATGACGCGGGAGTCCTGGCACTGGCGGACACAGGGCTTGTTGCAGCTGTTGGCCAGCGGGGTGGGTCCACAGGGACGGCAGAGATCGTAGCAGGCCATGGATGTGGTGTGGAGGTTCCCTGAAAGAGAGGGGGATGAGGCAGGGCAGGGGCATGGGGATGCAATGGGTGGTGTTGTGGGAGGGCAAGGGAGTGTGGAAGCTGTTGTGGGGCTGTGAGGTAGCGTGAGCTGGAAGGGGGGCCAAGCGTGGTGCAAGAGAGGGACCAGGGGTGCAGGAGCAGGAGGGTCAGGGGCTTGAGAGTCACCTTGTTGTTGGCAGGAACAGGAGCAGAAGGTGTCAGGAGAAGTGTGTGAGAGAGTGAGGTACTGGGCCGGCTTTTATGCTAGTCCTGGAGGGGTGAGACAGTCTTGTCCCATGACCTCAGGGCATTTTGTGGGCATCAGCTTTTTACTGGCCCAGTGTGTCAAGTCATGAGGTGGGGAGTGTTTGCCTTCCCACAACTCTTCAGTGTCACGTCCTGCTCTTAAGGTTGAGTCCATCTGACCTTGGCGGCAGCTGTAAAGTTGGTATTTGGGAGGATTTGCATGGAAGGTGCATGTCAGAGAAACCAGAATAAACAACAAAAGCCTAGGGACGTTAGGGTGTCATCATTAAGGTCAACCCATGGCACTTGTGTGGTTTAGTTTGTGGGTGTGTTGTGCAGAGGGGCCTCATTCCATCACAGCCCTGTTAGGCTGGTCTGGGCCTTGCAACTGTGCCGGGAGTGATCAGCTGTCCCTTCCATCCTGATCTTTCCTTCCCACCCCACCACCAGCTCCCCAGACCTGTCCTTCTGAGTGGCCTTCCTTGTTGATTGTGCTCAGGATTCAAAACTTCGTGGTCAGAGTTTCTTCTCTGGTGTGACATGTCCAAAGAAGTGCTGCTGAGGGATCTGGAGAACAAGACTTAGGAGTAGTGGTTGTATCATCTGTGGATTTTTAGATGCAGAAAAAGAAGATAGCGGAGAAACCTTCTCCATCTCTGCAGCTGCCTGCAAAGTGTTTGTTATGAGGTTGTTGCTGCTCTTTTGTCCCATTGAGCAACTGATAGGAAAACTGGAAATGGCCTTAAATTGCTGAAACCTGGAGTGGAAATGGTATTGGGCAGCCTGATTCTGCTGTCCCGCTTGTATTTCTGAGATTTACATGTCAATGTATTCTGTCATTTTAAATGTATTTCTTTACCTCATTTGAAAATCCATTAAGAAAGAACAAACCAGTCTCTATCTCTTTTTTTTCCCAGACTGGTTTGTGAAGATAATTAACTTATTCCACATTCAAACCATAAGGTTTCATAATTTATATCCTGTCAGTCTTAATATTGTGTTCCTGTTGGGGAAAAGCAATAATTAGATAATAAGTAACCAATGCTCATCATCCTCCTCTTTGTTTTTTGTTTCATGATGTGGGCATTTCTTTATAGAAATCTACGATTCCGTGTCCCTGTCCTGAGTCTGTGTCCGTTTGATCTTGGCGGCAGATCTTAAGTGCAAGTTGCTCTTTGGGAGGATTTGCATGGAAGATGCATGTCAGGGTGTGTTTAAGACATGACCAAAGCTTTGGAGAGTTGTGCTGTCATCAGTGAAGTCACCCCTTGGCACTCGTGTTCTGTGGCTTGTGGATACATTGTGAAGAGGGGCCCCATTCCTTCACAGCCATGTCAGGCTGCTCTGAGTTTTGCAGGTGTGATGGAGTTGTTGCCCCTTCCTTCACATTCCATCCCCCCTGAACTCACTTCCACCTGGCTAAGCCTGACACTAGACATGACTTCTCCTGTGGATTTTGCTCTGTGGGTGTCTTGGTACTCTGCTTGCTTTTAAAGTTTTGATATCCTGGGCCTTTTGGGTCTTTATTTGGGCTGAGTACCAGGGGTTGAGTCCCATTTCTGATTCCTAGAAAAAGGATTTGGAGGTGTCCCAGGGTTGTTGGAGGCAAACATTACAACCACATGGGCAAGTCCAAGCTGTGTCAGTGCCCAGCATGGTGGACTAAGAAGTGTCTGAAGGGCTGGGCTCAGTGGCTCGTGGTCAGTGTCCCAAAGTCCTTATTAAAGCAAGTCTCCAGTGCTGTAGCCTGGGACTTGGGTCTACCAGGCCAACACTGAAAACCTGAGTGGTCCTGGACATCTGCTGGAGTTAAGAAAGGGCAACTGCCAAGAGGTGTTTGTTGGGAGGAGTCATTCCAGGTAGGAAGGAATGTCTGGGTATCAATTGGAACAATAATTTCCTTCTCAGAAGAATGAATGTAATTCTGGTTGAGAAGAAATGGACTAGGAGATGTCCCTGTACCATTATGAGAAAAGGGACCCCAAGTGTCCAGGGCAGAATTGGGAAAAATGTTGTGATGAGACAGGGGGAGGTGACTCCTGCTGTGTCCTGAACAATGGTGAGGTCCCATGTGACATGTTGTGGGCAGTTTTGGGCTTCCCAGTATGAAAATGAAGTCGATTTAGTGAATCAAGGCCAGTTCAGGGCCATCAAGATTATAAAGATGCTGGAGGATCTTTCCTTGAGGAGAAGCTGAGAAAGCTGGGTCTCCCAGAGGACAAGACTGGACAGGGAGATGTCATTAGTGTGTGCAAATCCCTGATGGCAGAGAATGAAGTCCATCTGCTCTCAGAACAAGAGGCCTTATGCAAACGGGAGAACATAGGGAATTCCATGAGCAAAGAAGGCAAGAAATTTTTGAATGTGAGGGTCATCACAAAATGGAAGAGATGGTGGAATCTCTGTCCTGGGAAGTCAAAACTGAACTGTCCACGGTCCTGGATATCCTGCTGTTGCTCGTCCTATTGAGCAGAGGGCAATGAAGCACTTGCACTCCAGAGTTCCTCCCAAAGTGGATAATTTTGTGACTATTGGGAGGGTTTGAGAGTCTGGCTGTGAAAGAGAGTAGGTCAAGTGCTGGCATGGCATTACTTTACCAGAGCCATTGATGAACAAGAGAGCGTTGATGTGTCAAAGCCATTGGTGTATCAGGCGAGGGCCTGTGTCATGTTTTGGAGCATATCCCCTCCTTCCCCTGCTTCCCATGCTAATCTTGGTTCTTAGTGGTGGTGACATATTTCCTAAGAAAGGGGTTGTGCCCCTTTTCCATCCACTCCAATGGCCTTTTGAGCCCTGGTGCTGTGCTGGGTGAGGATGTGAGACCACTGGAATTCAAAAAAGAGGAGACTCAGGCTTTGATGCAAGAAAACTTTATTGAGGCAAAAAAAAGAAAAAAAGAAAAGGCAGGAGAAAGAATTTGAAGTTTTCTGCTGTGAAGTGCAATTAGGGTGACAATCTGCCAAGGTTGCTTGCAGGAGCTGTTGCCAGAGCCCCAAGACGCTGGTGTCAGTGCTGGTCCTGAGGGCCTTTAGCAGGTGTAGCAGCCCCTTCTGCCATAGCAGCCCAGGCCTCCCAGCCCGTAGCCAAAGCCACCAAATCCACCAGAGATGGGCTGTCCCTGGGCACTGAGCTCACTACCAACAGCAGCTGATGAGGTGGATCCGACGGCGGTGTTCTGGGGGAAGGAGGTCATGATGGGTCCTGGCAGGGTGACCAGCACAGGGGAAGGGTTGATGATGACGCTGGAATCCTGGCACTGGCGGGCACAGGGCTCGTTGCAGCTGTTGGCCAGCGGGGTGGGTCCACAGGGGCGGCAGAGATCGTAGCAGGCCATGGGTGTGGTGTGGAGGGTCCCTGAAAGAGAGAGGGGTGCGGCAGGGCAGGGATGTGGGGGTGCGAGGGGTGATGTTGCAGGAGGGCAAGAGAGCATGGAGGCTGTTGTGAGGTTGTGGGGAGGTGTGAGGGCTGCTGAGGCTGGGGCAGAGAGTGCTGGAAGAGAGGGATCAGGTTGCAGGAGCAAGAGGGGCAGGGGTTGAGGCTCACCTTCCTGTGGGCACAGGAGCAGGAGGAGAAGGTGTCAGGAGAAGTGTGTGAGGGGGAGAGGCACAGAGGTGGCTTTTATGCTGGTCCTGGAGGGGCGGGACCATCTTGTCCCATGACCTTGGGGCATTTTGCAGTCAGCAGCTCTTGCCTGACCCAGCCTGGTGAGTCATGAGGTGGGGAGTGTTTTCCTTCCCACCATTCTGCAGTGTCATGTCCTGACTTTGAGGTTGAGCCCATCTGACCTTGGCGGCAGCTTTTAAGAGGGCGTATTAGAGAAAAAATTCTGGTATCGATGCCATGTGCAGGGTGTTTTGAAGAAGTGGCCAGAGCTTTGGAGACTTTGGGTATAATCAGGAAGGTCACCTCATGGCACTGGTACTGTGGTTTGTGGTTGCGTTTAGGAGGGGCCCCATTCCATTGCAGCCCTGTCCAGCTGGTCTGGGCTTTGCAGCTGTGCTAGGCATTAGAACCTGCCCCCCATCAGTGCATTTCCTCCCTTCTTCCTTGCAAACACCTTTCCAGGGGCCTTGTTCCTTCAGACAAGGATGGGACAATTATTTTCACCTGGAGAGCATTTTCAAGTTGGACAGTTGGACTCTTTCAGGGTGGACAATAAGGTGATGAGGAGCGATTTGTATTGATTTTGAAGGGTGAAGTCATATGTTAGTGACCTCTCTGTTACCTACAGAGAAAAAAATCTTATTGGGGGTGATGACAGCACCATGGCTGGTGTTTACCTCCAGTTCTTACCAAGGGTTTTTACAGTGTCTCCTACTGCATCATCCCAGGCTAACCAAAAATGCACAGGTTGTGTTAACAGTCGGTGAGGTGGACTTCTACATTTATATGATATTTAAAGGGCTCAGCCTTGTGATCCAAAGTCCAGATGTACTCCAGTCTCGAGGGAAGTAGGTTGCGAGTTTTGTCTAAGGAGCCAACACTGTTCAACATTGTCAACAGTGACATAGGCAGTAGGACTGCTGCCCCCTCAGCAAGTCAGCAGATGAAGGAGTGGCTGAGGCACTGGGTGGTTGTGCCATCAGACAGACCTGGAGATTGAGGGTTAAAGGAAACTCCGGAAGTTCAAGAGGGGGAAACGTGAAGTTCTTCATCTTGGCAGGAATGACACTGAGCCCCAGGTCATGTTGGGGGCCTGAGAGGTTGGAAAACAGCTTTGCTGAGCATGACCCTGTGGTGCTGGTGGAGAACAATGGGATCACAAGGTTGCAATGAAGCCTTACTTGCAAAGGCATCACCAGTGTCCAAGATAGATTTCAGAAAATGCTTGCCATGAAGTCAGGACTGGTGACCCTTCTTCTCCTTAGAGCACTGGTGGGGTCCCACGTGGGGTGTTTTGGACAGTTCTGGCCTCACCAGGGGGAGAAGCCCATGGACTGAGTGAAACAAGAACCATTCAGGGCCACTAAAATACTGAAAGAGTTGAAGGATCTTTCATAGAGGACAGGCTGGGAGAGCTGGGACTGCCAGGAGACAAAAATGGACAGGGCATGTCTCATGAGTGTGTGAAAATACCTGATGGCAGGGAATGAAGTCGAGGGAGCCTGGCTGTCCTCTGCAGTGCACATGGGAAGCAAAAGGGGCCTTGGGCACAAGTGAAAACAGATGGAATTCCATGAGCAAGGAAAACAAGATTTTTTCAGTGTGAGGATTGTCGCAGAGTGGAAGACGTGGTGGAGTGTCTGTCCTGGGAGAGCAAACTGAACTGTCCATGGTGCTGGAAACCCTGCTCTTGTTGCTCTTGCTTGAGCAGTGGAGTTGCAGCACTTGCACTCCAGAGTTCTTGCCCAAGTGGATGATGTTGTGCCTGTGTTTGCCAGGAGGATTCAGGAGTCCTTCTGGGAATAGAATTTGTGACATGTGTGCTGGCATGGCGTGACTTTTCCAGAGCCATGTGCAGGAGAGCATTAATGTGTCAAAGCGTTTGGTATATCAGGTGAAGGGTTTCTGTCACATTCTGGAACATCCCCCCGGTCCCCTGCTTCCTGTTTCAGTCTTCATTTCTACTGGTGGTGACATATTTGCTAAGAAAGGTGTTGTGGCCCTTTTCTCCCCACCCCAAAGGCCTGTTTGTCATCATCAAGGGTTGATGATGACTCTGGAGTCCTGGCACTGGTGGACACAGGGCTCATCCTCTTGCATGAGGATGTGAGACCACTGGAATTCAAAAGGAAGAGGAGGCATATAAGGCTTTAATGCAACAGAACTTTATTGAGGTAAAAGATTAAGACACAGCAGAAAGAATTTGAAGCATCAGTCAAGGTGCTTTGAATGCAGGAGATGTTGCCAGAGCCCCAAGATGATGGTGTCAGGGCTGGTTCTTAGCAGGTATAGCCACCCCTTCTGCCATAGCAGCCCAGGCCATAGCCAAAGCCACCAAATCCACCAGAGATGGGCTGTCCCTGGGCACTGAGCTCACTGCCAACAGCAGCAGAGGAGGTGGATCCGACAGCAGTGTTCTGGGGGAAGGAGGTCATGATGGGTCCTGGCAGGGTGATCAGCACGGGGGAAGGAGTGATAACCACGCTGGAGTCCTGGCACTGGCGGACACAGGGCTCGTTGCAGCTGTTGGCCAGCGGGGTGGGTCCACAGGGACGGCAGAGATTGTAGCAGGCCATGGGTGTGGTGTGGAGGGTTCCTGGAAGAAAAGGGGTTAAGGCAGGACAGGGCTGTGGGGATGGGAAAGACAGTGTGTCAGGAAGGTGAGGGAGTATGGAGAGGTGTGAGGGCTGCTGAGGCTGGGACTGAGCATGCTGGAAGAGAGAGGCCAGGGTGGCAGGAGCAGGAGGGTCAGGGGCTTGAAGCTCACCTTGTTGTTGGCAGGAACAGGAGGAGAAGGTGCCAGGAGAAGTGTGTGAGGGAGAGAGGCGCTGGGCCGGCTTTTATGCTGGTCCTGGAGGGGTGGGACAGCGTTGTCCCATGGCCTTGGGGCATTTTGCAGGCAGTAGCTCTTGGCTGGCCCAGCCAGTTGAGTCATGAGGCGGGGAGAGTTTTTCTTCCTGAAATTCTGCACTTCCATGTGCTGCCCTTCTGGCCGTGTTCGTCTGACCTTGGTGACAGCTTTAATGAGTTGGTATTTGGGATGATTTGATTCTTTGATTATTGTCAGGTAGAGCTGAATGAAGAACCAGAACACAGGAGAGGTGAGATTTCATTAGTGAGGTCATTTTGTGGCACTCGTGTGCTGTGGTTTGTAAGTGTCTTGTGAAGACTTACTGGGAGCCCTTTCTGCTGGATGAAAGATAATTCATCCCTGTGTGTCTTGCATGGGATCAAGGGAGAAGAACTGGAAAACAAAGTGGGTCAGGCCGAACTTGTTCCAGTGTCATGGTCTTACTGGATTTCTGAAATGTACATGATAATGTATTCCATCATTTATAGTGGGTTCTTTGAACTCATGCAGAAATTTGATAACAAAGAACAAATAGGGCTTGATTCCTTTTTGCCCTAGGTGGTCTGTGACATCAATTCACTTATTCCGTGTTCAAGCCATAAGGTTTCATAATTTATGTCCTGTAAGGCTTACTATTAAGTTCCTCTTAGGAAAAACCAGTAACAACTAACAGATATTCAGCAAGCTGCTTTTTCCTTCTCTGTCATGCTGTGAGTTTTATGGAATTCTATGACTGCGTGTCCTTGTCTTGACTCTGTTTCCCTGTGACCTTGGCGGCAGCTTTTAAGTGCAAGCTGCTTTTTGGGAGGATTTGCATGGAAGATGTGTGTTAGGGTGGACTGAAGATGTGACCACAACTTTGGAGAGGTGAGGTGTCATCACACAGTGGCATTCATGTGCTGTGGTTTGTGGGTGTGTTGTGAAGAGGGGTCCCATTCCCTCACAGCCCTGTCAGGCTGCTCTGGCATTTGCAGCTCTGCTGGAGGTGTTGCTCCCTCTCTCACATTCTATTCCTCCTCACCATGTGCCCACCTGGCTAAGCCTGACACTAGAGCTGACTTTTCCTGTTGACTGTGCTCTGTGAGAGTCTTGGTGGCCCTCTTCCTTTTAAGGTTTTGATATCCAGGGCCGTTTTGGTCCTTACTTGGCCTGAGTGCCAAGGGATGAGGCCACTTGTGATTGTCAGAAAGAGGATTTGGAGATGTCCAAGGGTTGGTGGGGGTGAACCTTGCATGCTCCTTGACCACGCAGGCAAGTCCAGGTTGGTAAACACTCTGCATGGTGGACTGAGAAGTGTCTGAAGGGCTTCGCCCAGAGGCTCGTGGTCAGTGTCCCCAAGTCCCTATGGAAGCAATTCCCTAGTGCTGTAGCCTAGGGACTGGATCCACGGGGCCAGCCCTGAAAACCTGAGTGATCCTGGACATCAGCTGTACTTCCGCAAGGGCAGCGGCCAAGAGCTATTTGTTGGGAGGAGTCATTCCAGGTAGGAAGGAATGTCTGGGTTTCAACTGGAGCAATTGTTTTGTTATCAGAAAAAGCCTTTTTGGTACTGGTTGCGAAGAAAGGGTACAGGGGGTGTCCCTGTACCATTATGAGAAAAGGCACCCCAAATGTCCAGAGCAGGATTGGGAAAACTGTTGTGATGAGGCAGAGGGAGGTGATCTTGAGCACTGGTGAGGTCCCATGCGAGGTGTTGTGGGAAGTTCTGCACTCCCCAGTGTGAAAATGAAAAAGATTTAGTGAATTGAGACCAGTTTGGGTCCATCAAGATTCTAAAGGGGCTGGAGAATGTTTCATAGAACAGAGATTGAGAGAGCTGAGACTGTCAGGAGACAAGGCTGGCCAGGAGTGTGTCATCAGTGTGTGCAAATCCCTGATGGCATGGAATGAAGTTGAGGGAGCCTGGCTGTTCTCAGCAGAGAACATGCACATGTGAAGGGAAAGATGACAAGGGCACAAGAGAAAACAGATGGAATTCCTTGGGCAAAGAAGGCAAGAATTTTTCATAATGAGGGTGGTCACAGAGTAGAAGAGGTGGTGGGGTCTCTGTTCTGGGAGATCCAGCACAGAACTGTCCATGGTCCTGGACATTCTGCTCTTTCTGGTCTTGCTTGAGCAGAGGGGAATGACATCCTTGAACTCCAGAGTTCCTGCCCAAGCAGACGATGTTGTAGCTGTGTTTGCTGTGAAGGTACAAGAGTCCTGCTGGGAAGAGAGTTTGTCAAGTGTGTGCTGACTGCCAGAACTGTTCCCAGGAGTGAATTGTTTTATCAAACCTCATGGTATATCAGATGATGGGCTTGTGTCATCTTTGGGATATTCCCTGCCATCCCTTGCTTTCCGTGCCTGTCTTCCTTGTTAATGGTATTGATATATTTCCTAAGAAAGGGGTTGTGCCCCTTTTCCATCCACCCCAATGGCCTTTTGATCCCTGGCATTGTTCTGGGTGAGGATGTGAGACCACTGAAATTCAAAAAGAAGAGGAGATATCTCAGGCTTTGATGAAGGAAAATTTTATTGACGGGAAATTATGAAGAGAAATGAGCAGCCAGTGGAAGGGATCCAAGTAAGGTGACCATCAGCTGAGGTGCTTTGGTTGCAGGAGGTGTTGCCAGAGCCCCAAGATGGTGGTGTCAGGGGTGGTGCCGAGGGTCCTTAGCAGGTGTAGCAGCCCCTTCTGCCATAGCAGCCCAGGCCTCCCAGCCCATAGCCAAAGCCACCAAATCCACCAGAGATGGGCTGTCCCTGGGCACTGAGCTCACTGCCAACAGCAGCCGAGGAGGTGGATCCAACAGCGGTGTTCTGGGGGAAGGAGGTCATGATGGGTCCTGGAAAGGTGATCAGCACGGGGGAAGGATTGATGATGACGCTGGAGTCCTGGCACTGGCGGACACAGGGCTCGTTGCAGCTGTTGGCCAGTGGGGTGGGTCCACAGGGACGGCAGAGGTTGTAGCAGGCCATGGTTGTGGTGTGGAAAGTCCCTGGAAGAAAGAGAGGTGAGAAAGGGCAGGGTTGTGGGGGTGCGAGGGCAGGTGTGTCACGAGGGTAAGGGAGTGCGAAGTCTGTTGTGGGGCTGTGGGAAGGCATGAGGACTGCTGAGGCTGGGGCAGAGCATTCTGGAACAGAGATGCCAGGGGAGCAGGAGAAGGAGGGTCAGGGGATTGAGGCTCACCTTGTTGTCTTGCAGGGGCAGGAGCAAAAAGCGTCAGGAGAAGTGTGTGAGGGAGAGAGGCTCTGGGCCGACTTTTATGCTTGTGCTGGAGAGGTGGGACAGCGTTGTCCCATGGCCTTGGGGTATTCTGCAGGCTGCAGCTCTTTGCTGGTCCAGCCTGTTGAATCATGAGGTGGGGAGTATTTTCCTACATGGAATTCTGTAATTCCATGTCCTGCTCTTGAGGCTGTGTCCATCTAATGTTGATGGCAGCTTTAATGAGTTGGTATTTGTGAGGATTTATTATTACGTGTGTCAGGAAGGGCTGAATAAACAACCAGAACCCAGGAGAGGTGCAATCTCATCAGTGAGGTCCTTTTGTGGCACTCATGTGCTGTGGTTTGTGCCTTGTGAACACTGGGCCCCTGTTCTGTGTGATTGGATGTCCATCAGTCATTGTGTTGCACCCAGGAATGCTGAGGGAGCTTCTGATGTCCTGGGGAGGTCACTCTGCAATAGCTTGGCAATGTCCAAATGCCTGGGAGCGCTTCCTGATGGATGAAAGAGAGCTGATCCCCTTGTGTCTTGAATCCAATCAACAGAGAGGAACTGGAAAACTAGAGGCTGGTCAGGCTTGTGTGAGTGTTATGGTCCATTTGGAATTCTCAAATTTAGATGATAACATACTCTGTCATTTATACTGTGTTCCATCAGGAAATCCATTAAACAAACCAGAAACAGGATGTGACCCTTTTTTCCCAGGCTGTTCCGTGACATCCATTAACTTATTCCACATTCAGTCCATCATGTTTCATAACTTACATCCTTTAAAGCTGAACATTGTGTTCCTGTTAGCAAGAACCAATAATTACTAGTGGCTGGTCAGTGGGATTGTCTTTTTTTTCTCTGTCATGGTGTGGGCATTAATTTGTAGAATTCGTGATTCTGTGTCCTTCTCTTGAGTCCGTGTTCTTCTGACTTTGGTGGCAGCTTTTAAATGCAACTATTGGGGGTTAAAGACTGGTGTTGCATTCACTGTCTCCCTACCCCGGCTTCATCTCTCCAGGCCTGTCTATAGGCCAGGCCTTTTTTGCTGGAGATGGGAAAGCAATCCCTGTGGTTTAGAAAGGTCACCCAAACTCCCCAAAGTCTAGTGCTGGTTGATCCGTAATGGTCGTCTCAACTGGTCCCAGCAAGGTCAGACTGTGGAGTCCCAGATCTGGGCGCTGATTGACACATGGAAAAGAAGTGTGGTGAAGGATAAGAACAAGACAAATGAGAAGTGGAAGGAATTGAGGATGTTCGATTTTCAGAAAAAGAGGGTGGACCTTATTCCTCTCTGGAGTAGTCTGAATGGAAATTGTTTAACATCAGTGTTGTCTCTGTTTTACCAAGCCTTAGAAGAAGAGGGAATGTACTTAAGTTTCCCAAGGGGAGGGTTCCTTTCCTATTAGGGAAATTTAATTCACGAAAATGCAGGGCCAGCAAGATACTGAAAGGGCTGGAGAATCTCTCATTCTCTGAGGAGAGGCTGGGAGAGCTGGGATTCCCAGGAGACAAGGCTGGACAGTGGGTGTCATCACTGTGTGCAAATCCCTGATGGCAGGGAATGAAGACAAGGAATTACAGGTGTTCTCAGCACTGCACATGTGAAGGAAGAGGCCTTGGGCAGAACTGAAAACAGGTGGAATTCCATGGGCAAAAAAGGGAAGAATTTTTCAGTGTGAGCATAGTCAGAGAGTGGAAGAGGTAGAGGATTATCTGTCCTGGGAGATCCAAAACTGAAGTGGCCACGGTCCTCAAAGTACTGTTCTTGCTAGTCTTGCTTGAGCAGAGGTGAATGAAGCACTTGCACCCCAGAGTTCCTGCCCAAGTGGATGATTTTCTGACTCTTCTGAGAGGGTTCAAGAGTTCTCCTGGGAAGAGAGCTTGTCATGTGTGTGGTGGCATGGAGAGACTTTAGCAGAGCTGTGCTCAGTAGAGCATTGCTGTGTCAAAGCATTTGGTGTAGCAGGTGATGGGTTTGTGTCACATTCCCCCATCTTCTGGTTGCTGTGCCAGTCTTGGTTATTAATGGTTGTGACAAATTTGCTAAGAAATGTATTTTGCCTTTTTTCCATCCACTCCAATGACCTGTCTGCTGCTGTGCTGCATGAAGGTATGATACCATTGAAATTCAAACAGAAGAGGAGACACTTAAGGCTTTGATGCAGGAAAACTTTATTGAGGCAAAAGATTGAAAAGAACCGATAAACGAGTGGAATGGATCCCGTATTTCATGCAAGTAGGTCGACCATCACCCGAGGTGCTTTGCTTGCAGGAACTGTTGCTAGAACCCCAAGATTGTGGTGTCAGGGATGGTGCCAAGGGCACTTAGCAGTTGTAGACACCCCTTCTGCCATAGCAGCCCAGGCCTCCCAGCCCATAGCCAAAGCCAAAGCTGTAACCAAAGCCACCAGAGATGGGCTGTCCCTGGGCACTGAGCTCACTACCAACAGCAGCAGAGGAGGTGGATCCGACAGCGGTGCTCTGGGGGAAGGAGGTCATGATGGGTCCTGGCAGGGTGATCAGCACAGGAGAAGGAGTGATAACCACGCGGGAGTCCTGGCACTGGCGGACACAGGGCTCGTTGCAGCTGTTGGCCAGCGGGGTGGGTCCACAGGGACGGCAGAGGTCGTAGCAGGCCATGGGTGTGGTGTGGAGGGTCCCTGAAAGAGAGAGAGATGAGGAAGGGCAGGGGCCATGGGGGTACATGAGGTGATGACTTGGGGAGGCTGTTGAGGGGCTGTGGGGAGGTGTGAGGGCTGCTGGGGCTGGGGCAGAGCATGCTGGAAGAGAGGGGCCAGGAGCCAGGATCAGGAGGGGCAGGGGTTTGAGGCTCACCTTGTTTTCAGCACAGGAGAAGAAGGTGTCAGGAGAAGTGTGTGAGGAAGAGAGGCGCTGAGCCGACTTTTATGCTGGTCCTGGCAGGGTGGGACAGCCTTGTGCCATGACCTTGGGGCATTTTGCAGTCAGCAACTCTTAGCTGGCCCGGCCTGGTGAGTCATGAGGTGGGGAGTGTTTTCCTTCCTGCACTTCTTCAATTCCATCTCCATCTCTTGAGGCCGTGTCCATCTGACACTTTGGCGGCAGCTTTTAAATGGGAGTTGGAATTTGCGAGGGTTTACGTGGAAGATGCATTTCAGAGAAACCAGAGTAAACCAAGCTAGCCTCAGAAAAATGGGGTAACATCAGTGAGGTCAACCCATGGCACTCGTGTGGTTTAGTGTGTGGGTGTGTTATGAAGAAGGGCCCCATTCCATCGCAGCCCTGTCCATCTGGTTTGGGCTTTGCAGCTGTGCCAGTCATGATCACCTGCCCCTTCCATCCTGGTCATTCCTCCCCACCCCACCACCAGCTCACCATGCCCATGTTTCTGACTGCCCCTTGTCACTGGTTGTGCTGTGGCTTTGACAGCCTGGGGTCACAATGGTTCTTCTCTTGTGTGTCATCTCCAAAAAGGAGTCACTGAGGGATCTGGAGCACAAGTAGTGGTTGTATCAACTGTGGATTTTTAGATGCAGGAATAGAAGCAAGAGGAAAGACCTCCCTCTCTGCAGCTGCCTGAAAAGAGGTTTTTGGCAGGTCGTTGCTGCTCTTTTCTCCCTTCTAGTGAGTGATAGGAAAACTGGAAGTGGCTTAAATTGCTGAAACCTTGTGTAGAAATGGTCATGGGCAGCCTGTTTGAATTGTCCCATTTGTATTTCTGAGTTTTACATGACAACCTAATCTTTTATGCAAAGTGTATTTCTTTATCTCATTTGCAAATACATTAAGAAAGAACAAGTGGGGCCTGATTCCTACTTTTCCCAAGCTGGTCTGTGATACCAACTCACTTATTCCACATTCAAGTCATAATGTTTTGTAATATGTACCCTTTAATACTTACTGTTGTGTTCCAGTTACTAATGGATATTCAGTATTCTCCTCTTTCTTTTTGTGTCATAAAATGGGCATTTCCTCTTGGAATACTGTGATTCCATGTCCTTCCCCGAGTCCATTTCTGTCTGACCTTGGAGGCAGCTTTTAAGTGCAAGCTGCTTTTTGGGAGGATTTGCATGGAAGATGTGTGTCAGGGCATGCTGAACACATGACCAGAGCTTTGGAGAGGTGGGGTGTCATCACTTCTGTCACCCAGTGGTACTGGGGTGCTGTGGTTTGTGGGTGTGTTGTGAAGAGGGGTCCCATTCCCTCACAGCCCTGTCAGGCTGCTCTGGCATTTGCAGCTGTGCTGGAGGTGTTGCCCTCTCCCTCACATTCCATCTCTCCTCTCCTTGCTTCCACCTGGCTAAGCCTGACACTAGAGCTGACTTTTCCTCTTGCCTCTGAGGGTGTCTTGGTGGCCCTCTTGCTTTAAAGGTTTTGATATCCAGGCATTTTGGGTCTTGGGCTGAGTGCCAAGGGGAGAAGCTACCTGTGATTTTCCAAAACAGGAGTTGGAGGTTGCCCAGTTTTGTTGGAGGTGAGCATTCCATGATTCTCGACAACCCAGGCAAGTGTGGGCTATGTCAGTGCCCAGCATGGTGGCCTGAGAAGTGTGTGAAGGGCTGAGGCCAGGGTCAGTGTCCCAAAGTCCTGATTAAAGCAATTCCCCAGTGCTGTAGACCAGGAGTTGGATCCACTGCGCCAACCCTGAAACCCTGAGTGGTCTTGGGCATCAGCTGGATTTCAGCAGGGGCAGCTGCCAAGTGCTGTTTCTGGGGAGGAGTCATCCCAGATAGGAAGGAATGTCTGGGTATCAATTGGAACAACTGTTTTCTTCTCAGAAAAAGGTACTGGTTGAGTAGAGATAGACCAGGAGGTGTCCGTGTACCATTGTGGACAAATAGAACCAAAGTCTCCAAGATAGGATTGGGAAAAGTGTGATGAGGCAGGGGGAGGTGACTCTTCCTGTCTCCTGAGCACTGCTGAGGTCCCATGTATGGTGTTGTGGGAAGTTCTGGGCTTTCCAGTGTGAAAATAAAGAAAACTTTGTGAATCAAGACCAGTTCAGGTCCATCAAGATGTTAAAGGGTCTGGAGGATGTTTCATGGAGCAGATACTGAGAGAGCTGGGGCTTCCAGGCGGCAAGGATTGACAGGGTGGTGTCATCAGTGTGTGCAAACCCTTGATGGCAGGGAATGAACGTGAAGGAGCCTGTCTGTTCTTAGCAGTGCACATGTGCAGGACTAGAGGACAAAGATACAAGGGAAAACAGATGGAATTCCCTGGACAAAGAAGGTAAGAAATTTTGAGTGTGAGAGTGGCCACTGAGTGGAAGAGGTGGTGGAGTCTGTCTTGGGAGATCAAGACTGAAGTGGCCATATTCCTGGACATCCTGCTCTTGCTAGCCCAGTTTGAGCGGAGGGGAAGGAAGCACTTGCTCTCCAGAGCTCCAAGGGGATGATTTGTGACCCTACAGGGAAGGATTGAGAGCCCTGATGGGAAAAGAGTTTGTCAAGAGTGTGTTGGCATGGAGAGACTTTACAGAATCCATGAGCAGGAGAGCACTGTGATGTGAAAGCCTTTGATGTGGCAGGTGATGGGCTTGTGTCATGTTCTGTGAGTTCACCCTCAGCCCTCCTTCCCCTGCCAGGCTTCGTTGTTACTGGTGGAGAAATATTTGCTGAGAAATGTGTTCTGCCCCTTTTCCATCCACCCCAATAGCCTGTCAGGTACTGTGCTGGGTGGGGGTGTGAGACCACTGGAATTCAAAAAGGAAAGGAGGCATCTGAGGCTGTGATGCAACAGAACTTTATTGAGGTAAAAGATTCAGAGAGAACAGAAAGAAATGGAAGGAAGCTGGGCTGAGATGCAAATAGGGCAACCATCAGCCAAGGTGTTTTTCTTACAGGAGCTGTTGCCAGAGTAGGGAGCTGGTGGTGTCAGGAGTGGTGCCACAAACCTTTAGCAGGTGTAGCAGCCCCTTCTGCCATAGCAGCCCAGGCCTCCCAGCCCGTAGCCGAGGCCGTAACCAAATCCACCAGAGATGGGCTGTCCGTGGGCACTGAGCTCACTACCAACAGCAGCAGAGGAGGTGGATCCAACAGCGGTGCTCTGGGGGAAGGAGGTCATGATGGGTCCTGGCAGGGTGATCAGCACAGGAGAAGGAGTGATAACCACGCTGGAGTCCTGGCACTGGCGGACACAGGGCTCGTTGCAGCTGTTGGCCAGCGGGGTGGGTCCACAGGGACGGCAGAGATCGTAGCAGGCCATGGGTGTGGTGTGGAGGGTCCCTGGAAGAGAGGAGAGCGAGGCTGGACAGGGGCGTGGGGGTGCAAGGGGCAGTGTGTTAGGAGGGCAAGGGAGTGTGGAGGCTGGTGTGGGGCTGTGGGGAGGTGTGAGGGCTGCTGAGGCAGGGGCTGAGCATGCCCCTCAAGAGAGGGACCAGGGTGCAGGAGAAGGAGGGGAAGGGGCTTGAGGCTCACCTTGTTGTGGTCAGCACAGGAGGAGAAGGTGTCAGGAGAAGTGTGTGAGGGAGAGAGGCACTGGGCTGGCTTTTATGCTGGTCCCAGTGGGATGGGACATTCTTGGTCCATGACCTTGGGGCATTTTGCATGCAGCAGCTCTTGGCTGGTCCAGCCTGGTGAGTCACAAGCTGGGGACTGTTTTCCTTCCCACAACTGCAGTGTCATGTCATGTCCTGCTCTTGATGCCGCATCCATCTGACCTTGGCGGCAGCTTTTAATTTGGAGTTTTGGAGACCAAATTTCGGTGTTGATGGTGCATGTCGGGGAGGGCTGAAGACGTGACCAAAGCTTTGGAGAGGTGGGGTGTCATCACCGAGGTCAACCAGTATCATTTTTATGCTGTTGTTTGTGTGTGTGTTGTACAGATGGGCCCCATTCCTACACAACCCTGTCAGGCTGGTCTGGGCTTTGCAGGTGTGCTGGGGTCAAGGGGCTTCTCCTTCTGTCACATTCACTGCATCCTCACCTTGCCTTCATCTCTCCAAGCCTGCCTGTACGCCAGGCTTTCCTGGTGGGGATGGGAAAGCAATCCCTGTGATTTAAGGAGGCCTCCCATACTCCCCTAAGTTTTGTGTTGGTTCGTCCATAGCGCTCAGCTCAGCTGTGGTCACAGTGTGGGCTCCGAGTTCTGGCCTCTGACTGACACGTGGAAAGGGGAACTGGTGAATGACAAGGAGAACAAGATGAGGAGAAGTTGAAGGAACCAGGGATGTTTAGTTTTCAGAGAAAGAGAGTTGACCTTGTTGCTCTCTGGAGTTGTCGGAATGGAAATCATTTAACATCAGTCTTGTCTCTCTTTTACTGAGCCAAAGGAAAAGAAGAAATGGAGTCGCGCTGCCCCAGGGAAGGCTTAGTTTGCTATTATGGAAACTTACTGCTTGAAAAGGGTTGTCAAACCCTGTCAATGGTTGCCCAGGGCAGTGGCGCAATCAGCATTCCTGGAGGAATTTAGAAGCTGTGGAGGTGTGTCCTTTAGGAATATGTTTCATGGTGGCCTTGCAAGTGCTGGGAGAATGGCTGGACTTGACAATAATTAACATTGGCTCTTTTACAATCAAATTGTTTCTAAGTTTGGCAGTGTTTGGTTTACAGTTGGGCTCAATGTCAAAGGTGTTTCCCAGCTGAACTGACTTCATGAGTGTCAGAGACATCTTTGGAAGGGAGCAGAGACCAAATGGGAGCGGTTGCAGGGAAGGGCTGAGCCTGGGCTTTTGGGGTCTTGAGTTGTGGCAAGTGGTGGGGGCTGAGGCTGCTTGTCTTGGAGGATTTCCCTTGAGGAAATGGAGCTTGGCTGAGCTCTGTGTCTGCTCTGTCCTGATGACTCAGCCTGGGGATGGGAGAGAGCTGTGGCTGGTGTTGAACTTGACCCTTTTGTAAAGCCTTTGATGCTCCTTCCCATTCCATGCTCCCAGAGTTGCCTGAGAGTGCAGTGAGTGGCCTAAGAGCAGCTGAGAGGCTGGGGCCAGAGGCTGGTGATCAGTGGCCAAAGTGCAACTGGACTCCACACTCAAGAGAAGTACAATGATGTGGGCAGTGGGACTGTGAAATGAGACCAGTGCACAGCCACCAAGATAATGAAAGGGCTGGAGAATCCTTCCTAGAGGAGAGGCTGAGAGAGCTGGGACTGCCAGGAGACAAGGCTGGACAGGGCCATCATCAATGTGTGCAAGTCCCTGGTGGCAGGGAATGAAGACGAGGGATTACGGCTGTTGTCACCAGTGGACATGTGAAGGAGATGAGGCCTTGGGCAGAAGTGAAAATAGATGGAATTTCATGGGCAAAGAAGGAAAGAACTTTTCAGTGTGAGAGTGGTCACAGAATGGAAGAGGTTTTTGTCCTAGAAGAGCCAAAACTGAACTGTCCATGGTTCTGGAAATCCTGCTCCTGCTGATTCTGTTTGAGCAGTGGGGTTCAAGCACTTCTACTCCAGAGCTCCTGCCGAAGTGGATGATGTTGTTCCTTTTTTTGGTGGATGGGTTCAAGAGTCCTCCTGGGAAGAGTTTGTCAAATGTGTACTGGCAGGAAGTGACTTTTCCAGTTTTGTACCCAGGAGAGCATTGTTGTGTCAAAGCCTTTGGTAGCAGGTGATGGGCCTATATCTTGTTCTGGAACGTGTCCCCCCCTTCCCCTGCTTCACGTGCCAGTTTTAATTGTTAATGACAGTGACAAATTTGTTAAGAAAGGTGTTGTGCCTCTTTTCCATCCATCCCAATAGCCTTTTGAGCCCTGGCACTGTGCTGGGTGAGGATGTGAGAGCATTCGATTTCAAAAAGAAGATGACGCATCTCAGGTTTTGATGCAGGAAAATTTATTGAGGTAAAGCATTAAGTGAGAGCAGAAAGAATTTGACAAAAGCTGGTGTGACGTGCAAGTAGGGCAACCATCAGCTGAGGTGCTTTACTTGCAGGAGGTCTTTGCAGAGAACCAAGCTGGAGCTGTCAGGGGTGGAGCTGAGGGCCTTTAACAGTTGTAGCCACCCCTTCTGCCATAGCAGCCCAGGCCTCCCAGCCCGTAGCCAAAGCCACCAAATCCACCAGAGATGGGCTGTCCCTGGGCACTGAGCTCACTGCCAACAGCAGCCGAGGAGGTGGATCCAACAGCGGTGTTCTGGGGGAAGGAGGTCATGATGGGTCCTGGCAGAGTGACCAGCACAGGGGAAGGGTTGATGATGACGCGGGAGTCCTGGCACTGGAGGGCACAGGGCTCGTTGCAGCTGTTGGCCAGCGGGGTGGGTCCACAGGGACGGCAGAGGTCGTAGCAGGCCATGGGTGTGGTGTGGAGGGTCCCTGGAAGAGAAGGGAATGAGGCAGGGCAGGGCTGTGGGGTTGTGGGGCAGTGTGTCGGGAGGGTGAGGGCATGGGGAGGCTGTTGAGGGGCTGTGGAGAGGTGTGAGGGCTGCTGGGGCTGGAGCCAAGCATTTTGGAAGAGAGGGATCGGGGGAGCAGGATCAGGAGGGAAAGGGGTTGAGGCTCACCTTGTTGTCGGTAAGAGCAGGAGGAGAAGGTGTCAGGAGAAGTGTGTGAGGGAAAGAGGCTCTGGGCAGGCTTTTATGCTGGTCCTGGAGGGGTGGGACAGCGTTGTCCCATGACCTTGGGGCATTTTGCAGGCAGCACCTCTTGGCTGGCGCAGCCTGGTGATTCATGATCTGAGGAGGGTTTTCCTTCCCACAACTCTGCAGAGTCATGTTCTTCTCTTCTCCATCTGACCTTGGCGACAGCTTTCAAGTGGGAGTAGATCTTTGGGAGGGTTTACATGAGAAGTGTTTTTCAGGGTATTTGGCATATGTTGCCAAAGCTTTGGTGAGACACTTTGTCATCGTTGAGGTAATTTCATGTCTCTCGTGTGCTGTGGTTTGTATGTGCCTTGTGAATGCTGACCCTCCTCTTCTGTGGAACTGGTTGTGCATAAGTTGTGCTGTTGCACCCGGAAATGGGGTTGCAGTTGGCTGCTGTCCTGGTGAGTGTGGTCTGCATTAGCTTGGAAGAATCAGAGTGCCTGCATGCGCTTCCTGATGGCATAAAATGTGGTCATTGTTTTTGTGTCTTGAAGGGAATCAACAGGGAGGATCTGGAAAATAGAGGCTACTCAGGCTGGTCCCATTCCAGGGTTATGGCATGTCTGATTTCTCTGATCTAAAGGACAATGTACTCTGTCATTTTTACTATATTTCTTGAGCTCATTAGAAATCCAATACAGAAATAACAAACAGGGGCTCAATCCCTGCTATCCCAGGCTGCTCCATGATCTGAATTCTGCATTCTAATAATGAGGTTTCATGACTTAAAGCCCACAAGTCCTAACATTATATACCTGTGTACAAGTATAATTACTAGGAGACACCAAGCATGCTTGCTTTTCCTCCTCCATTATGGTGTGCATCCAGAGCATGGACAAAAATCTTGGACAGAACTGGCCCTGACATGGAGCCCTGAGGCACAGCACTGATGATGGGTCACCACAGCGAGATGTGGTCACAGTCCCTGGCCTCCCTTTGAGCTCCCTCACCCACCAGTTCTTCACCCATTGCTCCATGTGCTGCCCATCTCATGGCTGGACAACTTGTCCAGGAGGATGGAATGAGGCACAGGATCATAAGCCGGACCAAAATTGTGGAAAACTACATCCACCACCTTGCCTTCATCTGTGAGGTGGGTAACATAAACAAAGAAGCATTTGAAAATTAGCCAGAAGACACTTGCCCTGAGTGACCCCACACTGACTGTGGGGTTGGTTGTGACTGATGGTTGCATTGTCTTTTAAATGTCTTTCACTTCTACCCTGAAGGATCTTCTCTGTAATTTACCCAGGTATTGTGGTTAGACTAACAGGTCTGCAGTTTCCTGGCTCTTCACTGATGGTCTTTTCTAATGGGACTGAGGTTGGCTAATTACAGTCTGCAAGGACCTCTCCTTTCCTCTCCCAGCACCTGCCTAAATCCAGCAGAGCTGAGTGTCCTGAGGTTTGTCCACCCTGTGAGCAGAGCGTGATGGTGAGGAAGGTGAGGTGAGGCAGAGCAGGGTTCTGTGCCTTGGCATTGCTGGGTGCTTAGTGCCTGGCAGACCAGAGGCAACTGGGCTAGTGCAGGCCATGGCTGGGCTGCCGTGGACCCAGGTGGCCTCATGGATACTACCAGAAAGGGGAGTTGTGTAACAGGATATGCATTGGTCCATGAGCAAATGTGGTGTGAAACCAGAAAGGCTGATGGAGGGACATGGTGTCCTTGCACTGCACATAGAGGAATCTCATGGAGCTCAGCAAGGGGAGATGCCAAGTCCTGTTGCTGGGGAGGAATGACCTGTGTGGCAAGAAGGGCTGGAGGCCAATTAGAAAACAACCTAGAAGAGAAGAACCTCATTGCCATGGTGGAGAACAAATAGATGATGGACTTAGCAAATCAAGTCCAGTTCAGATCCAGCAAGAGTCTGAAGGGGCTGGAGATCCTGAACTGGCCACGGTCCTGGAAATCCTGCTCTTGCTGCCTCTGCTTCAGCAGAGGGTATTGAAGCACTTGCACTCCAGAGTTCCTGCTAAATGATTTTATGCCTCTGTTCACTGTGAGACCTCAAGAGTCCTGAAGGGAAGACATTTTGTCAAGTGTGTGCTGGAATATAGAGACTACCAGAGCCATGAGTAGGAGTGAATTGTTGTGTCAAAGCCTTAGGTGTAGCAGGTGATGTGCCTGGGACATGATCCGGAAGTGCCCCCCCCTAATTTCTGCTTCCCATGCCAGTCTTGGGTGTTATTGGTGGAGAAATATTTCCTAAGAAATGTGTTGCGTCCCTTTTCCATCCAACCCAATAGCCTGTCAGGCACTGTGCTGGGTGAGGGAGTGAGACCACTGGAATTCAAAAAGAGAAGGAGGTATCTCAGGCTGTGATGCAACAAAACTTTATTGAGGTAAAAGATTAAGAGAGAGCAGAAAGAAATTGAAGGAAGCTGGGCTGAGGTGCAAATAGGGCAACCATCAGCCAAGGTGCTTTTCTTGCAGGAGCTGTTGCCAGAGCAGGGAGCTGGTGGTGTCAGGAGTGGTGCTATGAGCCCTTAGCAGTTGTAGCCGCCTCTTCTGCCATAGCAGCCCAGGCCTCCCAGCCCGTAGCCAAAGCCACCAAATCCACCAGAGATGGGCTGTCCCTGGGCACTGAGCTCACTCCCGACAGCAGCTGATGAGGTGGATCCAACAGCGGTGTTCTGGGGGAAGGAGGTCATGATGGGTCCTGGCAGGGTGATCAGCACAGGGGAAGGGTTGATGATGACGCGGGAGTCCTGGCACTGGAGGGCACAGGGCTCGTTGCAGCTGTTGGCCAGCGGGGTGGGTCCACAGGGACGGCAGAGATCGTAGCAGGCCATGGGTGTGGTGTGGAGGGTCCCTGGAAGAGAGAGAGGTGAGGCAGGGCAGGGGCACAGGGATGCGAGGGGTGGTGTGTCAGGAGGGTGAGGGAGTGGGGAAGCTGTTGTGGGGTTGTGGAGAGGTGTGAGGGCTGCTGAGGCTCGGGCCAAGTTTGCTGGAAGAGAGGGGGCAGGAGCAGGAGGGTCAGGGGCTTGAGGCTCACCTTGTTGTTGGCAGGAGCAGAAGGAGAAGCTGTCAGGAGAAGTGCGTGAGGGGAGAGGTGCTGGGCTGGCTTTTATGCTGGTCCTGGAGGGGTGGGACAGCGTTGTCCCATGGCCTTGGGGCATTTTGCAGGCAGCAGCTCTTGGCTGGCTCAGCCTGCTGAGTCATGATGTGGGAATGGTTTTCCTTCCTGCAGCTCGGCAGTGTCATCTCCTCCCGTTGAGGTTGTGTCCATCTGACCTTGGCAGCAACTTTAAATTGGTATTTGGGAGGATTTGCATGGAAGGTGCGTGTCAGAGAAGCCAGAAAAAACAACAAAATCCTAGGAAATTTAGGGTCATCAGTGAGGTCGGCCAAGAGCACATGTGTGGTTTAGGTTGTGGGTGTGTTGTGAGGATTTCCATTCCACCACAGCCTTGTCAGGCTGGTCTGGTTTTTCCAACTGTGCCGGGCATGAGGAGCTGCCTCTTCCATCCCAGTCATTCCTCCCCACTGCAACACGAGCTCACCAGGCCTGTCTTTCTGACTGTCTTTTCTTGTTGGTTTTGTTCTGGGTTTGACACCCCAGTGTCTCTATGGTTCTTGTCCAGTGTGGCACTTCCAAATAAGAGCTGCTGAGTGATCTGGAGGATATGACTTATGAATAGTGGTTGTATGAACTGTGGATTTTTAGATGCAGAAAAAGAAGCCAGAGGAGAAACCTTCTCCCTCTCTGCAGCTGCTTGAAAAGAGGTTGTTGTGAGATTGTTGTTGCTCTTTTGTCCCTTTTAGTGAGTGATAGGAAAACTGGAAATGCCCTCAAGTTACTAAATCCTCAGTAGATACAGCCCTGGACATCCTGGTTGAGCTCTCCCTGCTTGAGCAGGTTGGGTTGAACTCCACGAGCTCTTACACCAACAGAGTGTGGTAGGATAAGGGGGAATGTCTTCCCACTGCCAGAGGGCAGGCTGAGATGTGATATTGGGGAGAAATTCTTCCCTGTGAGGGTGAGGAGGCCTTGGAACAGGTTGCCCAGAGAAGCTGTGGCTGCCAAATCCCTGGAAGTGTTCAAAGCCAGGTTGGATGGGACTCTGAGTAACCTGGGCCCATGGAAGGTGTTTCTGCCCATGGCAGGGAGTTAAAGGCCTTAAAGGTCCTTTCCAACCCAAACCATTCTGTGATGATTCTCTGATTACTTCACAGAGGTTCCTTGACCACTAATGATTACATTTGCTGTGATTCTGCTTCCTGGGATGGGCACAGGGTCATGCTGAGGAATCAAGTAGGTCACCAGGGAGCAGAATGAAGCCCTCAGAATCCAATGGGAATGGTCAATGACACATTTGTCTATGGCATTGAGGGTATCCACCCAAGGGCTCTGAGGGAGCTGGTGGAAGTGCTCCCCAAGCTACTTGCCATCCCTTACCAGAAGTTTTGGCCAACTGGGGAGATCTCAGTTGATGAGGGCTTGCAAATGGGATTCTTAAGTAGAAGAAAGGCCAGAAGGAGGGTCTGGGGCAACTCCAGGCCTTACATCGTCTAAGCCTGATGCTGTAGAAGGTCATGGAGGAGATCATCTTGAGAGCATTTAATGGCCCATGCAGGACAACCAGGTGAGGCCCAGCTGGCCCAGGTTTAGTAAAGCCAGGTTCTGCTTGACCAGCCTCATCTCCTGTGGCATTGTGAACTCGTTAGTGAATGAGGGAAAGGCTGTGGATGATTTTAACCCAGAATTTAGTAAAGACTTCAGTCTCCAGGCTTGGGGAGGAGTGGCTGGAAAGTTGCCTGTGGGAAAAGTATCTGGGGGTGCTGATGGACAGTGGCTAAACATGATCCACTGTGTCCCCAGGTGGCTATGAAGGCCGATGGCATCCTGGCTTGTGTCAGCCATAGTGGGGCCAGCAGGATGTGGGCAGTGACCATCCTCCTGTACTGGGCACTGGTGAGGCCAGATGTTGAATATGGATTCTGTTTTGGGCTCCTCACAATTAGAAAGTCACTGAGGTGCTTGAGGATGTCCAAAGAAGAACAAGAAAGTTGGTGAAGGGTCTACAGAACCATTTCTGTGAGACACAGCTGAGGGAAGGGTGGTTGCTTTATCTGGGGACCAAGTTGGCTTGAACTAATCGATCCCTCCAGGTTGCCTGTGCACTTCTGGATTCCATTTGATGGGATAGTCAGAAAGTCCCAGTGGGGAAGAGAGTTGGACAAGTGTCTGCTGCCATGGGGAGGTTGTGTTGGAGACAGGGAGACGAGTGTGTTGGTGTGTCCAAAAGTTTCGGGAAAATGGAGGATTTGTCCTGTGTTCAGGAAGCTCAGTGGAAGCTTCTGCTGTTGACAGATTTCCCAGGAGAGGCCTTGTGACCCCTTTTTCACCCAAGATGATGGGCTGTTGAGCCCTAACATTGTGCTGGGTGAAGTTGCAAGATCCCAAATAGAACAAATGAGGAGGAGACATCTCAAGGTGTAATGCAGGAGGACTTTATTAAGCAAAAAGAATGAAGAGACAGGAGCAGGCAGTGGAAAGGATCCAGTGTGAGGTGCAAGTAGGGCGACCATCAGCTGAGGGGTCTGCAGGAGCTGTGGCCTGAGCCCCAAGATGGTCATGTCAGGGGTGGTGCTGAGGGCCCTTAGCAGTTGTAGCAGCCCCTCCTGCCGTAGCAGCCCAGGCCTCCCAGCCCGTAGCCATAGCCAAAGCCATAACCAAAGCCACCAGAGATGGGCTGTCCCTGGGCACTGAGTTCACTACCAACAGCAGCCGAGGAGGTGGATCCAACAGCGGTGTTCTGGGGGAAGGAGGTCATGATGGGTCCTGGCAGGGTGATCAGCACAGGAGAAGGAGTGATAACCACGCTGGAGTCCTGGCACTGACGGGCACAGGGCTCGTTGCAGCTGTTGGCCAGCGGGGTGGGTCCGCAGGGGCGGCAGAGATCGTAGCAGGCCATGGGTGTGGTGTGGAGGGTTCCTGAAAGAGAGGAGGTGAGGCAGGGCAGGGCTGTAGGCGTGCAAGGAGTGGTACTGCAAGAGGGTGAGTGAGTGGGGAGGCTGTTGTGAGGCTGTGGGGAAGTATAAGGGCTGCTGAGCCTGAGGCCAAGTGTGCTGGAAGAGAGGGGCCATGGGGACAGGAGCAGCAGGGGAAGGGGCTTGAGACTCACCTTATTGTGGGTACAGGAGGAGAAGGCGTCAGGAGAAGCGTGTGAGGGAGAAAGGTGCTGGGCTGGCTTTTATGCTGGTCCTGGAGGGGCGGGACAGCTTTGTCCTATCACCTTGGGGCATTTTGCAGGCAGCAGCTCTTGGCTGGCTCAGCCTGGTGAGTCATGGGGTGGGGAGTATTTTCCTTCCCACAATTCTGCAGTGTCATGTCCTGCTCTTGATGCTGTGTCCATCTGACCTTGGTAACAGCTTTCATGAGTTGCTATTTGGGAGGATTTCATTGTTTGATGTGTGTCAGGGAGGGCTGGGTAAGCAACCAGAGCCCAAGAGAGGTGCAATGTCATCAGTGAGGTCCTTTTGTGGCACCAATGTGCTGTGGTTTTTGGGTGAACATTGGGCCCCTCTTCTGTTAGAGTGTATGTCCATCAGTCATTGTGTTGCATCCTGGAATGCTGAGGGAGTTGCTGATCGTCTGGGGACGTCACTCTGCAATAGCTTGACAAGGCCCTAGCGCCTTGAAGCACTTCTTGATGGATGAAATAGAGCTTATCCTGTGTTTGAATGGAATCAAGAGAGAGGATCTGGAAAACAAGAGGCTGGTCAGGCTGAATTTATACCAGTGTTATGGTCCATTTGCATTTCTGAACTTTATATGACAAGGTACTCTGTCATTTAAATTGTATTTCTTGACCTACTTCAGAAATCCAATACATAAAGCAAGCTAGGCCTGATCCCTTTTTTGCCCAGGCTGCTCTGTGACATCAAGGCACTTCTGCATTGAAGCCACCAGGATTCATAACTAATGTCCTGTAAGTCTTAATATTGTGTTTGTGTTTGCAAAAACCAAAAATTACTAACCAAAATGTCAGAATGCTCCTTTCTCCTCTGTCATGATGACTGTGTTTCTTTATGGAATTTTATGATTCCATGTCCTTCTCTTGAGGCCTTGTCCCTCTGAACTTGATGGGAGCTTTTAAGTGCAAAATGCTTTTTGGGAGCATTTGCACAGAAGATCTGTGTCAGGGAGGGCTGAATAAACAATGAAAAGTTAGGAGAGGTGGGGTGTCGTCAGTGAGGTTACCCTGTGGCACTTGTGTGCTCTGGTTTGTGGGTGTGCTGGGAAGAGAGGCCCCATTCCCTCACAGCCCTGTCAGGCTGCTCTGGGATTTGCAAGTGTGCTGGGGGTGTTGCCCCTTCCCTCACGTTTCATCCCTCCCCACCTTGCTCCCACCTGGCTATGCCTGACATTAAACCTGACTTTTCCCGTTGTCTGTTCTCTTTGGGCATCTTTGTGTTCCTCTTGCTTTTAATGTTTTGATATTCAGGGCCTTTTGGGTCTTTATTTGGGCTGAGTACCAGGGGTTGAGTCCCATTTCTGATTCCTAGAAAAAGGATTTGGAGGTGTCCCAGGGTTGTTGGAGGCAAACATTGTGTCATCCTCGAACAAGTCTGGGTTGTTTTAGTGCCATCCAGGCAAGTCTGGGTTGTTTTAGTGCCCAGCATGGTGGACTGAGAAGTGTCTGAAGGGCTGGGCCTAGAGGCTTGTGGTCAGTGTCCCTAGTCCAGATGGACACAAGTGTCCAGTGCTGTAGCCTAGGACTTGGATCCACTGGGCCAACAAGTCCTACACCTGACTGGTCGTGGGCATCAGCTGGAGTTCAGCAAGTGCAGGTGCTAAGGGCTGTTTCTGGGGAGGAGTCATCCCAGGTAAGAAGGAATATCTGGGTATGAATTGGAACAATTGTTTTTTTCTCAGAAAAAGCCTTTGTGGTTCTTGTTGAGAAGAAACAGACCAGGAGGTGTCCCTGTACCATTATGGGAGAAAGGAGCCCAAGTGTCCAGGGCAGGATTGGGAAAATTTGTGATGAGGCAGTGGGATATGACTCTTGCTGTTTCCTGAGCACTGGTGCGGTCCCATGTATGGTGTTGTGGGCAGTTTGGACATTCTGGTGTAAAAATTGAGTTGGTTCAGTGAATCAAGACCAGTTCAGGGCCACCAAGGTTCTAAAGGGGCTGGAGAATCTTTCCTAGAGGAGAGGCTGAGAAAGCTGGGACTGCCAGAAGACAAGGCAGGACAGGGGTGTGTCATCTGTGTGTGCAAATCCCTGATGGCAGGGAATGAAGGTGAAGGAGCCTGGCTGTTCTCAGCAGTGCACACATGAAAGAAAAGTGGGCAAGGGCACAAGGGAAAACAGATGGAATTCCTTGGGCAAAGAAGGCAAGCATTTTTCAATGTGAGGTTGGTCACAGAGTACCAGAGGTGAGGTGGATTCTGTCTTGGGAAATCCAAAACTGAACTGACCATGGTCCTGGAAACGAGCTCTTACTGGTCCTTCTTGAGCAGAGGGGAATGAAGCACTCGCACTCCAGATTTCCTGCCCAAGTGGGTGATGTTGTTCCTCTGTTTGCTGGAAGCTTTCAAGAGCCCTTCTGGGAAGCAGAGTTTGTCCAGTGTGTGCTGTCATGGAATGACTTTGCTAGAACCATGCCCAGGAGAAAATTGATGTGTGAAAGCCTTTGGTGTGTCAGGTGCTTCTGTCATGTCTTGGTAGGTGTCCCCCTCAATCCAGGCTTTCTGTACCAGTGGTGATTGCTACTGATGGTGACATGTTCACTAAGAAAGGTGTTCTGCCCCTTTTTCATCCAGTGAGATGGCCTGTTGGACCCTGGCACTGTGCTGGGTCAGGATGTGAAACCCTTGGAATTCAAAGAGAAGACGAGGTGTCTCAGGCTTTGATGCAAAAGAACTTTATTGAGGCAAAAGATTAAGAGAGAGCAGAAAGAAATTGAAAGAAGCTGGGCTGAGGTGCAAGTAGGGCAACCACCAGCTGAAGTGCTTTTCTTGCAGGAGCTGTTGCCAAAGCAGGGAGCTGGTGGTGTCAGGGGTGATGTTGAGAGCCCTTAGCAGTTGTAGCAGCCTCTTCTGCCATAGCAGCCCAGGCCATAGCCAAAGCCACCAAACCCTCCAGAGATGGGCTGTCCCTGGGCACTGAGCTCGCTACCAACAGCAGCCGAGGAGGTGGATCCAACAGCGGTGTTCTGGGGGAAGGAGGTCATGATGGGTCCTGGCAGGGTGATCAGCACAGGGGAAGGGTTGATGATGACGCGGGAGTCCTGGCACTGGCGGACACAGGGCTCGTTGCAGCTGTTGGCCAGCGGGGTGGGTCCGCAGGGACGGCAGAGATCGTAGCAGGCCATGGGTGTGGTGTGGAGGGTCCCTGGAAGAGAGAGAGGTGAGGCAGGGCAGGGGCAGGGGGGTGTGAGGGGAGGTGTGTCAGGAGGGTGAGGCAGTGTGGAGGCTGTTGTGGGTCTGTGGGGAGGCATGAGGGCTGCTGAGGCTGGGGCTGAGCATGCTGGAAGAGATGGGTTAGAGGGGCAAGATCAGGAGAGCAGGGACTTGAGACTCACCTTGTGAGCAGGAGCAGAAGGAGAAGGTGTCAGGACAAGTGTGTGAGGGAGAGAGGCACTGGGCCGGCTTTTATGCTGGTCCTGGATGGGGCAGGACAGCCTTGTCCCATGGCCTTGGGGCATTTTGCAGGCATCAGCTCTTGGCTGGCTCAGCCTGGTGAGTCATGAGTTGGGGAGTGTTTTCCTTCCTACAGTTCTGCAGTGTCATGTCCAGCTATGGACGCCTTGTCCACCTGATGTTGGCGGCAGCTTTCATGAGTTGGAATTGGGGACGATTGTGTGTTGTGTGTCAGGGAGGGCTGAATAAACAACCAGAGCCCAGGAGAGGTGCGATGTCATCACTGAGGTCCTTTTGTGACACTCGTGCTGTGGTTTGTGGGTGCCTTGTGAAGACTAGGCCTCTGTTCTGTGCGACTGGATGTCCATCAGTCATTGTGTTGCACCCAGGAATGCTGAGGGAGCTGCTGATGTCCTGGGGAGCTCAGTCTGCAATAGCCTGACAAGGTCCTGGTGCCTGGGAGTCCTTCCCTTGGATGAATGAGAGCTCATCTCTTTGTGTCCTGAATGGGATCAAGAGATCAACTGAAAAAATAGAGGCTGTTTAGGCTGAACTTGTTTGAGTGTTATGGTCCATTTGGATGTCTCAAATTTACACAACAACATACTCTGTCACTTATATTTTATTTCTTGACCTCATTCAAGAATACAACAAAAAGGAAATGGGGCTCTGTCCTTTTTTTTCCCCAGTCTGGTATGTGAGGTCAATTCCCTTATTCTGCTTTCAAGCCACAAAGGTTTCATAACTTGTATCCTGTTAGTCTTAATAGTGTATTCCTCTTAGCAAAAGCCAATAAGCTGGATGGTCAGCAACCTCCCCTTTCCTTCTTTGTCATGGTGCTGCTGTTCCTTTGTGGAATTCCAAGTCCTTCTTTTGACATCTGACCTTGTCAGCAGCCTCTAAGTGGGAGTATTAGAGACCAAATGCTTGATGGCATGTCAGGGTGGGCTGGAGATGTGTTCTAAGCTTTGGGGAGGTTGGGTGTCATCAGTGATGTCACCCCATAGCACCGGTGTTCTGTGGTTTGTGGGTGTGTTGTAAGAGGGGACTCATTCCCTCACAGCCCTGTGAGGTTGGTCTGGCCTTTGTAGCTGTCCTGGGCTTTAGGACCTGCCACTTCCAGTGTGTTTACTCCTTCCCACCTTGCTAACAGCTTCTGCTGGACCTCATTCCTTCCAAAAACGATAACACTTTTTTCACCTGGGAGACACTGTCAAGTGCAGGTCGGGCAAGAAGGTGATGAGGAGAGGTTAGTGTTGATTTTGGAGGATGAAATCCTATATTGGTGATCTCTGTCTTACCTACAGAGAAGAAAATCTTACTGTGGATAACAAGAGACCCATGGCTGGTTTTTATTTCTACCTCTTACCAAAGTATTTGACGCTGTTTCCTACTGCATCATCCCGGACTATCCCAGAATGTACAGGTTGTGTAAACGGTCAGTAAGGTGGACTGCTATATTTATGTGATATTTAAAATGCTGAGCCCAGACCCTTGTGATCTGAAGTCCAGCTGGAGTCAAGTCTCAAGGAAAGTACTTCAGGAGTACTGTCCATGGAACCAACACTGACGTGGGCTGGTGTGGGCAATTCTGGCCTCTCCAGGGAAGAAATCCCACGGACTGAGTGAAACAAGACCAGTTCAGGGCCACCCAGATACTGAAAGGGATGGAGAAACTTTCATAAAGGAGAGGCTGAGAGAGCTGAGACTGCCACGAGACAAGAATGTACGGGGTGGAATGGGGAGGGGTGAGGTGGGGTGCGTGATCAGTGTGGGCAAATCCCTGATTGCAGGGAATGAAAATGAGGGATCACAGCTGTTCTCAACAGTGCACATGTAAAGGAAAAGACGGCAAGGGCACAGATGAAAACAGATGGAATTCCATGGGCAAAGAAGGCAAGAATTTTTCGATGTGAGGGTGGTCACAGAGTGCAAGAGGTGGTGAAGTCTGTCTTGGGAGATTCAAAAGTGAGCTGTCCATGGTCCTGGACATCCTGCTTTTTCTGGCCTTGCTTGAGCAGAGGGGTTGAAACACTTTCAGCCCAGAGTTCCAGCCCAAGTGGATGATGTAGATCCTCTGTTTGCTGGAATGGCTTGAGGATCCTGTTGGTAAGAGTTTATCAAGTGTGGGGTGGCATGGAGTTACTTTACCAGAGCCATGAGTAGGAGAGCATTGTTGTGTCAAATCCTTTGGTGTAGCAGGTTGATGGGCCTGGGTAATGTTCTGGAAAGTGTCCTCCCAAATGAAGGTGTCCTCTCCAATCCTGCTTCCTGTGCCAGTCTTGGTTGCTCCTGGTGGTGACATACTATTACCAGATGATAAATTGTCTACACTGGGTGAGTTAACACAACAAACTTTTTGTTCTTCCAAAACCACTGACCTATGGAAGTGCACAACATGCACTGTGTAAGAAGGAGAATTGGAAGTTCACCAGCCCCAGTGCCCTGCCAACTCGACTATGTCAGCTGCAACATGGGGCACCAAAACCACTAGAGACAACCAGAGAAATTCCCAGGATGCATGCATAAAGGGGAGGGAAAACATGTTAACGATTTCAGAGAAATGATTATCATATGTATGTTTATTCTGGGACAATCAATGAATATGTATGTAAAATACAGTATAAAAACAGGAACTTTCCTGTACTCAGCATGCACAGATTTAGGAATTATGCCCTTGTGAATCCAGCCAAAAAAAAATGTCTATTTCTTAACATTGATGTTAAGGAGTTTTTAAGTTTTGCAGAATTTTTTTAACAATATGTCTGAAGAAAGGTGCTGTGCCCCTTCTCCATCCACCCCAAAGGCCTGTTGAGCGCTGGCCCTGTGCTGGGTGAGGACGTCAGATCATTGGAATTCAAACAGAAGAGGAGTCGACTCAGGTTCTGATGCAAGAAAACTTTATTTAGGCAAAAGATTGAAATGAAAACTCTGCATATGGGAAATTTGTCAGAGCCCCGAGCTTGTGGGGTCAGGGATGGTGCCAAAAGCCCTTAGCAGTTGTAGCCGCCCCTCCTGCCATAGCAGCCCAGGCCTCCCAGCCCATAACCATAGCCAAGGCCGTAGCCAAAGCCACCAAATCCACCAGAGATGGGCTGTCCCTGGGCACTGAGCTCACTACCAACAGCAGCCGAGGAGGTGGATCCAACCGCGGTGCTCTGGGGGAAGGAGGTCATGATGGGTCCTGGCAGAGTGACCAGCACAGGGGAAGGGTTGATGATGACGCGAGAGTCCTGGCACTGACGGGCACAGGGCTCATTGCAGCTGTTGGCCAGCGGGGTGGGTCCACAGGGACGGCAGAGGTCGTAGCAGGCCATGGGGGTGGTGTGGAGGATCCCTGAAAGAGAGGGTTTGTGGCAGGGAAAGGGCTTGGGGGTACAAGGGGGGGTGTTTCAGGAGGGTGAGGGAATAGGAAGGCTGTTGTGGGGTTGTGGGGAGGCGTGAGGGCTGCTGAGGTTGGGACCAAGCATGCTGGAAGAGAGGGGCCAGAGGGGCAGGAGCAGCAGCAGGAGGGTGAGGGGCTTGAGGCTCACCTTGTTGTTTGCAGGAGCAGGAGGAGAAGGTGTCAGGAGAAGTGTGTGAGGGAGAGAGGCACTGGGCCGGCTTTTATGCTGGTGTTGGAGAGGCGGGACAGCCTTGTCCCATGACCTTGGGGAATTTTGCAGTCAGCAGCTCTTAGCTGGCCCAACCTGTTGAGTCATGAGGTGGGGAGTGTTTTCATTCACACAGTTCTGCAGTGTCATGTCCAGCTCTTGAGGCCGTGTCCATCTGACTTTGGCAGCAGTTTGGGTGATTTGGTATTTGGGAGGATTTGGTTGTTCAGTGTGTGTCAGGGAGGCCTGAATAAACAACCTGAGCCCAGGAGAGGTGCAATGTCATCAGTGAGATCATTTTGTGGCTCTTGTGTGCTGTGGTTTGTGGGTGTCTTGTGAACACTGGGCCTCTGTTCTGTGTTATTGGATGTCCATCAGTCATTGTGTTGCACCCAGGAATGCTGAGGGAGCTTCTGATGTCCTTGGGTGGTCACTCTGCAATAGCTTGGCAAGATCCTGAGGCCTGGGAGCACTTCCTGATGGATGGAAGAGAGCTCATCCTCTTGTGTCTTGAACAGGATCAGAGGAGGGGATCAGGACAATGAGAGGCTGTTCAGGCTGAGCTTGTTCCAGTGTTATGGTCCATCGGGATTTCTCAAATTTACATGACTATATACTCTGCCATTTAAAATGTATTCCTTGTGGTTGTTAAGAGATCCAATAAACAAACAACAAACTAGGCTTGATCCCTTTTTCTCCAGGCTGCTGTGTCACGTCAATTCCTTTATTCTGCATTCAAACCACAAGGTTTCATAACTTATAACCTATATGTCTTAATATTGTGTTCCTGTGAGCAGAAAACCAGTAATTACTAACGGACAGTCAGCAAGCTCCACTTCCCTTCTCTGACATGGTGGTGGGGTGTCTTTGTGTAAATCTCTAATTCCATGTCCTGCTCCTGAGGCCATGTCAAGCTGTGGTGGCAGCTTTTAATTGTGAGTATTAGAGGTCAAATTCTGCTGTTGCTTGTTCATGTCAGGGCAGGATGAAGACATCACCAAAGCTTTGGAGCGGTGGGGAGTCATCCATGCAGTTGGGCCTCGTGTGCTGTGTTTTGTGGGTGCCTTCTGAAGAGTTACCCCCAATTTCCAGTAGCCCTGACGGTCTGGTCTGGGCTTTTGCAGCTGTGCCAAGTAGAAGCTGTTGCACCTTCCATTGCATTCCATCCCTCCATGCACTTCTCCCAGCTGGCAAAGCCTGACATCAGACCTCACCTTTCCCATTGGATGAGCTTAGTGGGTGCTTGGGTGACCCTCTTTCCTCAAAGGTTTTGATATTTAGGGCCTTTTGGGTCTGTGCTGGTTTTGCAGGGCCTGGTTTTTTACTTGGGCTGAGTGCCAAGGGGTGAGGCCACTTGTGATTTTCCAAAACAGGATTTGGAGGTTGCCCAGGCTTATTGGAGGTAAGCATTGCATGATCCACAACAACCCAGGAAAGTCTGGTTTCTGTCAGTGCCCTGTGTGGTGGCCTGAGAAGTGTTTGAAGGCCTGGGCACAGAGGCTTGTGGTCAGTATCCCAAAGTCTAGATGGACACAAGTGTCCAGTGCTGTAGCCCAGGGGCTGGATCCTTTGGGCCAACACTGAAAACTTGAGAGGTCCTGGACATCAGCTGGAGTTCAGCAAGGGCAGCTGCCAAGAGCTGTTTCTGGGGAGGAGTCATCACAGGTAGGAATGAATGTCTGGGCACGAATTAGAACAATTGTTTTTTTTTTTCAGAAAAAGCCTTTTAGGTACTGGTTGAGAAGAGATGGACCAATAGGCATCACTGTACCATTGTGGGAAAAGCGACTCCAAATGTCCAGGACAGGGCTGGGAAAACTGTTATGACTAAGCAGGGAGAGGTGACTTTTGCTGTCTGCTCAGCACTGCTGAGGTCCCATATGAGGAGTTGTGGGCAGTTCTGGGCTCCCCAGTGTGAAAATGAAGTGGATCTGGTGAATCCAGACCAGTTCAGGACCACTAAGACTCCAAAGGGGCTGAAGAAACTTTCATGGAGGAAAATGAGAGAGCTGGGATGACACTGTCAAGGATGGACAGGGGGGTCTCGTCTGTGTGTGCAAATCCCTGATGGCATGGAATGAAGTTGAGGGAGCCTGGCTGTTCTCAGCAGTGCAAACCCACAGGCCAAGAGGGCAAGGGCACAAGGGAAAACATGGAATTCTATCTTTCATTGTGAGAGTGGTCAGGGAGTGGAAGACATGGCAGAGTGTCTGTCCTGGGAGAACCAACACTGGACTGTCCACGGTGCTGGAAATCCTGCCCCTGTTGCTCTTGCTTGAGCAGTGCAGTTGAAGCACTTGCACTCCAGAGTTCCTCCCCAAGTGGATGATTTTGTTCCTCTCTTTGCTGGAAGAGTTCAAGAGTGCTGCTGAGAAGAGAGTTTGTCAAGTGTGCACTGGCATGAAATGACTTTACCAGAGCTTTTCCCAGGAGAACATTGATGTGTCCAAGGCTTTGATGTATCAAGTGTGGGCTGTGTGACACATTCAGGAAGGTGTCCCCTCCTCTGCCTCCTGTGCCAGACTTTGTTATTTGTTGTTTGGACATATTTGTGAGGAAAAATATTCTTGGTCTATTGCACATACCCCAGTAGCCTGTTGAGCCCTGGAAAGTGCTTGGTGAGGATATGAGACCATTGGAATTCAAAAAAGAAGATGAGGCATCTCAGGCTTTGATGCAAGAAAATTTTATTGGTGCAAAAGAATTAAAAAGCAGAAGAAAGAAGCTGAAGGAATCCGATGTGAGGTGCATGTAGTGCAGCCATCAGCTGAGGTGCTTTGCTTGCAGGAGCTGTGGCCAGAGTTTATGGTGTCAGGAATGGTACCAAGGCCCTTTAGCAGTTGTAGCCGCCCCTTCTGCCATAGCAGCCCAGGCCTCCCAGCCCATAGCCAAACCCACGGCCATAGCCCAGCCCATAGCCAAAGCCACCAAATCCACCAGAGATGGGCTGTCCCTGCACACTGAGTTCAGTGCCCACAGCAGCCGAGGAGGTGGATCCAACAGCGGTGCTCTGTGGGAAGGAGGTCATGATGGGTCCTGGCAGGGTGACCAGCACGGGAGAAGGGTCGATGATGACGCGGGAGTCCTGGCACTGCAGGGCACAGGGCTCGTTGCAGCTGTTGGCCAGCGGGGTGGGTCCACAGGGGCGGCAGAGATTGTTGCAGGCCATGGGTGTGGTGTGGAGGGTCCCTGAAAGAGAGGAGGGGTGAAGTAGGGCAGGGCTGTGTGGGTGCAAGGGCCGGTGTGTCAGGAGGGTGCGAGGGGTGGGGAGGCTGTTGTGGGGCTGTGAAGAGGTGTGAGGGCTGCTGAAGCTGGGACCAAGCATGCTGGAAGAGTGGGGTCAGGGGGGCAGGAGCAGGAGGAGAAGGGGTTGAGACTCACCTTGTTGTAGGTACAGAAGGAGAAGGCGTCAGGAGAAGTGTGAGAGGGAGAGAGGTGCTGGGCCGGCTTTTATGCTGTTCCTGGAGGGTGGGATGGCTTTGTCCCATGGCCTTGGGGCATTTTGCGGGCAGCAGCTCTTGGCTGCCCCAGCCTGCTGAGTCATGAGGTGGGGAGTGTTTCCCTTCTCACAGTTCTGCAATTCCATGTCCTCCCTTGAGGCCATGTCCATCTGACTTTGGCCGCAGATTTTAATTGGGACAAATAGAGGCCGATGGATTTGCATTGGGTTGTGTCAAGAATGTAGAAGGTGCCAACAGAGCCTACAAGAATTTGGGTGTTTTTTCATGTGTTCAATTGACCCCCAGCCATTCCTGCTGACTGCAGCTCTTTCTATGCAGCCCAGGATATGTTTAATGTTCTGGACTGAAAGTTAACATTGGTATCTCCTGTCCAGCTTTTGGTCCACCAGAACCCCTAAATCCTTCTCTCTGGGGCTGCTATCAAGAAATTCCTGTCGCAGGCTCTACTCCTGTCTGAGATTTCCCCAATGCAGTTGCAGGACCTTGCACTTGGTGCTGTTGAACCTCATGAGGTTCTCATAGCCCACTTCTCAACATTCCCTCTGCATCCCCTGGTGGGATCCTTCCATGTTGTGTCAACTGCAATGATCAGTGTCCTGTAACCTTCAAACATGCTGAGGGTGGGCTTGATCTCACTGCTCATGTCTTTGATAAAGGTATTGAAGAGCACCACTCCAAGGCAGAGCCCTGAGGGACTCAACACTGGCTTCCACCTGTACATAGAGCCGTTAACCAACACTCTCTGGCTGTTCCTCATCCATTGATTAGTACGTCCATCAAACCCATGTGTCTGCAGTTTAGAGATAAGGATGTCCTGTGGGACTGTGTTAAAGCCCTGACACAAGTCCAGGCACATGACACCAGTTTTCCTTCCCTAGCCAACCAAAGTGTTCTAGCAGGGAAGGACCCTGTGGTTCTGGAGGAGCATAAATGGATCGTGAGGTGGCCATGCACCCTTTGTGGTAAAAAGCTCCAGCAGTTACTGGGACAGGATTAGGAAAAGAAATACAAGCAGCTTGAGGGAGTTGACTGTCCTTTTGCCCACCACTGGTGGGGCTCCAAAATCGAACAAGGACATGGACTTGGTTGACAAAGAGCAGTGAAGGGAGCCCATGGCACTGATGGAACTGGAGTATCCTTAAAATGGGGAGAAGGTGAGAGAGCTGGGAGTTATTTCAGGGAGGAAGCAGGAATGTAAATGAGAAATGTTGTCAATATGCCATGGCATGACCTCAGTGACAACTCCCCAATTCTCCTTAGCTTTGATTGAATCTTTTACATCTTGATACATGCCATTAAAAAAACCCGCATTTGTCTCTAATTCTTGCTATTAAAACTTGCCACCAAGGTCAGATGCACATGGACTCAAGGGCAGGACATGACACTGCAGAGTTACAGCAAAGAAAACACTCCCCACCTCATGACTCACCAGGCTGAACCAGAAAAGAGCTGCTGCCTGCGAAATGCCCCAAGGCCATGGGACAAGGCCGTCCCACCCCTTCAGGACCAGCATAAAAGCCATCCCAGTGTCTCTCTCCCTCACACACTTCTCCTGACGCCTTCTCCTCTGACTACAGCCCACAACAAGGTGAGTCTCAAGCCCCCGACCATCATACTCCTGCTCCCCAGCCCATCTCCCCCAGCGTGCTCAGCCCCAGCCTCAGCAGCCCTCATGCCTCCGCAAAGCCCCACAGCAGCCTCCACACTCCCTTACTCTCCTGACACTCTGCCCCTCGCACCCCACTGACCCCGACCTGCCTTACCCCCCTCTATTCCAGGGATTCTCCACACCACACCCATGGCCTGCCACGATCTCTGCCGTCCCTGCGGACCCACCCCGCTGGCCAACAGCTGCAACGAGCCCTGTGCCCGCCAGTGCCAGGACTCCCGCGTCATCATCGACCCTTCTCCTGTGCTGATCACCTTTCCAGGACCCATCATGACCTCCTTCCCCCAGAACACCGCGGTTGGATCCACCTCATCAGCTGCTGTCGGGAGTGAACTCAGTGTGCAGGGACAGCCCATCTCTAGTGGATTTGGTGGCTTTGGCTATGGGCTGGGCTATGGCCGTGGGTTTGGCTATGGGCTGGGAGGCCTGGGCTGCTATGGCGGGAGGGGCGGCTACAACTGCTAAGGGCTCTCGGTACCACCGCTGACACCAACCACTCACTCCCAGGGACACACCTCAGGCACTAAGGACGCCTCTCTGGGCCAGGGTTGTCAAAAGGGCTCAGCATTTTCAGGTCCTGCAGATGGCTCTCTGGGCCAAGGCTGTCAAACTGGCTCAGCACTTTCAGGTCCTGCTCTCAGAGTACCAAGCAAGGCAGCAGGGAAGGGTCCAGTCCCAGCTGCCTGCAAACATGGCCCATCTGCCTTCTCCTTATTTTCCACTCCCTGCTCTACATGGCCCCTTTGACTCTTTCCAATCCCCTCTGCTGCAAACAGCTTCTTCCAAGCCAGAGAGCATCAGGAACCTCCTGCAGGCTGCTCCCACTGTGGGGCAGGAAGGCCTTGATTCTCTGGCAAAACTTCCTGCAAGCAAAACACCTCAGCTGATGGTCACCCTACATGTGCTTCAGCCTGTCTCTCTTCCACTTTTTGCTGATGACCTTTCAATGTTCCTTTGCCTCAATAAAATTCTCTTGCATTACAGCCTGAGATGTCTCGTCTTCTTTCACTGACACTCACTGACACACTTTGCTATTTCAGTGCACCACACAAACCATTCAGCTCCTGAAACACAGGCCTGGATTCACTAATGCAGGTCTATCCCTACCTCTGACACAAGCCCACGATGGCCTGTGTGTTCACTTTGGCTGGACACCAGTTGCTCCAGCCCCTTATTATATTCCTGGCCCATTTACAGATCCATGTGTGCAGGTCCACGTCTTCCTTATCCTTGGGGCCCCAGAACTGAACATACAACTCCTGTCACAGAATAGAGGAGCAGAGAGCCTGAATCCTTCTCTATCACTTGCTGCCCATGTTGTTGGAATGAGCTCTGGCCATGGGCAGGTTTTGGTCTGTGAATGCTCATGACCAGTGCATGGCTAATTCTTCAACCACCAACACTCCAAATCATTCTCATCTGGCATGCTCTTAATCCACTCATTGCACATCCAATGTCCATTAATGAGATTGATCCAATCCAGGTGCAGGACCTTCCCCTTGGCTGGGTTGACCTTCACAAGCTTCACACCAGCCCATCTCCCCAACCTGTCAGGAACTCTCTGGAGGCCATCCCTTCAATCCAGACAATCAACCACATCACTCATCTTGCAAAGGAGCACACAAACCCACTTGTCCATGTCCCTGACAAAGATGGGAAGTGATACTAGTCCCAATATGAGCCTCTGAAAGTCATCGCTCATCCCTGTTTTCCACACAGAGATGAAGCTGCTGACCACAACTCTTTGACTGAGACCATTCCACCCATTCCTTATCCACCAAGTGGTCCAACCAACAACTTCTCATCTCTCCAGGTTACAAAGATGTTTTCTGGCACAGGAACAAGATAACTGCACGAGTCCAGGTATACGATATTGGTCCCTCTTCCCTCATCCAGCAATGCTGGAACCAATACCAACTCATTAAAGCTGCTGCCAAGATCAGATGGGCATGGCCTCAAGAGCAGGACATGACACTGCAGAGCCATAGGAAGCAAAACTCTTTCCACCTCATGATTGCCCAGGCTGTGCCAGACAACAGCTGCTGCCTGAAAAAATTCCTCAATGTCACACGCAATGGCTGTCCCAAACCTTCAGCCCTGGATCATCCTCAAGACCATATTCTGGATCTTATCCAGCAGAATCTTGTCTTCCTTATTCCCAGTAACCTAGAGATGAAGACAGTTCTCCAGTATTACCAGAGCACAGCAAAGGGGCAGAATCTCCTGCACCTGGATTGGAGAAATGGCAAACATGCAGCACACAGGCTGGTTTCCTGAGGGGATTGAGAGCAGCCCCAAGGAGGAGGATGTGGGGTGTTGGTGGATGAAGAATTAGACATGCCTTGACCATGTGCACTTGCAGACCAGAAACCACCATGTCATGGGTTCAGGCCCACAGCATGGACAGCACAAGAGAGCAGAGGAATCTGGCCCTCTGCTCTCATCTACTGAGACCAGAGTTCTGCGTTGGACTCTGAACTCCCAAGGACAAGGAAAACATGGACCTGCTCGAGCAGAGCTGGAGATGGGCCTGGAAGAGGATGAGAGGCTGGAGCAACAGGTGGCCTGCCAAAGTGAATACACCACCCATGAGAGGCTTGTGTCAGAGGCAATGATAAGCTTGCATTAGTGTATTCAACCCTGTGTTTCAATAGCTGAAGGGTTTGTGTGATGCACTGGAAGACCAAAGTGTGCCAGTGGGTAGTATAACTGGGGAAATAAGTCCTAAAAGAGGTCTTGGCACACTTTTTCACCCACCCCAGTGGCCTGTACAACCCTGGCTTAGTGTTGAGTGAGATTGGAAGAGTCTTTGGAGAAGAAAGGACTCATCTGAGGTTGTGATACAAGAAAAGCTTTATTGAGGTAGAAGAGTGAAACATCATGAGCAGCCAATAGAAGGGAGCTGGGCTGATGTGCAAGTAGGGTGACCATCAGCCAAGGTCCTTTGTTTGCAGTAGGCTTTGCCAGGGCATCAAGACCTTCCTGTCCTGCACTGGGAGCAGCCAACCAGAGGTGTCCGAGGGTCTCTGCCTTGGGAGAAGGANTCTTTGGAGAAGAAAGGACTCATCTGAGGTTGTGATACAAGAAAAGCTTTATTGAGGTAGAAGAGTGAAACATCATGAGCAGCCAATAGAAGGGAGCTGGGCTGATGTGCAAGTAGGGTGACCATCAGCCAAGGTCCTTTGTTTGCAGTAGGCTTTGCCAGGGCATCAAGACCTTCCTGTCCTGCACTGGGAGCAGCCAACCAGAGGTGTCCGAGGGTCTCTGCCTTGGGAGAAGGAGTTTGCAGCAGAGGGGACTGGACAGAGCCAAAGAGGTGATGCAGAGCAGGGAGTGGAAAAAGAGGAGGAGGGAGATGGGCCATGTTTGCAGGCAGCCCAGGCTGGCCCCTTCCCTGCTGCCTTGCTTGGTGTGCTGAGAGCAGGACCTGGAGGTGTTGAGCCTGTTTGACAGCCTTGGCCCAGAAATGCATCCTCAATGCCAGGCATGTGTTCCAGGTAGTGGATGGTTGGTGTCAGGGCTGCTGCTAAGGGCCCTTAGCAGTTGTAGCCACCCCTCCTGCCATAGCAGCCCAGGCCTCCCAGCCCATAGCCAAACCCACGGCCATAGCCCAGCCCATAACCAAAGCCTCCAAATCCACCAGAGATGGGCTGTCCCTGCACACTGAGTTCAGTGCCCACGGCAGCCGAGGAGGTGGATCCAACAGCGGTGTTCTGGGGGAAGGAGGTCATGATGGGTCCTGGCAGGGTGACCAGCACAGGGGAAGGGTTGATGATGATGCGGGAGTCCTGGCACTGGCGGGCACAGGGCTCGTTGCAGCTGTTGGCCAGCGGGGTGGGTCCACAGGGGTGGCAGAGGTCGTAGCAGGCCATGGGTGTGGTGTGGAGGGTCCCTGAAAGAGAGGGTGGTGAGGCAGGTCGGGGTCATTGGGGTGTGAGGGTCAGTGCGTCAGGAGGGTGAGGGAGTGAGGACGCTGTTGTGGGGCTTTGGGGAGGTGTGAAGGCTGCTGAGGCTGGGCCAAGCATGCTGGAAGAGAGGAACCAAGGGAGGCAGGAGGAGGAGAGGCAGGAATTTGTGGCTCACCTTGTTGTGGGCTGTAGTCAGAGGAGAAGGTGTCAGGAGAAGTGTGTGAGGAAGAGAGGTGCTGGACCGGCTTTTATGCTGTTCCTGGAGGGTGGGACAGCATTGTCCCATGACCTTGGGCATTTTGAAGGCAGCAGCTCTTGGATTGCCTGGTCTGGTGAGTCATGGGGTGGGGTGTGTTTTCCTTTCCACAGTTCTGCAGTTCCATGTCCTGCTCTTGTGGCCGTGTCTATTTGACCTTGGCCTCAGATTTTATTTGGGACAAATAGAGGCCAATGGAGTGGTATTGGTTTGTTTCAGGAATGTAGAAAATGCAAACCAAGCCTTACAAGTATTTGGGTGTTTTCTCATGTCTTCAATTGGCTCTCAGCCATTCCTGCTGACCACAGCTCTTTCTGTGCAGCCCAGGATATTTTTGATGTTCTGGGCTGAAAGTTCACGTTGCTGTCTCATGTCCAGGTTTTGGTCCACCAGAACACCGAAATCCTTCTCTGGGGAGCCTTTCTCAAGAATTTCCTCACCCAGGCTGTGCTCATGTCTGGGATTGCCCTGATGCAGGTGCAGGTGCAGGTCCTTGCTCTTGTACTTGTTGAACCTTGGAGGTTTTCATGACATACTTTTCAACCTTTCGGTGTCCCTCATGATGGGATCCCTCCATGTTGTGGCAACTGCACCACTCAGCTTCCCAACACCTGCAAACATTCTGAGGGTGTTTGTTCTCTCTTGCCCACATCATTGATAAAGATATTAAGGAGCAGTTGTCCAAGGCAGAGCTCTGAAGGACTCATCACCAGCCTCTACCTGTACATAGAGCCATTGACCAGCACTCTCTGGCTGTTCGTCATCCATTAGTCCAGCCTTGAAACCCATTTGTCTGCAGTTTAGACATAAAGGTGTCCTGTGAAACTATTAAAGCCCTGACACAACTCCAGGCACATGACACCAGTTTTCCTTCCCTTGCATTCAAGCATTCCCAAAGCATTCAAGCAGCCAAGGACCTTGTGGTCCTGGAGGAGTATAAATGGATCATAAGCTGGCCATGTACCCTTTGTGGTAAAAAGCTCCAGCAGTTACCAGGAAAGGATTAGGAAAAGAAATACAAGCAGGTTGAGGGAGTTGACTGTCTTGTTGTCCACC
>VZRZ01004349.1:2618-17922 GCA_013398175.1 Climacteris rufus | reverse complement strand
GCTGTTGTGGGGCTTTGGGGAGGTGTGAAGGCTGCTGAGGCTGGGCCAAGCATGCTGGAAGAGAGGAACCAAGGGAGGCAGGAGGAGGAGAGGCAGGAATTTGTGGCTCACCTTGTTGTGGGCTGTAGTCAGAGGAGAAGGTGTCAGGAGAAGTGTGTGAGGAAGAGAGGTGCTGGACCGGCTTTTATGCTGTTCCTGGAGGGTGGGACAGCATTGTCCCATGACCTTGGGCATTTTGAAGGCAGCAGCTCTTGGATTGCCTGGTCTGGTGAGTCATGGGGTGGGGTGTGTTTTCCTTTCCACAGTTCTGCAGTTCCATGTCCTGCTCTTGTGGCCGTGTCTATTTGACCTTGGCCTCAGATTTTATTTGGGACAAATAGAGGCCAATGGAGTGGTATTGGTTTGTTTCAGGAATGTAGAAAATGCAAACCAAGCCTTACAAGTATTTGGGTGTTTTCTCATGTCTTCAATTGGCTCTCAGCCATTCCTGCTGACCACAGCTCTTTCTGTGCAGCCCAGGATATTTTTGATGTTCTGGGCTGAAAGTTCACGTTGCTGTCTCATGTCCAGGTTTTGGTCCACCAGAACACCGAAATCCTTCTCTGGGGAGCCTTTCTCAAGAATTTCCTCACCCAGGCTGTGCTCATGTCTGGGATTGCCCTGATGCAGGTGCAGGTGCAGGTCCTTGCTCTTGTACTTGTTGAACCTTGGAGGTTTTCATGACATACTTTTCAACCTTTCGGTGTCCCTCATGATGGGATCCCTCCATGTTGTGGCAACTGCACCACTCAGCTTCCCAACACCTGCAAACATTCTGAGGGTGTTTGTTCTCTCTTGCCCACATCATTGATAAAGATATTAAGGAGCAGTTGTCCAAGGCAGAGCTCTGAAGGACTCATCACCAGCCTCTACCTGTACATAGAGCCATTGACCAGCACTCTCTGGCTGTTCGTCATCCATTAGTCCAGCCTTGAAACCCATTTGTCTGCAGTTTAGACATAAAGGTGTCCTGTGAAACTATTAAAGCCCTGACACAACTCCAGGCACATGACACCAGTTTTCCTTCCCTTGCATTCAAGCATTCCCAAAGCATTCAAGCAGCCAAGGACCTTGTGGTCCTGGAGGAGTATAAATGGATCATAAGCTGGCCATGTACCCTTTGTGGTAAAAAGCTCCAGCAGTTACCAGGAAAGGATTAGGAAAAGAAATACAAGCAGGTTGAGGGAGTTGACTGTCTTGTTGTCCACCACTGGTGGGGCTCCACAGTGGAAAAAGGACATGGACATGATTGATCAAGAGCAGCGCAGGGAGCCCATTGCACTGATGGGACTGGAGTGTCCTTAAAATGTGAAGAAGCTGAGAGTTCTTTTAGGTAGGAGGTAAGAATGCAAATGGGATGTGTCCTCAATATTCCATGGCATGGCCTCACTGATGATACCCCAGCTCTCACAAGCTGTGTTTGAATTTTTTACCTGTCCTGATTTGCATCATCAACAGTAACACATTAGTCTCTAATTTTTGCAGCTAACATCTTCTAGCAAGGTCAGATGGGCACAGCCTCAGGGGCAGGACATGGAATTGCACAATTCCACAAAGGAAGAGCCGGACCATGTCAGAGATGGAACGGGGAGCTCACTGACTGTCCCTTAGTACTTACTGGTTTTGGTAACACGAACACAATATTGAAATTTGTGAGTTACAAATTATGAAACCGTATGGCTTGAATGCGAAATAAGTGAATTGACATCACAGACCAGCCTGGGCAAAAAGGGATCAGGTGCCATTTGTTGTTTGTTATTGCATCCATTAATGAGGTCAAGGAATACACTTTGAGTGACAGAGTCCATTGCCACGTAAATTTTGGAAATCCAAATGGACCATAACACTGGAACATGTTGAGCCTAACCAGAATCTAGTTGTCCAGATCCTCTCTTGATGCCGTTCAAGACACAACACCATGAGCTCTCTTTCATCTATGAGGAAATGTTCCCATGCACTACGACCTTTCCAAGCTATTAGTAGGCAATTACGAGATGCCGCCAAAATCAAATGAACGTGACATCAAGAGCTAGCCATGGAATTGCAGAATTCCATGAACGGAAACACTCCCCACCTCATGACTCAACAGGCTGGGCCAGCCAAGAGCTGCTGCATGCAAAATGCCCCAAGGTCATGGACAAGGCTGTCCCACCCCTCCAGAACCAGCATAAAAGCTGGCCCAACACCTCTCTCACTCACACACTTGTCCTGACGCCTTCTCCTCCTGCTCCTGCAAACAAGGTGAGCCTCAACCCCCGCCCCCCCGCTTCTCCCCCCCTCGCCCCTCTCTTCCAGCACGCTCAGCCCCAACCTCGGCAGCCCTCACACCTTCCCACAACCCCCCCACGGCCTCCACACTCCCTTACCCTCCTGACAAACCGCCCCTCACCCCCCCCACCCCTGCTCTGCCTGACTCTCCTCTCTTTCAGGGACCCTCCACATCCTACCCATGGCCTGCTACGACCTCTGCCGCCCCTGTGGACCCACCCCGCTGGCCAACAGCTGCAACGAGCCCTGTGCCCGCCAGTGCCAGGACTCCCGCGTCATCATCAACCCTTCCCCTGTGCTGGTCACCTTGCCAGGACCCATCATGACCTCCTTCCCCCAGAGCACCGCTGTTGGATCCACCTCCTCGGCTGCTGTGGGCTCTGAACTCAGTGTGCAGGGACAGCCCATCTCTGGTGGATTTGGTGGCTTTGGCTATGGGTTGGGCTATGGCTATGGGCTGGGCGGCCTGGGCTGCTATGGCAGAAGGGGTGGCTACAACTGCTAAAGGCCCTCAGCATCAGCCCTGACACCACTGGCTTATGACTATGGCAACAGCTCCTTCTAGCAAAACACCTCGGCTGATGGTCACCCTACTCGCACTTCACACCTGATACCTTCTACTGCCTGCTCCAGTCTCTTCACACTTTTGCCTCAATAAAGTTCTGTTGTATCAAAGCCTGAGATGCCTCCACTTTTTTTTTTTTTAATTCTTGTTGTCTCTCATCCTCACACAGCAAATTCCAGGGCTCAGCAGGGCATTTTCATAGGTGGAAAATGTCCAGAACACCTTTTTATGTCACCACCAGTAACAACCAAGACTGGCATGGGAAACAGGGGACTGGGGGATCTTCCAGAACATGACACAAATGCATCACCTGCTGCATCAAAGGTTTTGACAAAAAATTCTCTCCTAGGCATGGCTCTGGCAAAAAGTCCCTCCATACCAGCACAGTCTTGGCAAACTCTTTGGCCAGACTCTCAAACTGTCTGAGCAAACAGTCACAAAATCAATCATTTGGGCAGGAACTCTGGAATGCAAGTGCTTCAATCCCATCTGCTCAAGCAGGAACAGAAAGAGCAGGGGCTCCAGTACCATGGACAGGTCACTTTTGGATCTTCCAGGGCAGACTCCACCACCTCTTCCCTATGTTTTCCCTTGTGCCCTTGCTTTCTCGCCCTGCACTTGTGCACTGCTGAGTACAGCTGTGATCCCTCAACTTCACTCCCTGCCATCAGGGATTTGGACACACTGATGACACTTGCCCTGTCCAGCCTTGTCTCCTGACATTCTCAGCTCTTTTAGCCCCTCTTCTAGGAAAGATTCCCCAGCCCCTTTTGAGTCTTGGTTGCCCTGAACTGGTCTTGTTTCACTCAGTTCATGGGTTTTCTTCCCACTGGGGCGGCCAGAAGCACCCACACCACCCCACATGGGATTCCACGAGTGCTCTAAAGAGAGGAAGGGTCACCTCTCTTGACTTCATGGCAAGAATTTTCTGAAATCTATCTTGGACACTGGTGATGCCTTTGCAAGTAAGGCTTCATTGCAACCTTGTGATCCCATTGTTCTCCACCAGCACCACAGGGTCATGCTCAGCAAAGCTGTTTTCCAACCTCTCAGGCCCCCAACATGACCCGGGGCCCAGTGTCATTCCTGCCATGATGCAGAACTTCACATTTCCCCCTCTTGAATTTCAGGAATTTCCTTTAACCCACAATCTCCAGGTCCCTCTCTCTGATGGCACAACCATCCAGTGCCTCAGCCACTCCATCGTCTGCCAACTTGCTGAGGGGGCAGCAGTCCCACTGCCCACATCATTGTTGAGGATGTTGAACATTGTTGGCTCCATGGATAGGACTCTTGACCTACTTCCCTTGAGACTTGATTCCAGCTGTCTGTCGAGTCACTGATCAAAAGCCTTTTGGCCTAGCCCTTTAAATATTATATAAATGTCGCAGTGCACCTGACTAGCTGTTTACACAACCTGTACATTCTTGAATAGCCTGGGATGATGTAGTAGGGCACAGTGTCCAAGACTTTGGTAAGAGGTGGAAGTAAACACCAGCCACGGCTCTCTCATCCTCCACAGTAAGATTTTCTTCTCTCTAGGTAACACAGAGGTCACTAAGTCATGATTTTGTCCTTCAAAATAAACACTTTCCTGGTGAAAGAAATTGTCCCATCATTTTCTGCAGGAACGGGGTCCTTGGAAAGCCATTAGCAAAGTAGGAGGGAACAAGTGCACTGGAAGTACAAGTCCTAATGCCCAGCACAGTTGCAAAGCCCAGAGAGGCCTGACAGGGCTGAGAGGGAATGGGGCCCCTCTTCGAAATGTAACCACAAACCAGAGCACATGAGTGCCATAAAATGACCTTACTGATGACTCCCTACCCATCCAAAACTTTGGTCACGTCTTCACCCCATCCTGACATGCACCATGAACACCACACTTTGGCCTCTAATATTCCCATTTAAAAGCTGCCACCAAGGTCAGCTGGACAAGGCCTCAAGGGAAGGACAGGGAATTACAGGATTCCATAAAGAAACACCCATGTCATGACAGAGAAGGAAAGAGGAGCTCACTGACTGTCTACTATAAATTAGTGGTTATTTGCTAACAGGAACAATATATTAAGACTTAAAGGATATAAGTTATGAAATCTTGTGGCTTGAATGCGGAATAAGTGAAATGACATCACAGACTAGTCAGGACAAAAAGTGATCGAGTAGTTTTTTTTAGTTCTTAGATTTCTTAATGAGGTCAAGAAAGACAGTTTAAATGACAGAATACATAGTCGTGTAAATTCCACATATCCAAATAAAACTGGAACAAGTTCAGCCTGACCAGCCGCTCGTTTTCCAGATCCTCTCTTTAGATGCCATTCAAGACACAAGGAGATGAGCTCTCTTTCATCCATCCAGAAGCACTCCCAGGCAACAGGACCTTCTCAGTTTATTGCAGACTGAGCTCCCCAGGACATCGGAAGCTCCCTCGCTGTTCCTGGGTGCAACACAATGACTGGTGGACATCCAGTCACACAGAACAGAGGCTCAGTCTTCACAAGGCACCCACAAACCACAGCACGTGTGGGCCACATAATGACCTCACTAATGACATTGCACCTCTCCTGGGCTCTGATTGTTTATTCAGCCCTCCCTGACACACACTGAACAATCAAGTCCTCCCAAATACCAGCTCATTAAAGCAGCTGTCAAGGTCAGATGGACATGACCTCAAGAGCTGGCCAGGACACTGCAGACTTCCATGAAGGAAAACAATCTCCACCTCATGACTCATCTTGCTGAGCCAGCCAAGAGCTGCTACCCACAAAATGCCCCAAGGTCATGGGACAAGACTGACCCGCCCCTCCAGGACCAGCATAAAAGCCGGCCCAGCACCTCTCTCCCTCACACTCTTCTCCTGACGCCTTCTCCTCCTGCTCCTTCCTGCAAGGTAAGCCTCAAGCCCCTTCACCTGCTGCTTCTGCCTCCCTGGCCCCACTCTTCCAGCACACTTGGCCCCAGTCTCAGCAGGCTCATGCCTTCCCACAGCCCCACAACAACCTCCACATTCCACCTTCCTGACACACTGCCCCTCGCACCCCAATGACCCTGCCCTGCCTCACCCCCCTTTTTTCCAGGGACCCTCCACACCACACCCATGGCCTGCAACAATCTCTGCCGCCCCTGTGGACCCACCCCGCTGGCCAACAGCTGCAACGAGCCCTGTGCCCTCCAGTGCCAGGATTCCCGTGTCATCATCGACCCTTCTCCTGTGCTGGTCACCCTGCCAGGACCCATTATGACCTCCTTCCCCCAGAACACCGCGGTTGGATCCACCTCCTCGGCTGCTGTGGGCACTGAACTCAGTGTGCAGGGACAGCCCATCTCTGGTGGATTTGGTGGCTTTGGCTATGGCCGTGGATTCGGCTATGGGCTGGGCGGCCTGGGCTGCTATGGCAGGAGGGGCTGCTACAACTGCTGAGGGCCCTTGGCACCACCCCTCACACCGACCACCCACTCCATGGAACAAACCTCAGGCACTAAGAATGCCTCTCTGGGCCAAGGCTCTCAAACAGGCTCAGCGCTTCCAGCTTCTCTTCTCAGGGTACCAAGCAAGGCAGCAGGGAAGGGGCCAGCCTGGGCTGCCTGCAAACGTGGCTCATCTGCCTGCTCTTCTTCTCCCAATACCTGCTCTGCATCGCCCCTTTGGTCTGTCCAATCCACTCTGCTGCAAACATCTTCTCTCAAGCCAGAGACCATCAGGCATTTCCATTGGACTGCTCTGACAGCAGGACAGAAAGGCCTTGACTCTCTGGGAAAACCTCTTGCAAGGGGTTGATGGTCACCCTATATGCACCTCAGATCATCTCTCTTCTACTTGCTGCTCATGATGTTTTGTTGTTCTTTTGCCTCAATAAAATTCTCTTGCACTGCAGCCTGAGACGTCTCCTCTTCCTTCACTGGCACACTTTGCTGTTTCAATGCATCACACAAACCATTCACCTCCTGAAACACAGGCCTGGAAACACTAATGCAGATCTATCCCTGCCTCTGACACAAACCCCTTATGCATGGTGTGTTCATTTTGGCTGAACACCTGTTGCTCCAGCCTCTCATCATTTTCTGGGCCCATCTCCACCTCTGCTTAAGCAGATCCATGTCTCCCTTATCCTCAGGGGCCCAGACTTGAACACACAACTCCAGCCTCAGAAGGGCAGAGCAGGGGGATAGAATCCCCCACTCCACTGCTGCCCTTGCTTTGGGGATGAGCCCAAGACGCGGGTGGTTTCTGGGCAGCACTTTAACACGGTTGCGGCATGTCCTATTCTCCATCCACCACCACCCCAAGTCCTTTTCCTCGGGGAGACTCTTCATCAATTCATCACCCATCCAACATCCATTACTGAGATTGCTCCAATCCTGGTGCAAAACTTTCCCTTTGGCCCTGTTGGCCTTCATGACATTCACACCGGGTCAATTCCCAATCCTGTCTGGGATGCTCTGGATGCCATCCCTTCCCTCCACATCACTCACCTTGGTGTGATTCCCAGTCTTGCTGAGAGGACCCTCAATTGCACTGTCCTTGTGCCTGACAAAAATGGGAAGTGATAATAGCAGCAATTTGAGTCTTTTTCTTGCACAGTTAGAAATAATTTGTACAAGTGCGGGTACATGGTGTCAGTTGATCTACACTCATCCAGTAGTGCTGGAACCCCATCAGAGAAGGGCATCAAATTTTTCAGACAAATTTTGCCCTTCATGAACCCATGGCAGATGTCAGTAACCATCCCAGGCACAGAGGGAACATTTGGCAGTCTGGACTTCAACCAGTCTTCCTTTTTACCTTCTTAAAAACACGGCTTCCCACCTGCTAAGTGTCTGAGGGGACACTTGTCCCACTGTCCAGCTCATTAATCAAGATGTTGAACAGAGAGGGCCCCATGGATCTGACTCCTGGGCTGTGGCACTGGACACTCGCCTGCATCTACACTTCTCACCACTGGTCACCAGCCTCTGGGCAACTGGTCACCAACCTCTGGGCCCAGTCCTACAACCACTTGCAGGCCACTCACTGCACTCTCAGGTAACCCAGACTTGCTCAGCTGCTCTGGGACCATGGAATGGGAAAGAGCCTTAAAGGCTTTACAAGAGGGTCGAGTTCAGCACCAGCCATAGCTCTGTCCTCACCCCCAGGCTGAGTCACTGGGACAGAGCAGACACAGAGCTCAGCCAAGCACCGTTTCCTCCACTGAAATCCTCGAAGTCAAGTGGCCTCAGATCCCAGCACTTGCCACAACTCTAGACCTCAAAAGCCCAGGTTCAGCCCTCTTTTCCACCGCTCCCATTTAGCCTCTGCTCCCTCCCAAAGATGGCTGTGACACTCATTGAGTCAGTTCAGATGGGAAAAGATCTGGAACATTGAGTGTCTCTGTTAAAAGCAGACTACCAAATCCACCAGTAAACGATCAGACGTTAGAAACTTTTTTGTTGCATATGATCTAAATTTAAAATATCAGTAAGTTCTACCATTCCCTTAGCAGTACCAGGACCCCCACTACCCCATGTCCCCATGTGTCACATCTACAGGACTTTACAAACCCTGCAGGGATGGTGATGACTACACCACTACCCTGGGCAACCTGTGCTAGGAATGACAATTCCCTCCATGAAGGAAGGCTCCCGATTTGACACAAACATTGTTATGACCTCCATTCAGGAAAAACACATGTGAGGCTGTGATGCAAGAGAACTTTATTGACATAGAAGAGTGAATGGTCATGAGCAGTCAGTGGAAAGAATCAGATCTGAAGTACAAGTAGGGCGACCATCAGGCAAGGTGCTTTCCTTGCAGGAGATTTTTCCAGAGCATCAAGGCCTTCCTGCCATGCAGTGGGAGCAGCCCAGAAGAAATGTCTGACAGTCTCTGGCTTAGGAAAAGCTGTTTGCAGCAGAGGGGACTGAAAAGAGCCAAAGGGGCAATGCAGAGAAGGGAGTGGGAGAAGAGGAGGAGGGAGATGGGCCATGTTTCCTGGCAGCCCAGGCTGGACCATTCCCTGCTCCCTTGTTTGGTACCTTGAGAGCAGGAACTGGAAGTGCTGAGCCCTTTTGACAACCCTGGCCCAGAGAGGCGTCCTTAGTGCCTGAGGTGTGTTCCTGGGAGTGAGTGGTTGTTGTCAGAGGTGGTGCTGAGGGCCCTTAGCAGTTGTAGCCGCCCCTCCTGCCATAGCAGCCCAGGCCTCCCAGCCCATAGCCAAACCCACGGCCATAGCCAAGGCCATAGCCAAAGCCACCAAATCCACCAGAGATGGGCTGTCCCTGCACACTGAGTTCAGTGCCCACGGCAGCCGAGGAGGTGGATCCAACAGCAGTGCTCTGGGGGAAGGAGGTCATGATGGGTCCTGGCAGGGTGACCAACACAGGGGAAGGGTTGATGACAACGCGGGAGTCCTGGCACTGCAGGGCACAGGGCTCGTTGCAGCTGTTGGCCAGGGGGGTGGGTCCACAGGGACGGCAGATGTCGTAGCAGGCCATGGGTGTGGTGTGGAGGGTCCCTGAAAGAGAAGGGAGTGAGACAGGGCTGGGGTGTGGGGGTGTGAGGGTCAGTGTGTCAGGAGGGTGAGGGCATGGGGAGGCTGTTGTGGGGCTGTGAGGAAGCGTGAGGGCTGCTGAGGCTGGGGCAAAGCAGACTGCAAGAGAGGGGTTGGGGGACAGGAGCAGAAGTGGCAGGGGTTGAGGCTTACCTTGTTGTGAGCACAGAAGCAGACGGTGTCAGGAGAAGCGTGTGAGGGACAGAGGCACAGGGACGGTTTTTATGCTGGTCCTGGAGGGGCGGGACAGCCTTGTCCCATGGCCTTGGGGCATTTGACAGGCAGCAACTCTTGGCTGGCCCAGCCTGGAGAGTCATGAGTGTTTTCCTTCCTGCAATTCTGCAATTCCATGTCCTGCTCTTCAGGCTGTGTCCATCTGACCTTGGCGGCACCTCTGAATTGCCAGAACTGGTGACCATTACCTTGTTGCTGGCATATGTCAGGGCACGTAGAAGATTCAAATAAACCTGGGGAGAATAGCAGTGTCATCAGTGACGTCAAGCCATGGCATAATGACAACATGTCCCATTTGACTTCTTCTCTCCTGCCTGAAACAACTCCCAGCCCTCTCAACTTCTCCTCATTTTAAGGACACTCCAGTCACATCAGTGTCATAGTCTCCCTGCAACTGTTCTTGGTCAATGTCCATGTCCTTTTTCCACTGTGGAGCCCCACCAGTTGTGAGGGACATGATGATCACCTCCCTCAACTTGCTTGTAGTTCTTTTCATAATCCTGCCCTGGTAACTGCTGGAGCTTTTTACTACAAAGCTACACAGCCACCCCATGATCCATTTATGCTCCACCAGGACCACAATGTCCTTCCGCACTAGAATGCTTTTGTTGCCAAGGGGACAGCAACCAGTACCATGGGCCTAGACTTCTGTCAAGGCCTGAACACAGTCCCACAGGACATCCTTATCTCTAACATGCAGACACATGGGTTTGAAGGACTGACTAAACAAAGGATGGGGAATTGGTCTCCTCATGAGTCTTCTTCTCCTTGTCCTCCACCAGTTTTCCTTTCCATCCCTCTCAAACAGCTCAGCACTGCGACCCCACAGTAAGAACTTGCTGGGCCCAGCAGAGATGAGTACTACAGATGAACCAACACAGGACTTCGGGGAACATAGGAAAATTCCGTAAGTCATAGGAATTGCTTTCCCAACTCCAATGGCAAAGGCCAGGAATACAGACAAGCCTGGAGAGATAGAATCAAGGTGGGGAGGGAGGGAGGGAATGTGACCAAAGGGACAGGCCCTCATCCCCAGAACACCTGCAATGGCCAGGGCAGCCTGAAAGCACTGTGAGGAAATGGGGTCCCTCTTGACCACACACACATAAACCACAGCGCATGGGTGCCATGGGGTGACCTCACTGATGACACCTCACCTCTCCAATGCTTTGATAATGTCTTCAAGCCACCCTGACATGAACCATCAAGACCAGTGTTTAACCTCTAATACTCGCACTTTAAAGCTGTTGCCAAGGTCTGATGGACATGGGCTGAGGAGAAGGACATGAAATTGCATAATTCCGCAAAGGAATGCCCGCACCATGACAGAGGAGGAAAGAGGAACTCATTGGCCATCTGTCAGTCATTGTTTTTTGCTCCCCGGAACACAACATTAAGATTGACAAGATAGAAGTTATGAAACCTTATGGCTTGAATGGGGAATAAATGAATTGATGTCACAGACAAAGCTGGGCAAAAAGAGGTGGCCCTCCGTTTGTTGTTTGCTTTTTCGATGTCTGAAGGAGGTCAAGAAATACACATGAAATGACAGAGCAGGTTCTTGGAAATCAATTTGAGAGTTTGAGAAATCCAAATGGACAATAACAAAGGAACAAGCTCAGCCTGAGCAGCCTCTCTTTTCCAGAGCCTCTCTCAATCCCATTCAAGACACAAGGGCAAGATTTCCCTTTCAGACATCAGGAAGAGCTCCCAGGCAATGGGACCTTGCCAAGCTATTGCAGATTGACTACCCAAGGACATCAGCAGCTCCCTCAGCATTCCTGGATGCAACGCAAAGACTGTTGGACATCTAGTTGCACAGAACATGATCCCAGGCTTCACAAGGCACCCACAAACCACAGCACACGAGTGCCACATAATGATGTCATTGATGATATCGAACCTCTCCTGAGTTCTGGCTGTTTATTCAGCCCTCCCTGACACACACCTAACAATGAAATCCTCCCAAATACCAACTCAATAAAGCAGCAGTCAAGGTCAGATGGACATGGCCTCAAGAGCTGGTCGTGACACTTCAGAATTCCACAAAGGAAAACAATCTACAACTCATGACGTGGCAGGCTGAGCCAGGCAAAAGCTGCTGCCTGCAAAATGCCCCAAGGCCATGGGACAAGGCTGTCCTGCCCTTCCAGGACCAGCATAAAAGCTGGCCCAGCACCTCTCTCCCTCACACACTTCTCCTGAAGCCTTCTCCTCCTGCTCCTGCCCACAACAAGGTGAGTCTCAACCCCTGCCTCTCCTGCTCCTTCCTCTCTTTCCCCTCTCTTCCAGCACGAAAGGACCCAGCCTTATCATCCATCATCACTCCCCACAGCCCCACAAAAGCTTCCCCATTCCCTTACACTCCTGACACACTCCCACTCGCACCCACACACCCCTGCCCTGTCTCATCCCCCTCTCTTTCAGGGACCCTCCACACCACACCCATGGCCTGCTACGACCTCTGCCGTCCCTGTGGACCCACCCCGCTGGCCAACAGCTGCAACGAGCCCTGTGCCCTGCAGTGCCAGGACTCCCGCGTCGTCATCAACCCTTCCCCCGTGCTGATCACCTTTCCAGGACCCATCATGACCTCCTTCCCCCAGAGCACCGCTGTTGGATCCACCTCCTCAGCCGCTGTGGGCACTGAACTCAGTGTGCAGGGACAGCCCATTTCCGGTGGATTTGGAGGATTTGGTGGCTATGGCCGTGGGTTTGGCTATGGGCTGGGCTATGGCTATGGGCTGGGAGGCCTGGGCTGCTATGGCAGGAGGGGGGGCTACAACTGCTAAGGGCCCCCAGCACTCTGCCTGACACCATAAGCTCACGGCTCTGGCATCAGCTCCTGCAAGCACAGCACAATGGCTGATGGCTGCCCTACTCACACCTCACACTGGATTCCATCTACTTCTTTCCTTTGTCTCTTCACTCTTTTGCATCAATAAAGTTTTCTTGCATCAATGCTTGAGACACCTCATCTTCGTTTTAAATTTCAGTGGTGTCACATTCTCACCAAGTTCAACAGGCCGTTGGCGCAAAAGGCCATTGGCTTACCTGGAACAGACCAACAACATCTTTCCACAGTAATATGTCCAACTAGTTACAAAGTTTGGCATGGGAAGCAGAGGAGGGAACACCTTCAGAACATGCCACACACCCATCATGTGATACACCACATAATTGGGAACATCAGTGCTCTCCTGGGCACAAAACTGGAAAAGTCACTCTATGTCAGCACACATTTCACAAACTCTTTTCCCCAGCAGGACTCTTGAACCCATTCAGCCAACAGAGGCACAACATCATCCACTTGGGCAGGAACTCCAGAGTGCAAGTGCTTCAACTGCCCTGCTCAACAGGAGCAGCAAGAGCACGATTTCCAGCACCATGGACAGTCTGGTGTTCATTCTCCCAGGACTGACACTCCAGCACCTCTTCCACTCTGTGACCACCCTCACAATGAAAGATTCTTACCTCCTTTGTCCCAGGAATTCCATCTGTTTTCCCTTGTGCCCCTCCCCTCTTGTCCTGCAGGTGTGCACTGCTGAGAGCAGGTGGGTTCCTGCAACTTCACTCCCTGCCATCAGAGGAGATCTTGGCCATTCTTAATGCCTGGGAGTGCCAGCACTCTCAACCTCTCCTCTCTGAATGATTCTCCAGCCCCCTTGGAGTCTTGGTGGTCCTGAACTGGTCTGAGTTAACTACATCCACTTCATTTTTGCACTGGGCAGCCCAGAAATTGTCACAACACCTAAAATGGGACCTCAGCAGTGCTGAGCAGACAGCAAAAGTCACCTCACTCTGCGTGGACGTAAAAGTTTTCCCAAATATGCCCTGGACAATTGGGTTCCCTTTTTCCACAAAGGTACAGGGACACCTTCTGGTTCTTTCCTTCTAAATTAGAAACAAAAAGACTTTTTCTGAGAAGAAAACAATTGGTCCAATTCATATCCACTCATTCCTTCGTATCTGGGCTGGTTCCTCTACAGAAACAGCACTTGGCAGCTGCCCTTGCTGAACTGCAGCAGATGTCCAGGACCACTCAGCTTTTCAGGCTTGGCCCAATGGATCCAAGTTCTGGGCTATGGCCTTGGAGTCATGCTTCCATGTGGACTTTGGGACATTGACCACAAGCTGCAGGGCTCAGCCTTTCAAACACTTCCCAGTCCACTATGTTAGGCACTAACACAAGCTAGGCTTGCCTGACTTGTCAAGGATAATGCAAGGCTCACTGCCAACAACTCCTGAAAACCTCCAAATTCTTGTTGTGACAACCAGAAATAGCCCAGAGGAGTGATGTCACTTTTCAGCACTCAGCCTGAAGAAAGACCCAAAAGACCCTGAATATCGAAACCTTACAGGTAAGAGGGGCACCAAGACATCCACAGGGTACAACCAGTGGGAAAAGGATGGTCTACTGTCAGCCTTTGTCAGCTGGGAGAAATGCATGGAGGGAGGGAATGCGATGGAAGGGGCAACACCTCCTACTTGGCACAGCTGCAAAGCCCAGACCAGCCTGTCAGGGCTGCAAGAGACTGGGGGCAACCCTTCAGCACACACACACAAACCACATTACACCAAGGCCACGGAGTCACCTCAGTGAAGACACCCCATCTCCCCAAAGCTTTGGTCATGTCTTCAGCCCACCACAACACGATCTTTTAACATCAGCCTCTGCTCTCTAAAACTCATACTTAAAACTGCCACCAAGGTCAGATGGACACAGCCTCAAGAGCAGGACATGACACTGCAGAGTTGTGGGAAGGAAAACAATCCCAAAATCAGGACTCTCACCACTGTGCTGTGCATGAGAAGGAAGATGTGGACCTGCCTGAGCAGAGCTGGAAATGGGCCTGAGAGGTGATAAGCGGCTAGAGCCACAAGTGAACCCAAAGACCGTGAGGGGCTTGTGTCAGGGGCAGGGATAGGCCTGCATTAGTGTATCCAGGCCCCTGTTCAAGCAACTGAAGGGGTTGTGCAATGCACAGGAACACCAAAGTCTGCCAATCTGTAGTAAAACCGGGGAAATCAATCCTGAAAGAGGCCTTGGTGTGCTTTTTCTGTCACCTCAATGGCCTCTACAACCTACTTAGCACTGGGTGGGACTGGAAGAGTCTTGGGAGAAGAAAAACGAAGGAGTCACCTGGGCTGTGATGCAAGAAAACTTTATTGAGGTAGAAGAGTGAAAGGTCAGGAGCAGCCAGTGGAAGGGAGCTGGTCTGAGGTATGAGTAGGGTGACCATCAGCCGAGGCCCTTTTCTTGCAGGAGATTTTTCCAGATCATCAAGGCCATCCTACCAGGTAGCTGTTGCAGACCAATGGCAGTGCTCAAAGCTCTCTGACTTGGGAGAAGGAGTTTGCGGCAGAGGGGTCTGGACAAAGCTGAAGGTGTGATGCAGAAGAGGTAGTGGAAAAAGAGGAGGAGGGAGTTTGGTCATGTTTGCAGGCACCCAGAGGTGGCCTTTTCTCTGCTGATTTGATTGGTGCCCTGAGAGCAGGAGCTGGAAATGCTGAGCCCGTTTGAGAGCCTTGGTGCAGAGATGTGTCCTCAGTGCCAGGGGTGTGTTCCAGGCAGTGAGTGGTTGGTGTCAGAGGTGGTGCTGAGGGCCCTTAGCAGTTGTAGCCACCCCTCCTGCCATAGCAGCCCAGGCCTCCCAGCCCATAGCCAAACCCA
>VZRZ01004348.1:0-23475 GCA_013398175.1 Climacteris rufus | reverse complement strand
TAGAATTGCTTTTTCTAATTGGGCAATACCTAGGGTGGGAAACAGAGCTCTAACAAAGCTATGAAATTCAGTTCTATATCTTATCAAAGAGATAAGGACACCTCGGGCAGTTCTCTCACCCCACAAGCCTCTTACTATCCCAGTAAGGCTGAAACTGTTCACGAGTTGGAGTGGGGGTATCACCATTCTCATGGTACCCTGGCCAGGCCAATTTCAGGGGAGCTGTTTAATTGCAATTCCATTACCACTGTCCATTAGGCAGGCCACAACCTGTGTGGCCACCTGTGTGGAGTCCCCAGAGAGAGTCCTGCCATCTCTGCTGTCGAGGATCAGTTCTAGGGGAAATTAGATTTGAATTCTTTCTCTCAACAGCCACAACAGGTTGCCATTCGATGGTGTTGATAAATTTTCCAAGGTCAGGGCCTGAAAAGCTCGAATTGATGTAGCAAATGGTGGAATTTATTAACACCAACTGAAAGGAGGGGTGACCCACCCTGTCGACATCCTGCCCTGGTATTATGTAATTCATAAGGATGTAAAAAAGTCCAATTACTAACAGATAGCCCTGTCAGTGGTGATGGGAACTGGTTTGCCTCCCCACACAGCCAACAAGCTTTAACCCCTGTACAGTTTACAATACCTTCAAAAAGGGCAATATAATTGTTTACATTAATTGCTTCAACTACTTTCCATATTACAACTACTAACCAAAGCTTCATGTTGCTCAGGCAAGTTTCAATTTTAGTCCACCCCTGCTGGCTGAGGTTATTGCCCAGGGGGTGTTAGGAGACTTCTTGATCCGGGTGTAGTGCATCTAGGTGAGCTTTTCTTCTTTTTACACCAACTGCAGTGAATGTAGTCAGTAACACTTGAAAGGGTCTGTCCCACTCCTCCTGCAGTGGGTCACCTGAAAAAGACTGCACAAATACCCAATCACCCAGCTCAATATCATGCACAGGCTGTGTGAGTGGTTGTGATTGATTGTTAGCAACTACCTGGGCATTCTCTTTTAATTTGTGATTCAGTTGCTATATAAAATCCCTCAAATAACCCTGCCCTACCAGAGCCAAGTTTTTGTTGCAAATCACCTTCAGCCCATAAGGTCTTCCATACAGGATCTGAAATGGACTCAGCGTCTCCTTTAATCTTGGCTTTGTCCTTAGCCTCAATAGGGCTATTGGCAGGGCCTGGTACCAATACAACTTGGTCTCCTGGCAAATTTTAGCTATTTGCTGTTTAATCAGGTGGTTCATTTTCTCTACCTGTCCACTTGCTCGAGGTCTGTATGGCCAGTGTAGTTGCCAATGTATCCCTAGTGTTTTACTTACCCCCTGAACAATGTGAGCAATGAAGTGTGGTCCTCTGTCAGAAGACAGTTCTCGGGGTACTCCAAACCTGGGAATTATTTCTTGTAGTAAAGCCTTTATGACCTCACCAGATTGGTTAGTTCTGCAAGGATAAGCCTCAGGCCATCCTGACAAGGTGTCTGTGAGTACTAAGAGGTACCTATACTCTCCTTTCTTGGGAAGTTCAGTGTAGTCAATCTGCCAAGTGCCTCCTGGGTAAGTTTCCCTAGGAATAGTCCCTATCTTTACAGGAGAGGTGGTGTTGGGATTCTTTCTTAAGCATATTTCACATTGACATGTTAAGTTCACCAGCTGAAACAGAATCTTTGGAAGAGAAACCTCAATTCCCTTTCCCTGGACAGAGGCAAACAAACCTGACTACAGTTAGTTAAAAAAATTTTAAAAGTTGTATCATTTGCAACAATTTCCCCCTTTGTGAGTTAGCTTAATTTTTTAAGGTCATTTCCACCTAACTCATTGACTTCAATGATAGTAATTAAAAATTTTTGAAGAAGGAGAAAGACAGGAAAGGTGTAGACAAGTACCTGTGAAGACAAAACCCCTCTTTCAGCCACTTTCAGCCACGGCTGCCTGCAGGCAAACTAAGGCCCTTTTCAACAGGAAGGAAAACTCAGAGGCCTTGTGTCTCAAGGTCAGTTTGGAGGGTGCCATTAGGAGTCCAAGGCCCGCCAGTGTCCCAGCTCCTGGCGCCTTTGGTCTGGGAGAAACACTGCTTTGTGTGGAAATTTTCTGAGGCAAAACCCCACTTTCAGGCACAGGGGCCTGGAGGAGAACCATGGCCCTTACTGTTTATTCAGTTCCATCTTAGAACTTCAACAGGGCTTAGGCTATTGCCTCTCCGTGGCCATTCTTCTGTCATTAAGGCCCCTGCACAAACCCAACAATTCGTTACATTTAGTTCTTTACTGATTCTTTCTCCCAAATCCACAAAGAGGTTTTTTCCTATTCTTGGGATTTCCTTATTCCCCTCTAGTTGTTGTTTAAGTTTTGTATACAAATCTCTATATGAGGCTGCTTCAGGGTTAAATTGCTGTTCTGGTTTCTTCCCTTTATTTACTGTCTGTTCTCTTACCACATCTTGGTAATAAAGTCCATTCATGATGATGCCTCCCCCTAAAGTTAATGTAAAACAAAGCCATTTTTCCCCTTTTGGACATTCACTTCCTAACCTTTGACCATTTTTCCCTATGTTTTCTGGCACCCAATATGTTTGCTCACCCTCCATGCAGGTTGTTCATTTGGATGGGTCATAGCATTACTGTTATTATGGGTGTGGGAAATAAAAAGGGAATCTGAGCATTTGTGTAGGTGGCATTTATGACATGAATTCGCATTGGTTCCAAGAGGAAAGAGATCATAGAGGAGTGATATAGGAAAAAGGAATATCAGAGGTCTGGCGTGGCTTATACCCCCCCCTCCCATGCCTATGGGGTTGCTGCCCATAGCCGGGGTGTAGGATCTTCTTGGTGGCCAGTACAGTGGCCAAGACGGTATCTTTATCACTCTCTTTGCCAATCGTCAGGCCAGTTTTGTCTTTGATCCAGGATACTGTGGTTTTCCACTTTTTCTCAGGTATTTCCCACTCAACAGGTACTGCTAATTCCCACTCACAAAAGAAAGTTCTGATATTGTTGAGGGATGGAATCGGGTTGTAACTGCGGCATGTTGGACATCGAGGTTGCCACTTACGTGAACTACAATACCAATTTTGTTGACAGGTTCTACACTTCCACTTAACCCAACTATTGTGTCTGGCATTAGGACGAGTTAAACAGGGTATATGAACTGGTACTGGTGGGGGTTGCAATTCTACCCTGAGGTCAGGATAGAATCTATTTTTTCCCTTATACAAATCACAAGCTAATGCAAATACATTAGGAGCCTTTGCCTGATACAAACCTGATCCTTCAGTTTGGGGTGGAATTGTCCCTCCCCAAGGGGCATATGGAAGGTGCCTTAAAACTTGTCCCAACAGTCTTCAAAACCAATGATACAAACTTGGTTTTACTTACCAATTATTTGTGATTCTTAACACATTCTTTTGACTCTTTAGGTCTCCCCAGTTCATTACCACTCAGTTTGTGCTTAAAAGTTAAGTTTCGTGTCACCCAGCATAGATGTTATGGTCCATTCCTTAGGTTCTTCCACAGGTCCTTTGATTCTGCTGGTGTGGATCCATCCTCTTTCCTTGGCCCGGATTACCGCCTCGGTTGTCAGCAACACCTGAAAAGAACCTTCCCACCGTGGAGTTAAAAATTGCTCTTCCCATGATTTAACCATTACCCATTATCCCGGGTGGACATTATGGATTTTAAATTCTAAGGGAGCGGTTTGAGAGATGATTGCTCTCATCCGCAAATTTTCTAAAGTTTGTGCAATTGTGTTGATATATTTTCTAACACTCGCTTCCCCTTCTTCATAAGTAGCAGTTCCATCTTGGGTGGTGAAAAAGGGCAACCCAAAAATCATTTCCTAAGGGGACACTCACAGATCTCATCTAGGTTGTGTCCTGAGTCTTCATAGGGCCAAAGGCAAACACTTTACCCTTGACACCTGTTTCAATCATCATTTTAGTTAAGGTTCTTTTTAGAGTTTGATTCATTTGCTCTACATGGCCTGAACTCTGTGGATGCCACAGTGTATGTAATTCCCACTCTATCCCCAGGGCTTGTATTGTTTGCTGTAAGATCTTGGATGTAAAGTGTTCCTCTGTCTGAGTCTACTTTATTAACCATTCCTTACTTGGGAATAATTTGTTCTAAAAGGGCTTTACATACCACGTTGGCTGTAGCTTTGACGGTTGGGATAGCTTCCACCCAATGAGTTCAGTGGTCTATTATTACTAATAAGAGCCTTCATCTGTGGACTTGGGGAAGTTCAGTAAGGTCTACTTGGGTGCTTTGAAATGGTTGCAGGGCTAACTCACGACCCCCTGGCGTTGTTTTTCTCATAGTCTTTTTTAACCTTTGACAAGTTATGCATTTTTCAATAACCTGGTTTGCTAATCCAACAATTCCTGTACATCCATAATTCCTTAAAAAGTGATCACACAAAGCCTGCATACCCCAATGAGTCTTTTGATGTACGTCTTCTAATATGTCCCTAGTAAAGGGCTTATTAGTAACTGCCTCCCATCCAGGAGTTTCCATCTCCCAAACTGATTTTGCTCTCCCCTGTTTTACACAATTTCTTCTCTTCTTCTTCACTGAATTTTGGAGTCTCTAATTCTTCCTTGCCTGGAGTTAAAATGAACATAACTTTTTTGCTCCCGTTTTCTGCTGCATCTCTAGCCTCTTGATCTGCCAAATGATTTCCTCTTATTTTTGGGGTCATCCCTTTTTGGTGTCCTTTAATATGTACCACAGCTATTTCTTTAGGCAATTTTAATGCTTCTAGGACTTCTAGAATAAGTCCCTCATGAACTAGCTCTTTCCCCTTGAATTTAGTAACCCCCTTTCTTGCCAAATTTTTCCAAAGTGTGCAGTACTCCATATGTGTATTTTGAGTCAGTACACATTGTTCCTACCTTTCCCTCCAGTAACCTCAAGGGCCTATTAAGAGCATAAAGCTCACAAGACTGACCAGTGACTGGGCAATTTTCCCTTTTCCTTAAGTCCCATAGTTTTTCTGTCCACTACTGTGTACCCAGACATTCATTGCCCTTGTTGACATCAGGAAGACTCATCAATAAGTAACTTTTCTCCCTCTACTAGTTCACATTCCATCAAATCCTCCTGTACTTTGCTTTGGTAATTTATTAGTTCCAAACAATTATGGATAACCCTCTGGTTCTCCATACAAAAACTGGGCGGGGTTCAAGCTGCTGCTTGTGGTAATAGTGAGATCTGGGGTCAGATCTAAAAGCACTGTTTCATATTTTAAAATTCTGGAATCTGTAAGCCATTTTCCAGCCTTTTGCTTGGACACTGAATGCACAGCATGTCGGGTATATGTTACTAGGGTTCCACTAAACGTTAGCTTTCCAGCTTCTTCTACTAATAGTGCCACAGCCAATATGGCCTGTATACACACTGGCCACCCTCTGGACACGGGATCCAGGAATTTAGACACAAATGCCACAGGCTTCCAGGATCCCCCCCATTCCTGTGTGAGTAACCCATGCTCTATTTGGTAATTTTTTTTTTTTCACACTATCAACTGCAACTGTTTTCCCCAGTCACTGCAGTCTTGAGCAGCAACACAGCTTCTGCAAACATAAACAGATGCACATTTCAACCAGTTGGTTTTGACCCTTTCTTTTTCCATGTACCCTAAGTGTTTGTTAAGAGAAGCCCATGCACAGAACTACCAGCATTGGGCATGTAATTAAAAGGGGGAAATGGAAATTAATGTTTTCTACTCCTTGAAAAAAAAAATCCATCCCTGGCACAAAAGCAGTGGTTCTAAGGTTAAGTGTCTCCAATATTTACTTTTTTAATAACAGCACGATTAGAGCCAAAATCACAAAAAGAACTTCCTTACTGTGGCATTTATCTTCTCTCAGATGCTGTTCCACATAGCCTGTGGCAGACTTGAACTGAAGTGAACATGGTGAAATGAACACCCCTCTTAAACACCCCCTCCCCAAATCCAGCCACTCTCCAAATGCGCAAATATGACAGAGGAAGAAGCAAGTTGTAAACAACAGGCAATTCCCATTGGCACTACGGCAATCCCCTGCTAGGCACACTACCAAAGCCAGGGACTTCACCAGCCCCTCAAAATCTTCTGTGACAACATTCCATGTACCAAAAGAACAGTTCCTGCCTACAACAGCACAGAAGAAACCACTTAGCAATTCCAAAACCTCAAGGAGAACAAACCCACAAAGTATTAAGAAAAATATTTCAACACCAACCTTGCTAAACACATTTAATAATCTGCGACATTACAGGACAGTTATTTAAAAGCTGGGTTTCAAGAGAGAGAAACATTATGAGACTTAAAAGCCAATTTTCCAAAATCCACACCTAAGACCTTGAGACATCAACAGCCAAGTTTGCTCAGCCCACCAAGTACTGGACAAGAAGCTCAGAGTTGTGGCTGTGGTGAAAAGGGACGTTGTACATAGGACAGGAGTCACTGCCTTTCCACGCTGCACTGGATCAGCAACAGCCATTCCCAAATGGGCACAGTGCCCGCAGGCAAAGCCAGCACTCAGTTCCATCGCTGGTCCCTGGCACCAGCTCATCACTTTGGGGAAGTGCACACTCCCATCACCTCACATGTCCAATCCAGCCTCCAGCGAGGTCACTGGGGCAGCTCTGCAGTAACACTGCTCTTCCCTCCCAAGGAACAAGGGAACACACACTGGGGGGAAATCCCCACTCAAAGAGCAACCAGGGCCTGTCCACAAGTTCTGCACTGCACATAAATGCACAGCTTGATGCTTTCCATGAAGCACAGCACATGACTGCACAGAATTAACACTCTCCCCACTACTGACATGAAAGGGGAGTGCATATACACCACAAATTAAAAATTAGCCTTTTCCCTATTCCCAGGAATAATTTGGGAAGTTTAAACCAAATAAGAAAAAATAGAATTCTATTTATTTCATTTGCTCCTTGGTTTCAGAGAAGTTAAAATAAGTGTCAATACAGACACAGCACTTTTTCTTCCATAAGACAGTAAGTCTGCTGTGGCCACACAATTCAGAACTGCATTTCATGCCAGTTCCACCATATTAAAGTCAGTCCAAACCCAAACATCTGAATATGGAAGAAGAATCCATGTTTTGGAGAAAATAACAGTTGAAAACAAAGTCCCCACCTTGCAAGGTTCCTAAGGGAACCTTCACTTGCGTCCTACCCGTGGTGTGACGGGCTGGTGCTCTCTGCTCTGACCGTGCAGGACACAGCCGGGTCAGGGGCTGTGCCAGACTGCAAGGCTGACTGTCTGGAACAGCTTGCACCAAAAACAATTTAAAAAGTCATCTAGCTTGAGTCCCCAGAGGAATTCACTGTAGGAAAAACAAGACTATGGAAAAGACTCCCAGACGAGGCGTAGGCCGGGGGAAGCGGCCGTTACCTCCTCAGCGGGTGGGGAAGCCCCCTCGATGGGTCCCTCCACGGCCCCCTCTGAAGCCGCCCCGCTCACCACGGAAGTTGGTTCTGTTCCTCTCCCTGCCCCTTTCTCCCCGGCCTGCTGAAGTCCCTCCTCTTCCTCCTCCTCTGGGAGCGCCCCCGCCCCGGTCGGACTTGGACTTGGGAGGCGGGGACTTGGGCCGCAGCCGCTCGATCTCCTCGGTGCAGCCGGTCAGGTGGGAATTGGGAGCCGTGAAATACGAGGAATACGTTTCTGCGTTGAAGTTGCTGTTTGTGAGGGTGGGTCCCACCGTCAGCCAGCCTGGGGAACAAAACCAGAGTCAAAAGCAAGAAAAAACTTCAGCCTTCCAGGCCAGTATTGTCCTTATTCCCAGCAAATGAACACTCACTGGACAGGGAGAGACACCTACCTACACATCCTGCACTGAATGGAATGAAAAGGTTACCTCTAGGAAAGCCAGAGTTGTTGAAAAGTTACGATTTTAGTCGGGTTTTTCTAAGGGCTCACTTTCCTCTTTTTTTGCCCCTCTGGGACCAGACTAAACCTATTTGGTAAATTCATCTAGTTTGAAAATAACACCAGACTCAGTGCAGCCAAGAGCATGCTGGAAGCACATCTCTGAAAACACAGTAAAATAACAACTCTGTTGAAGCCCACATGATATGAAAACAGAGCTTAAAGAGTTAAATTAGTCTGCTTATACTAAAACATTCAATGGACACTTCACCAAGTGAATCAAGACAGGCAGGCATCTAAAACAAGCACATTCCTGTTTATTCATGAGGAAAAGCAGCAGTCACACCTAAAATGAGGCTCTTAAAATCGAGCTCAGACACTTAAACATGTCAGTGGGACCTTGATTTTAGTTGTATCATCTCTTAATTAAGGAAAAACATAGCTCAGTGATCTCAACAACATGCTTACAAAGAAAATGAGAATGAAAAACACCCCTCAAGATCAGTTCTTTCACACTGTTCTCTTGAACCTGGGAATTACCTAGCCTTTACCTTGCTTCCTGCACATCTAAAAAAATATGAAAAAAAGAAAAAAAAAGAGGTAGGTTTTCGTATCTGATACTTTAAATTATGCAATGCAATTTCAAAGTAACCAAATTTTAAAAATACAGAAGTTCAACCAGACTGACCTGAGACTGTCAGACCTTTGTATACACTAAAAAAGTATCCCCTTGAGATCTGCTGTCTGACCTATGACACAGGTCTGGAAACCTCTGCAGGACACTGAAATAAATTTTACAAGCAGGGAATTCTGCTACTCTGTCTTGCACATGATAGAGACATTTCAATTTTTAGACCTCATGTGGAGTTTATTTCACTGTTAAGTCCAGAAAATAAAGTTTAATAGAAAGGAAATAATCAGAAGATTAAAAGACAGAAATTATATCTTTCAGCAGAAAACTGAGTAACAGCAGCATGTATCTTCAATTAGAAATAATATGGAGAAACAAAAGCATAAAGGTCTTACTGTTTGAGAAAGTATTTACTTCTAAAAATGAATATTTATAAAACAAAAAGCATTTTTAAACTGGAGTTATAATGTGGTCTTGCTCCCAAAGATAACAAAAAATTTTAACTTAACTGTAATATTATCTAGTTGGGTTTTCTATGATACCTCTAAAACACAGGCTGAGCATTCTCCCTAAACCAGACTTGAAAAGAAGAAAAATAAGAAAAATAAGGAAAATATATGAGTGAGATCTTTAGTTCTAGCAAAATTTTCTGCTTTTTGACCATGAGGGACAGAAGGCGAAGCAGAGCAGAAGTCACTTTGCTGCCATCACAAGTGATGCAGTTACATGCAAAACCACACAATTACCCAGTTGGCGCGAGTCCTGGCAGAAAGAGGATCCATTTGGATTCACCGTTATTGCCTCAGCTTCCAGCAGAAGCCAGCCAGTGGCCTCGGCTGATGGAGGAGGGTTACTGAAGCAAATGAAACGTGTCTGAGCAAAGGCAAGGCAGCAGTTACCTGGTCGGATTGTGCTGTCCCTCCCGAACAGGTGCAGCCGCCGGCGCCCCAGGCAGAAATGCTCGATGATGTGGAAAATCTCCACAGGCTTCTCGATGTTGCCGATCTCCGGCTCCTCGGTGATGATGAGGTCGATGTCGACGTTGGCATGGATGAAGTCCCCGTCGGTGCTGCGGCGCACGGTGCCCTTGATGCCCATCAGGCAGTGCTCCTGCACACACACAGAGCTGTCACGCGTCGCTGCTGAGGCAGGGGTGGGCACGAGCCACAGCAAAGGCACTTCTAAGCACAGTGCGGCTCACTTGCAGTGAAGTAAGATGCACTTTTTTCATATTGTACCTCTGTTACTCAAGTAGCCATCACCCTCAGATTCCTTTCTAGAAGGCACTACTGCAAAAACCCACAACCACTGTCAAACTGCCAATGCACTCTCAGTGAACTCAGCAGCACTGAAAGTGTTCTTGAGCTGTAACGTGCATTGCTTCCCTTCCTCCTAAAACATCGCAGACCAATTTAAGTGACTGGTATGTGGCATCCATGAATGAGGAATCACCATGATTGTTCCAGGATGAAAGGAGGCTCCTACAGACTCATTTCAGAGCTCTGTGTCTGGAGTGTCGATCTCACATGAGCGATGTTCCCCAGGATCAAACACTCTGACTCACTACGCGCCGCCAGATGGCTCAACAAACAGTTGCAGACAAGAGCACGTAATCATTCCCAAATTTTGGAAAGGGTTTTCAGAGTTAGTGGGTAAACATGAAAGGCACAACAGCTGAATTATCAAATCTATGTAGTTGGTCAACTGCACTCTTGCAACAGGGGTTTTGGACCTTGAATTTACCTAAGTAAAAGGCAGAACACTGCTAAGCAAGTTACTCATCAAGCCAAGCCTCGTACATCTACTCCTTAGAAGAACTATCCAGACATTTTATTTCCACATCCCATGGCATGCCACTCACAAATAGCTGGGATTCTTTGGCAGGTGGCACAGCACAAAGCATCCATGTGGAGATGCCTCAGTGGAACAGAACAGAAAGCATTTGCTGCTGTAACCACTGGCAAATGCAGCTTGCCCAACAGACTGTTTATTCATCAGAACAAACTCACTCCATTTTCAATGTTTGTCACAAACAGTGGCCTCAGCCCAACTCTCACTCGATAAACAGAGAAATTCCCCCATACCAGAAACTATTTCTCTTTGTTAAACAAAGTAGTCCCCAAATCCTCCTCTGTTAGTTTTAACCTTTCCATAAGCAAACTTATATTATTTGCAATACTATGTGCAATAAACACACAATATTTATACTTATAAATATTTGTAACTAATACAACACACTTTCAAACAAACTTCAGATTAATGTAAATGCAAGTCAAAGAGAGATTCCAGATATCTTAAAGGGAAGTTTGTACTCCTAACAATGGCCAATTTGAGACAGACTCGAGGATGTTTAATGGTAAGGAATGATTAATGAATGAGGAATGAGTCCTGAGGTTCACTGACACTTGAAATCAATAAACTGCCAGCCAGCTCTCCATATTCAGTACAACTGCCAGTTACACCCACAACAATTTTTTATTAATACCCAAAACAATTTTTTATTAATCCCATCTACATTTCTCTAGGTTTTTGAACAGCATACATTTGGGTCTCAAATCAGAAAACTTTTTTTCTTTGCACCTCCTTCAATATACATCTTCCATAACACAACTTCAAAAAAAAAAAGTTTGTTTTAAACCAAGCTGACCCATTCTGTCACCTGTGCTTTACAATCACCTTCAGGAAGGCAGGAGATGCTGCCTGAGCTCTGGTGCCCCCAGTCCTCTCTGTGGTTTGAACTCTAGGCACACACCTGCATGTGTGCATTTACAACCAACAGCTAGTCTCCTACAGTTATTTCTTATTAATAGATCCACTCATAATCTACAGATTTAAAGATTTCTCTCAACATTTAATTTAGTCAAATTCTACAGCTAAGTTTAGTTCCACAAAATGCACAAAACAGAACTTGGAAGTCCTCCTGCTCTCCCACAAGCCTGTCACAACTGCCATGGAACACTGAGTGTGTCATTAGCACAGGGAGACAGAATGGAAACTGAGGAGGAATAGAGCCAATCCTTTACCTTGGTTCTCTGGAAGACAGCCTTAGGGTCTAGAGTCTTGGTCTTGCCAGGGTTGTTCTTATTCGTTTTAATCCAGCAAATGTCCTCACATCTTCTGTAGCCCCACTTGCGCAGACACTAAATATTATAAAAAAATAGAACCGTTCACACCAAAAAATCAAGTAACTGAACTGAGCACTCATTTGGGCACTTGACTTTTCTTATTCAAGGACTGCCCAGCTACTACAAACCTGTCTATGACCAAACCCAACCTATCAGACTGAGAGGCAGATAAAGCAGACAGATGAGTAATCACAGGCTGCCCTTAAACCTTTGTTTATGAATTGTTTTCATCAAACGCACTGCTCGAACTAAATAAAGAATGTTTCAGCACAGCAGGAGCCAGCTGGGAATTCTTAGTGCAGCATCCCCAGCACAAGCTATGCTCCCCTGGCATGTAGAAAGATGAAAATTTTATCTCAGTTTATGAAACATTAAGACATTTCTCCTAGCATGAATATTTCTGACAGAAAACTATTGAGACTTCTGTTAAAAAAGTTGTAACTTGGCAACCTGCTCCTATGTCAACATGCATACATCAAAATCAAGACCCAATGAAATTATGCTTCCTCACATAGTCAATGACTCATCTGGACATGAACAGTACCTAAACAGTTAATGCCATTTAAAATCACATATCCACCACCACAGTAACAAAACATTTCTCAGTAGTCAGGGTTGAGAATTCGACACAGGGAAAAGTCAAAGATAAAAATAAACTCTTAAGCCTGTCCCTGATAAAATGAATTAAAACAACATCTTACCACTCGGCCAAGATCCAGACCCTCGCCTGAGCCGCACCACAGAAACACAAATGACCTTGGGGCTGCAATTTCTTCAATTTCCAATTTCATTATCTAATAATAATAATAATCATCATCATCATCAAAGCGTTACCGAATTAATACATCAGAAAGAATACTAAGTCTTGAGTCACAGAAACTATCAGGAAGCACACCTGGCTGCCCATGGGAAGTGTGAACTAATTCCTTGTTTTGCTTATGTGCTTGGCTTTTGCTCTCCCTAAGTGAACTGTCTTTGTCTCAAGCCCTGAGTTTTCCAGCTTTTACCCTTTTGATTCTCTCCCCAGTCCCATGGGTGGGGGACCGAGGAACTATCTGCCTGGGGTTAAATCATGACAAACAGAAATTCTATTTGGATCAAAAAATTCTAGACTTAAAAGACCAATACAACCCACATGATCTCCCCTTCAAATCTCTGCTTCATTTTATCATTCCATTGGTAGCAAGAAGCAAGAGGCCTCTTGTTTCTTTTCACCCCTGGAATTACTTATTGCAGCTTGTGAAGACATGTTATACAAATCCCAGCTTAATTCCTATCCCTATATAGGGAAGATATTTTCTCCATTTTCACTTTCAGGAAAGGCAGCGAGAATTTGTGAGGACAGTGGTTCAACAATGACAAATGAGTAACATTCAAGATGAAATAACTTCAGATGCAAAGCATCTGTTAGTCATTAAAAGCTGAAAGTAGTCATCTCTAACTTGCTAACACATCAAATCAAGCTTCATTCAGTGCCACTCTGAGGAAAAATAATGCAGTAGAAGCCATTCCAAGAGGATGCATGCAAACTAGGAGCATGAGTCCTGCCTCCAACAGTTCCAGTTGTTCTATTAGGATGGAATGTTTTTTTCCCTGGGCAGCACTGCCAGGCACTATTTTTATATAAATATAAGAAAAAAACTTCCACAAGGGAGGTTTATCTATTTTGCTAGGCCTCTAGGGATTACAATTGCTTTGACTGTTAAAATTTCCTGCCCAATCAATACTTGCAGAATGGAGGAATATTGGTAAAGCAAACTTACCTACTCTTGTGACTAGAAGACCAGAATATTAAAAAGCACATGCTAAGGGTCTCAAGAATTTCAAGAAACAAGGGAATATTTTCAATGGACATTAGGTATTTCAACAGCAAAAAATCAAACAGAAAGCTCACTGAATGTAAGGGCAGGGAGAAAACCAACTATTACTAGATTTAAGTTTTCAGCCAGGCTCAGGGAGAAATAAAGTTTTATTTACTAAATTAAACCCTGAAACTACTTGCTTAAGCAAATGTATGAAATGTTTTCCACAGCAAAAGGTACTTACATCATCCCAAGTCCAGCATTTTTCATTGGCAGTAATGCCAGTCTCTCGGTAGTATTCTTCCAGTGGGGGTTCCAGGAGAATCACATCAAATTTGGACTTCAGTTCCCTAATATCAAATGCTTCCAAGTCTGCTTGTAAATACCTGTTCAAACAGAAGATGACAGACTGCTTGGACAAGGTGTACCAGTGGGCTGAGAGCTACACTCCACACAGCACTTCTGTGTAGCCACTTGGGAGGATTGTCTCCTGTGTGTTTATACATCTCAAATGCTCTAAATCCAGAGGAGATCTATAATACATCCTCACTGAATCAAGGCTGGATGCTATTGCATTGTATTTTTTAAATAGTCTTAAACAGTTTTTAGGATTCTAATTTAGTAAGCAGGAAACAGATGCCCACAAAGACTGTACAACAATATCTAGTACAGACTCACTGAAGTTTCTGTACATCTGTGGACTATAATAGAAGGAAACACAAACATATCAGAAGAGAATACTCAATGCCTGGCTAACTGGGAAAGTGGCATATTTTTAGAATTGCCATTTATTAAATATTATATTCAAAAGATTCTAACTACTAGAAACATTGCTACTTTTCCTACAGTACAAATGTACTTCTCTAACCCTGTAAGGAAAGCAAAATTGCCCCCACACTGATTTTATTAAATACATGCGCACACACTCTGCACACCTGCCCATATCTCAGTGCTGTACCACCATCCAAAACATCACTCTGCCCTTCCTGAATACCTTTGACCTTCAGAAAGCTGATCAGCAGACCACCACCTGCCCCTTCCCAAAAAGTGTGTGCAAGAGATTCTTACTCCACGTGTTATCAGAAGGCAGCATTTGATTATTATTCCCCCCCTTTTGTACTTTATGACTAAGAATGCCAAAACACACCCCTAACTTCAAACAGCAAGTTGAGCTCTGCAGTTTGCACTCAGTTGCTCAGACAACTGTTTCGTGGAGTTTTATGTGACTATCATTAAATAAGGTGATTTTTCTTGGTACAGATTAGGACTACTGCACATTGCAAGCACTAGGTTAAGGTCTGAATCCCTGGAGTAACGTGCTGCACACTTAGGCTGTGTCTGACATTCAGCAAGAACTAAGAGATAATTCAAAGTCAATAAGGACAAATGACTTCCAGTCAGTGTAAATATTTTTCATCTTCAACTACAAAGTAACTTGTGATTGATGGATACTAAGATAACAGCTGGACACTATACAAAAAACAGCTGGTACAAGAACAATTAAAGTTATATTAAGAGGCCAATTTTTTAAAGCTTTTCTTGTTTTCATAAACCACATGATAACATGGGATTCATCACCACATGATATTCTTTTAATTTCCAAATGAAAGCCTGCAGCCAAATCAGCTGACAACTGGGTCTTACAAAAATCAAAGCTTTAGATACTATAAATAATCCCACACTGGAAAGAAAATGTAGTTTATATACTACATTAAGCATCTAGATTAAACTAACAAAGAGTGATCTTATTCTTCTATGCTTCAATTGATTAATTTGTATATACAAACAGAAAAGAGAAAATGTAAATTCTAAGCAGGTGCTGAAGATAGAGATTTGCAAAGCAAACAGCTAACTTCAAACAGGTCTGGAGAAGAAAGGCATTTTCCACAAGAACACTTACATGGGAGGAGTGTTAGATTTAGATATCAGCTCATCCTTCAATCTGATGAGCTCTCTAAGTTTTGGATATTCTTCAAACCTATCTGCTAAGCCTAAGAAGAAGAAAACATGAAGTTAACAACTACGTAACAGAGTAAATCTGTATCAATTCAGCATTGTCCAGTATTCTGAACAGGTCCAAATGTTAATACTTAGCCTTGTTATAATTTTTGTTAGAACAAACCAAACCCTTTAAAGCAGTTTTTTGTCCAGTACTTGACCAAAGCTTCCTGCCCTCACCCAGCTAATTACGCCTGTTTCTGATGTAGTGTCTGTGCTCTGATCTTATGCAGAGCACTGCAGTGGCTCAGGAGTTCACAACTCCAGTTACCAGTAGGAAACAACCTTTCATTTCAACTTTAAGTGCCAGGATGATGAGAGAAAGTTATTCTGTTTTCCCAAGTTTATATTAACATCTAATTAACATTCATTTACAGCATACTCTATTTAACTCTATTTAACCTACGTCTAAGGTGGCACCTGGGGTATGGCTGGTTCCCTGAGGCAACCCTTACATTGAGATTTGGTGCTGTGGTGTCAGTCATGAAGATCTGAATACATGTTCCTACGTTTAGCTTTATGATGTCAATTTTCCAACCTTTCATATGTACAGAATGCAAAAGAGAGAACCCTAAAGAGATCTTCGTCAGCAAATGTTTTAAAAAGGAAAATACACTGCTCAGTGTATTTCATTCTCCCTGAGACAATGGTTTTGCTCTTGCCAGCAGCAGCTGGTTCAGCCCAAACCAACAAGGTACTATTCCTGCTTCCCAGGCACTATCTGTTCAACTTTAGTAGGAATAATTTAAAAGGCTTCGTGTTCATTTAAAAGCACAACTTTAAATGGTACTAATTAATTGGGGAAACAAACCTCACCCAAACCCACAAACCCTTCATCGCTCTCCTTACATTAATTTAAACTTCTGAACTCCCAATCCTAGGATTGCAATGATAAAAGCAAAATTCTCAGTATCTAACCTATATTATTTCTGGTGCATAAAACACCCAAAAGTTATTTTCATTTTTTTCCTTATATGCATAACAGTTTAAAACCCCTCATTCCCATTAACTGCGTTCTTCTGATTTTTACTACTGCGCTGCTTCCAGCCATTGTGAGTCCAATACCCGTGGCCAGCAGAGGCAGAAGCCAGTTATCAGCAGCTAAGCAACAGATGTAAAAGAACTTTCAATCCAAAAACCCCAAGCTAACCAAACCCAGATCTACAGGTCTCTCTCTCTTTTCCAACAGCAACATCAAAAAGATACAACTGGGTGTTCCAGAACCACCACTTGTTTACTTTTTTTTGGGGCCATGTCCAATTAGGATGTAGCACCTCAGCAGAGTTTTGCTCATGGTGTAGTAGAAAATGTGTGCTCACTAATGTGCACCTGGACACAGCTCAGCTCTGTGAAAGGCTCTGGCCCAACTCTGCTGACATGTTCACTGCCACACTCACAAACTATTTGTCCTGTCCCTTCCCTGTTCTTCACACAGCAGAGAAGTCGTGGTCAGTAACATGGGCTGCTATTTCTTTGTACTCATTCCCAGCAGTGTAGAACTACCTCAACACATAACTGGGAAGCCCAGGTGCTTTTCAGATAAAGGCAAAATTGAGTTAAACCAGCCCAGTTTTCATTTAAAAAAATCCAGATGTGTTTCACAGAAGCATTCACAAAATACAGAGAAGAAACAAACTAAGTGCCTCCACCGGCAAACAAAACCCCGTTGGGCAGCCATCTATAAACACAAACTATTCACCTCGGCAATCTTACACTTGCTAAAATACAGCTAACAGTTGCATAAAACTGCAGAGGAGATGCCCTGCTTCTTTCAAAAACCAAATGCCAGGCATCTGTTCCGGGAAACAGGACCAAACCCTACCTTAGTTTTAGCAAGTTTAAATTCAGGCCCAATGTAGCATCATTTCAGAGTAGCAAGTTCAGTGACGTCTGGATAAATGTGAACTTAAAAAATAACATCCTCTAAACTTGGACATTCTAACAAGCTGTCAGCAGCTACCTAATTCAGCTGGGAAACATTATCCATATTGCTTCCTGATTTAAATGTAAGTATTTTCCTTACTTTACACGCTACATGCATGCTTAATAGGCAATACAGCCCAGTACACAAGTGAACTGCAAACTTCCAAAGGTTTCAAGATTTGCTTATCTACTTTCTGGAATCAAAAGAGCTTAATATAAAAAAAAAAAAAAAAACCTCCTGGTTAAATACTTTCAAGTAACACCAAGGGTAAGAGCAGCCTTGGTAATAATGACCTCCTAAGTAATTGAGAATAAACTCATCCATAGAAATGTCTATACTGATATGTATGCACACTGAGAGACAAAAGAGGGAACTGTTTGTATAGCTGCACTTCCCAAAAAGTGTCAGGAATTAAAAAAGGGGAAGAAAAATAAGTGATATTAAATAAAAAGAGCCACCTTCAAACAGTTACTGAGTGTGACATACCAACATCTCTGATGAAGTTCTGGGGTCGGTGTCCTGTATCCACAAAGTGCTGGCAGTAATCGTTGTGTGGATTTAAGCTCTGAGTACCCTGAAGAACAGGAAGAATTTCAGTGAGAGCAAGAGGCAGATAACTGGACACTCACACACTCTACATGTTAATCTGATAAATGAGAATACTCTATTTATTTTTAATATAATTTTGCCTTTATAAGTTCCTTTGCCTTTTGCCTTTATAAGTTCCACCAGTCAAGACCATCACTGTAGTTCCAAATCAGGCCCACCATTCCTGCAGCTCATTGTGAGCTGACTCAGAACAATGGAAACACCACTTGCAGTCAGATCTTTCACAGGAAACTTCTGTAATTGTGAACTCCAGGCCACTACTTCAGCCTGTAAAGCCATTATTTCAAATCCCATCAGCTGCAGGAACAGTTTAACACAACTACACCAGCTTTGACTACACTTCAGTTGCACAAGCAGCTCACCTTAAGAAAGGTACTGGAATCTTTGTAAATCTCTTCTTCATAGGGCAGGTTCTCTTCATCTTGCTGCAGCTCTACTTCATCCTTGGAAATAAAGCAGGTATTACAAGTATGCAAGATCATGCTGTTTCTCTCCTTTCCTCAAGAAGCAGAATCATAATGAGAAGTGGGATGTCTACAGACAGCAGCTCATGAATGGTTCCAGCTCCAGTGTTGGGGGGTGAAAAAAAATTACCTATTTCCCAAGAGGTCTGCACCTCTCTCACTAATGAGGAGAATGTTACTGGGAAAGACCTCTGAAAGAATAAAATATGAACCCCTTGATTTCCAGCCCCTGACAGCATAGCCAGTGCTTTGCAAGGTGTAGAACTCTTAATTTTTGTCCCACAAAACTTTCATTCCTTGGATTGAAACAAATTATATATTTTTTTGAAGTTCTTCTGCAGCAGAACTTCTGAGCATTTATACCCACACAATCCTCTCTTATTTTCTAGCCTTAGCAAAGTCCACACTTGGCAGAAACAGCTTGCGATACAAGGCAGTATTTCCCTTGGACTGTCCTTAAAAGTAACTTTAACATTCCTATTTTATAGCCCCAAAATTTACATGAAAAATATCTACAGAGCCACCAACTGTTCATTCAACAGATTTGTGGAATTCAGAGATCTGTTGCATGGATGTACTCTGAACATCTAACACAGAACTCAGAAAGAAGAGAAACTCAAGAGAAACTCACTTCTCCACATCGCTTTCTGCTTTCCCACTGATCCTGGATCACCCCAGTATACAGATTTATGAAATACAGAAATACAGCTGAAGACCTAGTAATTGATATAATCCACCATATTACTGCAGCTGCATTTACCCCATGCATTTACCACAAGCTGTCTGAACGCAGAATAAAAAATTAAGTGTTCTCCCTCCCAGTTTTGATCCCTCTAGCTGTCAAAATCTTAAAGTAAGCTTTCTGTTATTTCCAAAGTGGAGCTTGAACCAACTTCTGAAATGACTGATGTGATAACAGCTTCTCCTTCCCCATGATGGAGGTGATGACCTTAGAGATACATGGCCTTTTTGTCTGCTTGTTTGTTAAACCAGAACAAAAAGATTACTATCAGAAAAAGCAAAAGTTTTTGCAAGGAAAAGAAATGTACAGCAGACAGGCAGCAGCCTTATTCAGGCCATAAAAAAAGCTGAAAGCTTGAGTTTTACTAAAAATTGCTTACACCATCCTAAGTTACACCTGTTGTCCTCTGCCATCTTTCTCTAAATCTTGTCCTTCTGATGATAAGCACCAGTCAGATACCCACCCGAGTCATCCCAGTTCTCTTTATGCCTTCAGAAGTGATTTAAAAAGAGTCTTGTGGCCACAAACAAAAGCCCACACCACCAACACCGTTGGGAAAGGACACAGTCAAAGCACAGACAGAATGACACGCCATTAATAACACAAGATACTAGGTTCTTGTACATTAATCATCCCTGTTTTCCAAAGCATCTGGGAGATAGTTGCTGAGTTAGGGAAACAATAACTACCCACAGCAGTTTATTTCAAATGACTAGAGATACATGTGATTCATGATTCAACCACATAAGCTTTTTTCAGCCTCCTCAACAATGGCATGGAAGCATCCCAAGCTGGCAGGCCACTGCTTGCAGAAACCAAGTGGGACAGGGCTGTCTCCAGTTAGGCTGGCAGGCAGCCACACAGAACCACGAGTGCCTCTGTACTCCACGCAAAGTGAAACCTCCACACACCAGACATTTGTACAGGTTCAAACAACGGAGTGAGATCACCTGGGGAAGGCGAGGGATGGAACATCACTCACAGCTCTCAGAAGGTGGTGAAAAGCCTGGCAGTGGCAGCAGACCCTCTAATCCCATTATCTGGCACTTCCAGATACAGACCAGGGAGCTCAACTCACCCTGCTACAACTGTTACAGTTCCACAAGAACAAGAGTATTTTAGTTCTCCAGAACTGCAATTCAGCCTTCTGACTTTAAAATATCCATTATTCATTTTTGCCAACAGTGCATCTCTTCTCTGTCACCCACCCCCGTGGCTGGCGAGGCAGAGCCAGGCTCCAACACAGAAGTCAGGCTGCCTGCAGGAGCTTAACAAGCAGCCCTGTTGCCCTCTGTTCTCCCATCAGCCTCAGCCTTACGAAGAACCACCACTATAAATTTACACTCATCCTACAGAAAAACCAAAACCAGACCCACAACCTCTCCCCACCATTGAAACGTGTTGCTTTTTTTTTTTTTCTGCATCAGGTGTTCCTACATGGCTGAGAAGAGTAAAATACTTCATCTTTTATCTCAAAAACTGCTCTCAGACAGGTTTGAGGGTACATTTGTTTCCACCAAATCTGAAGCCAGGACACAAAAATTTTAAACCATTTCAGAACTTACCTGATCCCATCACATAGAACCCAATACTGCAAGTCAGGGATACAGAGAGAAGTCACTTCTCATCAGAAATACTTCTGATTTTCCTAACAAAATGGACAAACCTTCAAGATTTGTCCACAACACTACTAGTTAAGTCTGTTTTTGTTTTTGTCTAAGTCGCATTAAACACAATACAATAGGGCTTGATACCATAAGGATCCAGACTTTTGTACAAGTTCATATGACAAGACTAAATTTAAGCAGGCTCAAAGTGTTAAGCAAAAAGTTACATAAATGCACATGGAATTTTACTGTTCATATCTCCTTGCCAATAGGGAATTAGAAATGCCTGCAGGAAACAGCTGATGACTCTGTTATAGATGTTCCATTCTGGGGTTTCAAGTTTCTTAAGTCTGTTCATTTGCTCAGCTGAATTTTGTCTGAGCTACTGTTATTAAAATATTCTTCAATTTCAACAATATAGCAAAAGTCTGGCCACTTGCAAGTGGTTACAGCCCAACTCAGGGTAAGTATTCTCCACTCTAATTAAGGCAAATCTTTATGAAAATATTCATGTACCTTACCAACCGAAGTGACTTACCCATATATACTTCCAAGGTAATTAAAATCTAGTTCTTTAACCACATACTTGGTGAAGAAGTAAAATAAATTGATATTAACTGATCCCTGATGCAAGTATAAAAACCCTGCTTCACAAACACCCTTCTATGTGATAGTGACTTAATTTCTTTACTAAACAGATGTACAGACTCACCCTTGGCATGTTAAAAACAATGTCTGTCCTTTTACAGGTAGACTTTCAAAATCAGTCATCAAAAAACATCCTGTCATGCATTAACTTTTTTGTTTAGTAAGATTAAAAATAGATCTTACTACAGAAAGATTTACAGACCTGAACACAAACATAACACAATGAAGGCCTCATATTTCAAAAATCACTATTTTTAGGCATGCAAGAGAACAGCAGACACTGCACTATTTCACAAATGCACTGACATTGATTCTGTTTAACCACAGAAGCAAGGTTATTAGGACATGGAAAAAAAAAAGGAGAAGGAGGACATACGCTGCAACTAGATCCCAAAGCAAATCATAAAGACAGCTGCATCGTAATCATGCCTTTGTTTAACCTCTTTCTACCTCTCATCTCAGCCAAAACATCACATTAGGTATGAAAGGAGAAAGCTGTCAAATAGTTAGGGATGAGCATTTAAAAAATGAAGGGCATGAGAGTTTGACAACCATTTACTCTTCAATGACCATGGATGCATTTTGTTTTGTTGTTTTTAAACTTAACTCTTCCTGGACATTTTGGACACCTAAAGAACTCCCCAAACCAAGTTTCTTACTTCAATTCCCTTTGAATCCCTTGTTTCTTCCACTGCATCCCTTAGCATTGCAGAGACACCCCATCAGCCTCTCCCCATCTCTCATCCCATGGCCTGTGCCTGCTGCTAACTGCAAGCTTTCCTTTGGACACAACAAAATTCTGGTCAAGACTGGCTTGTGTGTACCCAAGCACACACACATTTTACCACTTCTTCCCACCGCCACTCATGGCTCACTGCTATTCCCTGTGGGCACTGACATCTAGGCCTACCTCCTCCTAGGAGCAGCACTAAATTCAGCCTGCACACATTGGGGTTTGGGGAGTACAGTTCAATGCACCAAGATCACACCTGAGGAGAACCACGTAGCATCTATGCCCTCTCTCTTATATTTCTGCAGTGGAAGGCATCCATGGAGATGCCACTGTGGAACACCCATAATAAAGGATCTGTACACATCACATTTATTTTCATATACACACATATTTTTTAAGTACCTCCGGGACACAAGAACGCCCGAGAAAAGTAACTTTTTCTTTTTTTCTTACCTTATATTCTTCAATCTCTTCCTCGTCAGCTTCTCCCTCATCTGGATATTTACGTTTTGCATTTGGTGCAGAAGTATCATAAGCAGCCCTATGAACAGCCAAAATTCCTCATATGAAACTTTCTGTCTCCAAAGAAGACTGTTCGGGTATCTTTGATAATCTGCCTGTTTCTGTAACAAATTTGAAACTATTTTGAAAATTCATACATGAGAAGCTGTTCCTCTCTCAGTATATTTGAGACCAGCACAACTTACTAAGGACGGAAGTCCTGAAAAGAGAGTTGTTCCCTTCCCTTTCTCACTTTTCTGCTCTTAAAGGTACAGCTTATTTTAACCAAAGCAGTACAGCTACAAAATTAAGCCTGTTGACACATTAAAATGACTGTTTCATGTGAGAATCCATAAGCAGTAGCTACTCTGTCCTAGACGTCTATTGTTCCAGGAGAACTTTTAAACTTCACTGCCCTGAAACTGCTCCTTTACAGCAAAAGTGTGAAGGCTCTGGAACAGCACAGTAGCTTTTTAACACCAGAAACAAAAGTCAGCCTGTATTTCCAAGCTGCTGCTGGAAGGGAATAACTAGACCCCACTCGCCTTAGTCAAGGCGCAGATTTGTCCAATTAAAACATTTTCTTTCACCGAGTGCAACCCCATTCCATTTCCAGGGCCGCTACTCCTATCGCGCCCCCAGTTCGGCACAGACACGGCCCGCCGGCACCGACCTGCAGGTCTCCCTGGTCTCGGCGATCTCCCGCTGCTCATCCTTGCTGTTGAGCACGGCGCCGATGCTGTCGGCGTTCTCGGCGCCCAGCTGCGCGGCGACAAACACACAGTCACGCCGCGGCCCCGGCCCGCCGCAGCCCGCCCCA
>VZRZ01004347.1:556173-578303 GCA_013398175.1 Climacteris rufus | reverse complement strand
GCGGCGCGGCGCAGCCGGCTGACCTAGATTGGGAGGCATTTGAGGTGACGGCTCCGCGCGGTGGCTGCGCTCGCCCCGCCGGGGTGGGAGTGTAAAAACCCCGGAGCAGCCGCTCCGCACCGCACCGCTGCGCGCCGCGCGGCCGCCGGCCCGCTCAGGGTCTCTGCGCGGAGCGCGGGGTCGGAGCCGGGAAAGCCTCGGCCGGTTCCCACTGTTTGAGCCCTGCCTGGGAGGGCTGAACCCCCTACCTTAACCCTCCGGTACCGCATGAGATGCGTTTATTTGTGCAGCACCAAAGAAACCCAAGTCGAAAGAGCGAAAAAAATAGTCTGGCTATATGGTGGCTTTGTTTATTAATTTATGTTTTTGAAACTGTGGGAACAGTTTAGTGCCTGAGTATTTTTGTATGTGCACCTGTTTTAGGTTTACATCCTAGGCTTTGTGTGCTCCACTAGAAGGTTGCTCTCATGAGAGGGGAATTTTCAGTCTAGAGGAGATGCTTAACTTGCACTTTCAGCTGAAAGTCAAGAATCTATAGGTCATAAAAAGTAGCAAAGGTAAATTACTGAGTGGAAAGAAAAATCAGCAAAGCTCAAAAAAATCCCTGTGCATTTCTGTGGGGTGCTTCTGAAGATGCAAAATAACTGCAAGGACTACAAAAGCCTTAAAGGAGAGTGACAAATATTTGATGAAATCATATTGAGCATATGTTTTTAGATTCACAGCAGACAATGGTCTTGGGGCGAAGGGATTTAGCTTGAGTGCTTGCTTCTTTATGGTTGAAGTCTTTAGAATGAATGCATGTACATAGCTTGTTTTTTTACCCCACAAATTAGAAAAAAAAAGAAGGAGATATATATATATATATTTAATTCCCCTGCTAGAAAATGCATGAAGTATGAAAAGACCAGTGCCCACTTTTTTGACTAATCATTTCCAAATAAAAATATAGAGATACCTAATTAAATTCACACTGTAGATTTGGATTTTTAAGAATGAAATCAGTGTTTGTTCATGAGGAAATTAAATGTATCGGTGGCATTTGTAGCCTATTAATAGCTAAAGTCTAAGGGTTCTGATTGTGAAAGGACAATGTAATGTGCCTTGCTAGTAAGATCACTTAATGTCTGCCTTACTAAATTTTGGTTAGCCTTGGCTAGAGAATGTGTAACCTTTTGTTTTACCTTAATGTAGTGTCTACATAAGTAATCCTTTTCCCTGTATCTTCTTGTTATGTAAGTTGGCTGAGCTGCTGTGATTAGTTGCACTTGAAGCTTTTTTTTATTACTAATGGGAACTATTTATCTATTGAGGGACTTTGCCTTAGGATAAGAGGGAAAAGTTTATTCTCAAAATAAAAGTATTCATATTGAAACAGTTTGTTCACCTGTAATTGCAGTGGAAGCTGATTATTAACACACCTTGCTTGAGTTACTGGAAATTATTTTTATGTAAGACGTTTATCTTGCCTGTAGTGTTCCTGTGTTGCTCTTCTTCTCAAAATGCCTCTGGTCTTTGGCTGCTGCTTCTGTTAGGCCAGCCTTGGAGAACACTGCTAGTGGGTCAGAGGGCTCTGATTTCTCACATAACTAGTTACAGACCACACCTTTAGGCCAAAAAAAGGTGAGAGAGGCAATAAGGTTTTTTTTAACTGATTCAGAGGGAGAGGAAAGATGTACTTAGTGCTGGTTAATAAAGGTTTGACACTGTTGTAATTTTAATCTATTTGAAGTTATTTCCTCCCCTCAGTAGAATTCACGGCTATTAAAAAAAAAAAAAGAGAAAAAAGAAGAGGTGATATATTATTGGGACTAGTATCTTCAATAAAAGAGATTATATCTGTTGGTAGTTCTAATGTTTTGTTTGCCATATATGTAACTCTTAATGGAGCAAAATAACTAGTAAGCTGTGGGGACAGATAGCTTGCAGAAATGAAAGAAGGTCTAAATGTAATGCCATAGTTGCCATGGGAAAAAAAATGAAATAGAAGAAATACTTCTTGCTTCAGGTGCAAATAACTTTTGAAAGCCGTGGTCATAACTCTATAACAATTTAAGAAACTCCCCCCCCTACAGCTCCCAGTTTTTATTATGTGCCCTGTAGAGAACTGAATTTGAGAGGGAATCTCAGGCTGTTGTCTGACAGTGCCAAGTGTTGAAATGTGCTTTTTTGATTCAGTAGGGAATTACAGTATTGTAGCTGAAAAAAGAGGAGCAATCGTGGCAAAACATAATAGGCAACTGTTCCTGCAATTCATCTTGTTATCTTGTCATGTAAGGGAAGAAAAAGAAAGATGCTAAACATGTGCACTCCAATTGCTTGTAATATGCTACAGAAATCACTTTCTCAATACCTTGGAATCTTTCAATTTCCTCCCTCTTTGAGGTTTGAACCCTGCGAGTCCCCCTGGTGGCAGCAGGACTGGGGTGTGTTTGGTGTTTCACTCCCCACTGAGGCTTGGGGAGCAATGGGTGGCCCCTGCTTTCGGTTTTTGTCTTTTTTTCAAGACTTCAATTTCTTTTGCCTAGTAATTTTTAAGTGAACTAATATACTAGTGTTGTAGTTGTAAGGAAAAAATGCAGGTTTTATGGAAGTGGGATTTACTGCAGATAGATTCTAACGTGAGGTGAAGGGTATTATGTAAGTACAGCTCCAACTTGCAGTTTGTATGTCTTTGTTCCTATTAGCTCTGATTTGGTTTGGTTTTCTTTTTTTCAACGTTTGGATAGGAATTGTTTTTTATAACTGGATAAATGTAATAGACAAGGAATGGAGTGGGGATTTCTAAATGTTTCATACTATGCAGAGGCGAAAAACATAATGATTTGTTTATTTAGTAGACTAAATATAAAAATTACAGTAGGGTTTTCTTCTGTGTTATCTTAAATGTGTTTATGACATTAAGTACTCCAGAGCTTTGACTGGTTGATCCTTAATGACGAGTAGTCCTAGTGATGTTAGAAAGCAGAGCAGAGATATTTTAATTTAAAAAGTTGAAACTATTTATGTGTTCTTTCAAGGCAAACAAACAAGAAGTGCCAGAATAAGCTTTCAAAAAGGAAGTTCATCAAAAAAGAAAAATAATCATGGAAATATTCCTTTGTGTAAAGCAGTGTCTGCTACAAACAGCAGTTTGCACCTCTGATTTGAAATGGAGGCAATAAGACTGTCATATGTAGAGTAAACTTCTTATATATATTTGTCAGTCTTGGGGTAGCCATATGTTACATATAGACTGCTACTTAAAATTCACTTGTTTTAAGGTTTGTGGGTTTTTTGATTGGTTGGTTTTGGTTAATGTTTCTTGCAAAAGTACACTTTTTAGAAAGAGAATCTGCAGCAAATTGACGTATACATATATAGGTAACATAGTAGACAGGAACATAATTTTTTGTTTATTTTTTCCAAGAAATATGGCTTGTTATCTTAAACAGTACTGAAATATGTTAAACCTGAGTGTTAAACTGTCATTCTTGATTGGTGTTCTGGGTATTTCTATCACTCTGGTTGAATCCTTCATGCACCAAAACAACCTGAATAAACTGAAGCTATTTACTACTGGAGGACAAACAGTAGCCCAGCATCAGATGAGTAGCATGCCACTGCTTGAGTTTTTTTTTTAGTAAAACAACTTTATCCCTTCAGCAATTTTAGTCTTTACTGGTTTCAGTCTCTGCTGAAGAAAGAGCCACTGGAAAGGGTCTCTGCCCCTTCAAAATTGGTTGACAACAACTTTAAATCTAAGATGTTTGTAGTCTGTGTCTTGTTTCCAAAGGAATTGTCAGCTGAATTTTCAGTAATTGTAAATTCAGTGTGGGAAATAAAAATGCTTAGAAGTATTTTCAAGTTGCTAAAGTAAATAAAGATTTTTTCAAGGATTGTATTACTTGCTTAGTGATAACTGATTTCATATACCTGGCCTATACTGAATGAAATCCTCTGCATAAGGAGAATTTGTGATTGCATGTACTATAAAATATGAGATAAAAATATACAAAACTGAGAAGATTAAATCCATTAGCTAGGTGACTTGTATGTTCTTTCTTATGTAATTCTTTCCTAAGCAATGAAACAGTTCTGGTGAACTAATAATTAGCAGATTTTAACAAATTAGTTTTTTAAAACGTCTATTTATGTCTAGTGTTCTCCTTGCATATTCTTCTATTCTCTGATTTCGTTTCACACTTCAATCTTGTTATTAAGGTATCAAGCTTTTCAGTGCTTGGCTGTTGAGTTTTCCACCTTTTTTTCCAATGTTTTATGTTGTGCTTTCTTTGCATTTTCTCAAAAAATGCTTCAATTTACCTTTAAAATAATCCAAAGTGCGTGTAAATATTGAAACCTAATTTGGCCTTTTGATACTAATTAAGACCCAGGTAACTGTGCACTTTCTTTTTAATAATTTAGTGCTGTTAATATCTGTGAAAGTGCACATGTAGTGAAAACTTCTGATTAAGTATGCTGTAGCAGACCTGTGAAAACAGCAGTCAGCTGGTGTTGTGATGGCAAATCCTTTAAAATTGTTAAATCAAAAATTAAGTGTTCTTGCTTGTCTTGCAGCTGTTGGATGACGAGGGTTGTAGCTCTGGAGGCACTGAATGTAGAGACCTCTGGCCTTTGATTAGGGAATTCAGATTTCCTGTGAAAGGTAGAAGATTAAGAACAGAGAGATCAGCTTAAAATACATTCCCTCCTTTAGTCTTTTTTTCTTTTAATAAAGCGCATGCATGGATTTAATCTTGACATAGCACATAATTTGCCTTGAAGATAATTTTCTGCATTGAAGCTGGGCTGTCTTTAGCATTGAGGGTTTACATAAGTGAATGGAAAATGGTTAAGCTTGCTGCTTATGCCCCTGGCGCTTCCGTTCTTGTTCCCTTCATCACTGAAGGATCCATTTTTGTATAATGGATTTTGGTTGGGTGACAAAAGGGAAAATTAGGGATAACCAGTGTTTGATTTGGAGGAAGAGAATTTGCTGAGACTTATGTTGCATATACAGATAACTTAATATTCAAGAATGCTTTGAGCTACTTAAAAGTAAGAAAGAGAAATTTTTAGAGAGTAAATTAGGAAATGTAAATTAGGAAAACAATCAAATCTAACTGACAATCTGATGAGATGACTGCACAGTTGCACATAGTAGTAGTTTCAACTACTTTGTCAAATAGCAAGTTTAAAGGAAAGCAGGGGACAGTTGTTAAGATAGAAAAGCCTGCTACTTAGCACGGATTTATTTCATAAAGTTTGCATGTGCTGAATGGTTTTTATGGGGTCCTTCACTTTTCAATAGTAGACCAGTTTGATTTGATAGTAGTTAGCTGTTCACTGATATACAACTGTTACCTCCTTAATGTTTGGAATTTATTATTTTGCTTCTACATTTAGAAACAGTCTAATACATAAAAATATCTAAGAAATATTTTTTCATGTTACTGCTAGTGTTTGATGGTTTTGTACTTTATTTTGATAGGAGTATATTAAAGTTGTGTTATTCATATGGCTTGTACAAGTTAATATTCTGCCAGCATAAGAGAATAGGAAGAAAGCCTTGCTAAATTATTTAAAGATTAATATTCACTTGGGAATATGGTGAACTGCTGGTGTCAAAGTCATGATTTGTGGCTGAAGCACACATCTAACCAAGCAGTTAGTTTGTCATCCATTGCCATTGATGATGAACCTATGTTTGGTTTTTTTTTCAAGGAAGAGAATTTTCATATTTCTTGATTCAACTATTTTGTCCACTTTTCAAATGTTTTTAGGCTAAAGCACTACTATTTTACAATATTTACTCTGCAGCAAGTTTAGCTTTATTCATCTGGGGAGTAATTTCTGCTGATGTATTATATTTCTGTCTATTAACAGTGTTTCTTGTTAGTGTTTTCATAAATCCAAGCTCCACATAAGGCGTGTGCCTCCTTTAATGTGCAAAAGGACGGTCGTAGTGCTGGGGAGCAGGCAACCAGGCTTAAGTGCAAGGTTTTGACAAGTAACAATTGGATAAGCAATGGCTGTAAAGAAAAGGGCTTGAATTTAAACTAACAAGAAGTGTAATTGAAACATAAACTAAAAACAAGTTAAGAATAAGAATGTTCGCTCTGAGTACTCATATGACTGAGAACACAAGATGAAATTATTTTTCTGTATGGTTTACTGTAAGCAGTGGCAAAAATAACTTTTGGAACTTTTGCAATTTCACATCATAAAATTGATATGAGAATGACAGTTGAAGCAGACTAAATGAAATACTGAAGAAATTAGCTGCTCAATGTCTTTATTCTCAGTATTTTTGAGTGATGCATCTTGCAGAGCCAACATTTCTGTGAGAGCAGCACAAGTTGATAACTGCTGCAGATCTCATGTAGAATTGCAGTACTGCAAAAGTGAGAATGAGTCACTCTTTAATTAGAAAACTGTTTAATAAAGAACATAAAATCTATGGCTTATGCAGATAAATTATTTGGTTTCAATATTGGCTTGTAATGACTAATTGCAATTCAAATGAGTAGGGGTTTAAACCTGTTCCCAGACTTCTATGTATGTGGGAAGTTGTGAGTATCCGAGTATCTGGAATTGTAGCTTAGGGTGGATATGAATGGAAAATAGCAAGTTTGCAGAAACTGCATTATGTAATTCATAACAGAAAGCTTTTAAAATTGTTCTTTGTAAGGTACAAAGGCATGCCTTTGTCATGCTATACTCAAATGAAATGCCTTCAGCTGAGAGGTGACTTAAAGCATGAGCTCAGTAGTGTTTGCTGCAAGGATTTTACATCCTGGCTGAGCTATATCTCATGGGTTTTTTTAGTTTTGGATGCCTAGCAAGTTACTAAAACTTTTGTTGTATTCAATTGATAATAGCCTGTTCCAAACATTGAGAAAAATTGAGGACATCTGTGAGAAATTGCTATTGAAGTGAAAAAGTGTACTGTCAAATGTATTTATACGCAAATATTGCTAAAAGTTACGGATATATTTGGAATACTAACATTTGGAAGAATTCAAGTGACTTTTGACTGAAAGTATAGGAAGCTTTTTGTAAAAGATACTGAATCTCAAAGGCTTCAAATGTTCATTGCATGTTTTGCATGTTCAAACAGACATTTCAGCTCAAACTGCTTCATTTAACAGTGTGTGTGTTGGAGGGGAGGTTAAGCCATCTTTAGGTTAACTTCTTTTCCCAATGGGTGGCAAAGTCTCTTGGGAAAACATTTTGGTTGTTAAAGTTTGAGACAATTTGTAACATTAGGCTTGGCAAATATTTGTCTTTGTTTTGTAAAGGAGCTGGCATTTACATTGTGTTTGGTTTTTTGCCACAGAGTAAAGCCGTCCCCAGCTGAAGGAGTCAAGTCCAATCCATCCAAGAGGCACAGGGACCGCTTGAATGCGGAGCTGGACCGCTTGGCGAGCCTGCTGCCTTTCCCTCAAGATGTTATCGCCAAATTGGATAAGCTGTCTGTGCTTAGGCTTAGCGTCAGTTACCTGAGAGCTAAAAGTTTTTTTGATGGTAAGCACTGGGAATTTATTTGGATTTGAACTGCTTGTAAAATTCATTTTATGCTGTATGTTGATTCTAGCTGTTTAAGTACTTAAAATTGTTAAATTTCTCTGTGTTTTATGGAACCTCTAGTTGCGTGGATATATACAATGTAACTGTATAAAGTAAGCTTTCCACTTTCTTGAAACCAAATGTAACTACTTATATTTCACTTAGGTCACCAGTCTTTCAAAGCTTTGCATTTGGAAGTAATATTGCTCTTAATGAGTCCTCCAGTCCTTTTCATCAGACTGTCAAAGATACCCAAGAGATTTCTTTTCCCCCTCTGAAATTGCCTTTGTAAAACTGTTACTGTTTCAAAATATGTAATATGAGTTCCCATCCAGCTGTATTTTACTTAATGATGCATCAAAAATGACTTTGCTTTGATATACAGTAATTGATAGTGTCCCTTCCTACAGTTTATTGCAAAGGTGATTTGTAAAGAATAGAGGCAAAATCTTTCCTGTGTCCAAGCCCTGATTAGTGCAGGACATGAGGCATTAAAAAGACAGCTAAGGTTCTGCAGTTATTGTGGGCAGGTGTTCACTGACCCCAGCACTAGAGAGGGTAATACAGCAGCACCCAGAGCAGCCATAGGGTCAGAAGTTGTGTCCTCAGTCACCTCAGAGCTGGCCAAGGAGTCCTGTCCCTCTCCTCTACCTGAGCTGCTCTGTAAGGTGAGATGCACTTGTTGGCTTCATGCCCGTTCCTTCAAAGGCGGAAATAGTCTGATCCTTTTCATTGCAGGAATAAAACAAAGAGCTTGTGTTTAATTAATTGTCCTTTTCTTTTAGCAGTCAGTGAGAATTTGCAGTATTATATTGAAGATGAAATTTTATTGAGCAGCTGTAGCTGAGGAATCTTGACGGCAGTGGAGTTGATATTAAATTTCAAGTTGTTTTTTAATTTTTTTGGACATTAAAACAACCTCCCTCCTCATCAGGATAGTTTCAACCTCCATAACATTGGATGAAATGACTCAAGAAACTTTTCTAAGACAGTTCTACTTTTTCCTTCAGGAATACAGAATATTTATTTTCATTTATCGTGTCAATTGGCTTCAGTCTACTAATGCTCATAAATTTATATTAAGTTGAAGAATGTGTTCAAGTGTCTTCATTTGTGTGCTTGTTCAGGACAATTCTTAGTATGAAGTCTACGTCTAGAACTGGTCAAATATTTCTAGCAGCGTTCTTTTCAAATGAAAATAGTTTCTCTCATCAAATGAGAGTTCTCTTGACACCTCAGTTTCCTGAAAATCTTTGCAAGATGTTATCTCAGGTAGACTGTTGTAAAAGAAATTATTTTGCGTGTCTGTGTTCTCTTGGTGAATTGAAGAAGTTCTAGTTTCAATGAAATGTGTTTTGTTGTGGGTTTTTAAATTATGTTTTCTGAAATAAATCCAAGATTGTAGGTTTTTTTCTTACTTGTGGTGGAGTGATAGTAACAAGTCTTAATTTCTCATGTCAATTTCTCATGCAGTGGAGATGTTTGATTTTTATTTTTCCTGCCTCTTACCCCGTCTTTGCACTTGAAGGTCCTGGAATAAAGGAGTTTAAGGCTATGATTTCTCTACAGGAAAAAAAAAATCATGGCTGTAGCTGTAAAGAGATATCCAGAATTCTTTACACCAAAACTTAGATCAATTGCTTGTTTCTAATTTGAATATGATGGCAGCTTTCAGCCATTTGGAGTGGTCATGAATGAGGTGTGTGTTAGTGGCAGAGAAGTTATATTTGCATTTCAAGTTGCAGTTTAACTACGGTGGACCCAGAACTGAAGCGAGCTTAACCTGTGTTTTTAACAGTAACATACCATTGGGATTGTATCCATTTCAGGCAAACATGCAATTGATGATACCATACTGGACCGCAACTGTAGAATACAGAGCATTTATTTGTGTCATAATGAATTAAGGAGCAGAATTTTGATTTGCCGTGTAGAAAAGGACTTTTCTAGGAACCAGTGCAGTACAGGAGAATATTTTTCCTTTAGGGTCTATAATATAAAAAAACCTGTTAAATTTGAAAAGATAACTAACTTGATATTGTTTGTCTTGTGCAAGACATTTTGAACAGTGTAAAGTGAAGCAAGTTTAATTTATACCTTCAGATAGAATAGCTTCAGTAGAAGTTGTCAACAGGCTTTTGTTAACAGAAAATCTTTTTACTACTTCTTTTCAGGCTTTTGAACTGTAGGACCACAAATCAGGTTAGTCATCAGTCTCAATCTGAAGGTGTTTAAACACTAACATCAGTCACTTAAGTGAAGATAACCAAAAATAGCCAGTTTGTGTCAATGACAAAGACAATAGTGAAAATTAGATCTTTATATTATTTTAATCTTCTTAAATAACATGGAATCTATTTCAGTGAAATTCAACCTCCAAAAGGAAAAATAGTGTTTTGAAGAACAGAATTGACAAAAAATGCCCTGAAGACCCCTCAGTTAGATTTTCATGATCTGTCTATGCAGTGCCTCTCAGAACAGCTTTTTTGAAAAAGTGTTTTGTGTAGTTGAATATATGTGGAAAACCCTGCTAGAATAAATCTGACAAATGCAAGAGTGAGCACTGATTGTCACCTTGAGTGCCTAGGCTGGGCCAAAGCTCCACTTTATTAACACAGCATGCTGAAGTAAAGGGAAACGCTAAATGAATAACAGGATGCAAATGGGGGGTGTGTAAATTCCTGCGGAAAGTAAAATATAAACGTGCAATCATATGATCTTGCTTGAAAGGAAACCCAAGTTTTTGCTGTAACAATAGATTTTTTTTTCAAAGAAAACACTTGCATTTTTCCAAGTTTAAATAATCTAGAGTGAATGTCTATTTTCTGAAGGCGGAAGTCCGGGCAGACAAAAAGAACTGTTTTGTGAAAGACATCTCATGGTTGCATCCATTTGAATAAATGTGCCTCACTTAAGTGTCTACAAGTTTTTTTGTTGTTACTTTAAAAGCTAAGAGTGTGTGTATATATATGTGTCTGTGTATATACAAAAAAATAGAAAAATGCCGATAAAAAAGCATCTTCCCCTGACCCTAACCATTAAGATGGTACAGGATTGTTCTCTGGAGCTAAAGACAGGTGAGTTTTCCTATATAGTCTACTGAAATATGGTAGATGTCTGCATGCCTGCCACATTTTAGGTTGTAGAAAATTGGTGTATGAGTTTTTCTCTTCCACAACCTCAAAAGATCTTACTTTCTTGTGCTGGTGATTGTATTCTTTGAGCAGTTGCTTTTGATGGTTCTTTGTTAATGCAGTTATTGTGCTGCTAAGTGACCCTTTAGATACACTAGTTTTGTGCGATCAGGTTAGTCTCAGTCCACATGATGTCAGAAGGCTTCCTGTATCCCCATGTCAGGCACTCTGGCATGCTTTTATGTGTACAAATTTGACTTTGTACTCAAGAAAGAAATTGCAGTGTCTTAAAATAATGTGTCTCAAGTCTGTTTCTTTATAAAAAGTCCTGCATGGCACGTCAAAGCTATAAAGTGTTTTTGGGTGGTGTCACTTCTCAGCTGTGCAGTGCTACCTGCTGTAGTGAAGTGGATTAGCAGCCCTCAAAGTCAAACAGGTTAGCTTAAATCACTGCTGGAGTGTTTATTTTATGAATGTAAGATACTTTCTGAAAGTGGCTTAAGGCAAGCTTTTTATTTTTAAGAGACTAGGATGAATCAGGCAGGTGTCTACTGACAATCAGTAAAGACTTTGTGTGTTGTCCTGGTATTATTTCAATTCATTTTGATGTTAAGTGCCCATGCATGTGTGCATTCAGCAGTGAAAAATATAAAGTGGAATATGGGACAACAGCTCTTTGTGTGGATGCAAGTTAGTGTGAACTCAGCATCTGGAGCACAACTGGACAATCATTTAGGCATAGCCTGTGTTCCCCATGCATACTAAAGGAGAAAGCTGTTTTGCCTCTAGGTTTGGTCCTTATATGATGAATTGATAATCACTTAAGTACTGTATTGTGGTAAGGAAAAACATTCATAATTATTCTTCTTGGAATTTTGGTGAAGTAGATGGTTAAAAGTAGAGTTGGTATGATTGATCACTTTTTTAATGTTGGGGACATGATTTTTCTCTTTAAAGGTATAGTGTGAATAAAGCAGATGCTTACACGATCTAAAATGAAGTAGCTGTGCAATGTGTGCGTATGGATACATTAGAAACAAAATTCAGCGTGTTGCTTATTAATTGTCCTTTCATCCATTTCACTAAGAATTCCTGTGGTTTAAAGTATGTGGGTGTTTTTCCCCCTCTTGCTTATTGGGCAGTATTGTGCATTCATAGAAGAAAGTTTCTGCTCAAAATTAGTTTAGAATTGGTTTCTTATGTTGGATGCTAGTGATTCTGGCAAGCACAGCAATAACAAAATAATTAAGATTTTTTTTCCCAGTAAGTTTGCATTGCCTTTTTTTGTTTTACTTTGTAATATCATTAACACACATTCCTTGGCATAGCATAGCTTAAATTTTCAGTGCAGCTGTTGTCATCACATAAAATATACTCTTTGATAATGTATTTTTCCTGGGATGCCCACTGTTCTATCACACTGTGTGCTGGAGAGAACAGACTGCATGTGGTTCCTGTTCTGGAGAGTGTGGCTAAGATGTGCAAATGGGAAAGACAGACAAAGTGGGAGACAATGTATTTGTTCCGTCACACTGAGAAGGGCAGCAACATATCTCCAGTCTAACAGATATAGATAGACTTTCTGCCAAGTGTCAGATGGTGGTCTGAAACAGAAACCTGAAAGTACTAAACAAATTATTAAAGCACAACCCAGTAAGACCAGAATAATATGGCAGATCTGTCCTGACTTGCTTTAATTTTAGGCAGTTACCATCTTTACCTGCTTTGTCTGTCTAATGCAGTTTTACTCATGTATTTTTTGAAAGGGTGACTTTCCTTTCATGTTACCTCCTTTCTCTGCTTCTGCTTCGTTCATAGATGCTTGACCCCCCACATCAGGAAAAACTAAAGCCCTGTAGAGCAGTGGAATCAGGCTGCACTTATTGCTTTTAAGTGTTTATGTTGATGCAGTATAGAAATTTACTGTTGCCAGCAGCTTCTGGTGGGCTTGGATAGTATTATTTGATTTATGACTGTCTTGAGCCATTTTTTTACACCCAAGGTAGAAAATGCCCTATAGTTTGAGAAGCTGAGGTTGCAGAACACCCTCTGATTTTGATGTGAAGAAGTTAAATGGAGAATCTACCATGTTTTGGTGCTTCTTCTAGCAGTTACATGGTCCTGTTAAAATATTATTCAGGGTGAAATTTACTTGTTTTCTAACCTTGGAAGAGAAGTTGTTCTCTAATTAGCTTTTTGGTATTTTATACCATGCACGTGAATTAATTTTCACAATTTTGAATAAGCTTCTTTTATTCTTATCTGAGAATTGGAGGAAAAAAATAATTGGGGAAAAAGTCAACCCAAACAAACCAACTGTTTCCTTTTGTAGTCTTCCCCCCTGGCCCAAATCCAAAATTATTACAAAATAGGAACCTTGGAATTGTATAGCTGTTTCAGTATCAGACTACCACACCATTCAAGTTATTTCATAATCCATGCTTGTTCTTTCACTGTGGTGCTTGTAATTTTTTTTCCTCCAAACCTTCTCCCTTGCCCCTAATCCCCCGAGATTCGTACTGAGCATTTGTGACTGTCTGTTACAGGCTATTTTAGCCTGTATTTTGTGCAACAGAAGATAAGTAGGGATTTAGGCTTTGAAGTCCTAAATTCTGATCTTCTAAAATGATGATTAGAGTCATGTAGCTGTGATGTCACCTTAAATCTCAAAATGTATATGTTTTCACAATCTTAGCTTTTATTTTTAGGAGTGCTGTGTCACTAGGCATCTGATGCAGCTGGACAGCCCTATACTCTATGGATTGATGCAATTTAGTATAGCCTAAACTGAACATCTAAAATTGAAAATTCTGTTTATATCATGAAGTAAGATCTTAAAATGTCAATGTATTTGTACGATAAAGAGGACAAACAAGGTACAAACACTAATAGTTAATGTGTTCTTTGGATTTTCTTTTCCTGGTACACTCTGGTATTTCAGTGATTGATATTGATCATTGTTAGAACTCCCTTTGTAAGGAAAAGAAATCAAAGGTTATCTCTTCTTCTCTGCCCTGTGTGTATTATTTTAATCAAAGGCATGTGGAAAGTCAGTGTAGGAGCCTCTTATGTTCCACAAAGCTGTTGTAAAATTTCTTGAAAACCCTGTCCCAGTATGCAGAGCATTTGTTTTATCGCTGTAGCCCTTGTTAACAGGGAGATTAGTTTTAAGCATACTGTTCTGGGCTTTTCTCTGGATTCCTGACTCTTGTTTGCAAGATCAGTGCCTAAAATATAATTTATCTTGTTCTAACGACATAAGTATTCTGGAGATTGACCCTGTTGTATAACATTCAAATCCAGAACAGGTAGCAAGATAAAAAACCTAGCCTTGGGAAGTACCACTGCTTCTCTGGCATTGTGTATTTCAAGTCTTGTAGTCTTTGCTAACATTATTACTGTTTTGTAGCACCTAAAGATAACACAATTTGGAGCTTTTTGGTTTTGTTATTCAAATCACCGTAACTATTGCTCCCTCCTCCAATGACAGTTTGAATGGAGAAGTATGGTTGGAGGTAGCACTGGGCTCTCAACATCTGTCTTCCATGGGCCTCGTGATTCATCCATCTGAATTTGTAGAAGTGTGGTTTGCTTTAATGTGACTTAGAAATATGTTCTAGTTATTTAAGGCTTCAGTATGAATACACATTAAAAATGTGTACAAATAGTTACTAATGCGGGAATAGTCTTCACTGCTGTCTGTGCCTTCATGACTCAGCAGTTTTTCTCCTGTGTGTGCTTGCCAGTGGGAGAAATGCTCTAGTTTTTCCTTATCAGAGTATAGATAAAGTCAAACAGGAAATAAGACATGCTTGTATGGTTGAGTTCTGTAGATGTTTACTGTTCTAGCCAGGTATAACACTTTATTTTTCCTGAGTAAACAAAAACTTCACCTTTGTTAAAAAAGTTCCTGCTCCCTACATGCTTTGATAAACGAACTACTTAAAGAATGATTGCTTTGTGAATTGTTTGGAAATCTAGCTAGGTAACTAGAAGCTAATTCTCCTTACCAGGCCTTGATCATTGTAATTGCCCAATTTATTAGTTACTTTTCTTTTTAAGAGGTAAAAAATAGTGAATTTCAAAAGTGCTCTTCAAAGTTTCAGGTAATGTATTGATAAATATGTCCTGAGAAAAGTCTCTCGGGAGTTCCTGCTCATCAGTGTAGTGTCCAATCTGTATGTTTAAAAAGTATTATGTTAATGATAAAGCTTACCATAGTTGTTCTAGAAAAATGAAGTAAACTGTAAGAAGTAGTTACCTGAAACTGCCTTAAAAAAATGTTGTCTGCCAGCAGTGAACATTAAAGGGGACCTACAAATAGGAATTAGTAGCCCTCAGTGATGCATGTTAAACTGTTTTTAATTGAACAGAGATGCTCATTTTTTTCCACTGAATAATTGCCTCTTGAAATTCAACTCGTGCCTTTTGAATTGCACAGTAGTGTACACTTTATACGTGGCATTGTATAACATATAATAAGCTGAAAGATACACATACTTGGCCTCTCAAGACAAATTCTAACTGATTGCATAAACTAGGAATTTACTGGAGTAAGTCCGTGGCCTGACTGGTCAAATATTCTGGCTTCCCCATGAAATGCCACTATGGTGTCTTCAGCAGTACAATTCCTGTGGGCCAGCACAAGACACTATCTTTCTGAGTGAATTACCTTTTTCCTCTTGGTGTCTACATATGAGCTACAAACTGAAGGATAATGTCTTTCCCTTATAGAGTCTTTTTTTTAATATGCCGTATTTTACGTATTTGGAGGAAAAGATAAGGGTAGCCCCCAGTCTCCTCCTGGCTTATACTGTTTGTTTGGCTTACTTTTACCAAACAGTGATAAGAGGCATGTCCAGAAAAAAAACAAACAGTCTTTCTTGCTTGTCCTCACAGCTGCTCTGAATTTTGCTTTGGTACGGTCATGCTCTGTGTGGTGTTATATGTAATATCTTACCAGAGACCAGAGTATTGATTGGATCACGCTAAAGGATGTTGAAATGCATCTGATCTCATGCAGCACACCGATCCTGAAGGCTTTTTTTAATATGCTTTCTTGATCTATTTAGTGGCGACCTCTGTAGACAGCTGGAGCCTAATATATATAATTTTTAGCTGATCCTTCAGAAGGGTAGAATGCAAATATGAATTCCTGGTCTGTATGTTATCAGGTGGCGTGTGTGCAAATGAGTTATACCTAGTGATGCAGAAGGAAAAGTTCCCCCTTTTCATGCACCCCATCAGCATTTGAAGGTAAAACTCACAGCTTAATGATCTCCTGCAGGAAGGGTTTGAGCCCCATGACTAGGAGTTTTAGGAATACGTTAGCCTGTGTATTTCAAAAGTGTCCCCCTTCCCCCTGTTTGTTTCGAGCTGTGTTAACTGACTGCAAGCCCTGTGTGGGAACCCTTGCAATTAATTACCTTCAGCATTAGGTGCGTCAGCCACACCAAATCCCTCAGTGCTTCTTGTGACTGGGATGTACTACTGTGAAAAACTTACTGCCCTAGTGAAGTGAAGAAGTTCTTCCTCAGCTTTTATGCTGTGAGAGCTTGCACTGTCTGTAGAACTTGGAGCAAATAATGCCTGACAAACAGACTGCCTGTTATGAAGGATGCCTGGATTTATGGACAGTGGGAGAGCGGTTGATATTGTTTCCTTTGACTTTAACAGGGTCTTCGATGGTGGCTCTCACTGTTTTTGTATCATCAAGCTGGTGGGTTAGAATCTCTCCAGTTCTATCCCAAGCAATCCATTCCTCTTCCCCCTCTGGAATACAACCTCACTTTCAATTTCAGTGGCAACCTGTGAAGTTCAGGGGGTGACTAGAGGTTTCTGCAAAGGACAAGGAAGCAACCATCTTTCACACTGAGAACATGCATGTGGCCTTGTAACAAGTTAAGTCCATGGGCTTTGGCAGTGAAATAAGCTGAGAATAACTCCCATGTCCCAAGGAGAGAAAAGACAGTATTGGTTTGGAAGGGAAACAACCCTCCAAAAGCCCACTTAATTCCCTTACTGTAATTCAGTCATTGCAGAAAGCCTTCTGTTAAATTGCTGTAAAGTTTTGAATTGGTATAAAAATCTCTTCATCTCTTTTGGTGGAATGTATATTTTCCTCCCGAAGTTTAAATAAGATATTTCTGTTAAAAAGTGCTTGTTAATTAATACTTTTATATAGCAAGGGTTGGAATTGAATGGTCTTGTAAAGAAACCTTCCAAAAACCACTTTCATTCCCTTCTAATGCAATAGTTGCAAAACTCAACATTGCCTTTTACGAGTAGAATGAACTGTCCTCTTTTATATGTGGAATATAATTGACTATTTCTGTTTTTTTTTCAGTTAGAATTGTAGAGAAATTCCCCAGGCAAAAATTGTATGGAGCTGCTGTTGAACCATCAGTTCAGTGAAGATAAAGTTAAGGCTTGCTTCAGTAGGGAAAAAAAAAATATTTGAGTTAATTTTTGAGTACAAGGTCCACATTTGAGTGAGATGAGTTCCCCAGTGAAACTGATGGATAAGAAAATAACTAGGAACTGTAAAGGAAATTTTAAAACCACTTTAGATTCCTAGGCTTTATAATAAAAATTAATACCAAAGTAAAAAACAGAACAGGTATTTCAATATGATTTTTAGTTTAACCATTTCAGAATTAGTGATTTAATAAAAAAAAAATCTATGGTATTAACTGTCATTTTCTAGTTGGTATTAACCTGTATTTTCTACAAATCAAAAGCATAACAAAGGGCTGATTTTAAACAAGATGTAATATCTGATTAGCTTTATGCACATAAACCTTTTGCTTTGTACTAACATATTGAAAAATTGTTATAGAAAGAGCAAAGTCTGATTTAGGAACCAAAGGGGTCAGAAGTAGGTAACTGCCAGTCTAGGTTCAACTTCGCATAGATCTCATTCCACACGGAATTAAGTTACTACACTTCTTTGATTTTTAATTCCTCACCGCAAAAAAAATAGGTAGCTTTTTTTTCCTCCCCTTTTTGTAGCTGAGGCAGTATCATATTAATAGGTCTGATGATAAGTTACAATTTACTGACATGTACCTCTTGCTGACTTTTCTTTCTGAAGAAGCAAGGAAGGTGTATGCAGGTAAGCAACTGAATGGGAAATAGCTCAGAAGAAATGTGTATGTGCCAGGATATGGTTTTGGTGATTCAGCAGGTGACTGTCATCTCTGTGATAGTTAGGGAACAAGAGTTCATGCCTCTATGTCTCGAAACCACAAGCAGTATACGGTTTGGTACGTGGTTGCTAAGCTTCAAAGCCCAAGTGAGAGTTTACAAATTTGAACTGTATGTCTCCTGAGATTTACTTTCCTAAGTACCAGATGAAAGAAAAGTAAGGTGTCATTCTTATGTGTGTTAAAAAAAAATCCTGCTCTAAAATTTTGCTGTCAGGTGACTAGGTATACCTGGCTAACTATAAAAGCAGTGTGCACTAATTGCTGTTCTGCTGGATTATACATATGTCATATGCAGTCATTCTTGAGGATTATTTATTCTCAACTCCAGTCTCTGCTTTAAGTTGAGGAGAACTGCCACTGATGTAGTAGAAGCTCATAAATTCCCACCCAACATATAGATACCTTTGACAGAGATATAATAGTTTATTCCTAATCCTACGATTACAAGGTCCTGTAACCTTCTGCCTACTACTTGCTCTCAGAAATGGCTGACTGCCTTTCAGCTCCTATATAACTCTCATTTTGCCTTCATTTTACATTCTCCAAATCTGGGAGCCTGATGGGCTTATTCTGAGCAAGAAACACACATGTGCTTGTAGGCTTTAGGGGAATGAGCATTTATTGCATAGTGGTTGTGACTGCTTCTGATTCTTTTATTTTTCTTTTGTCTTTCTCACCCCCAGATCAGGAGCAGTGGCTCCTAATGCATAGCACAGTTTGGGAACATCTGCTTTAGGGAGAGCAACTGTTTGTGTGAGCAAAGACTTGAGTTCTTCCAAATGTGGTGACTGAACTCTCATTTTTCTAGGCTGGTGCACGTTGACTTAGTGTGCTGTTTGTGGACTGATTAATTATCATGCTGTGAAATAAGTTCAACATCACTCAGTCACTTAAGGAAAAAAATACACAACTTGGTTGTTGGTTTTACCTTCTACTTAAGAAAACATAGCATTGTGTTAAGTACCTCTTTGTGGCAACTGAGGATATGTCCCTCATTTAAGGGAGACTACTGCATAAACACTTCACATTCCACACTTAATAATGCTGTTAACTCTTTCGTTAAAAAGCAACATTAGAAAGGATAAAAACATGTAAAAAACCTGAGTGCAGCTGACCTGTGTAGCAGAGCTTGGGTTGCTTTTAATCAGTGTTGTGAGCAATTCCGTGGTATATAATGGGTTTTCAAATTTTTAACAGCAGATATTTTATACATTCTAATCTTTTCATGGTCTTAGAAGAAACACCAGTCTACTTCAACAAGCAGTTCAGAGCTTGCTGAGCTACGTTTTGGGAATGGCTCAAAAGAAAGTATGCTGTGAAAGCTGAGGAAAACCATGCCATACACAACCTGGTTACACTTCAAGTTCTTGAGTTATGAGAATACTTTAAAACAGGGTATGGTATATACGTTAGGCAAATCTAGTAAAATCTAATGTCTTCATTCTGTAAAGTGTTTCTAATACCAGTAAGTGTATTGCTTCAATGTTATTACTTCAGCTAAATTTAAGAATGTCATCGTTACTGTTAATGCTTTTAAAAGAAACATGTTTTATGTGGATGTGATACTGTAGGGAGAAGAGTTCAATTACTCTACATCTAATATTTTGCAAAGCAATTTACTCTAAGCATGCAGCAGGCATTTTTTTGTTCATTACTTTTATTCATCATTTTCTGCAGTTGCTAAAGTAAATTTACTCTTTGGTAGTAGTAAATTTTATAGACAGTGGGGCCATGACTTGAGGAGTGAGATTTAGCCAACATTTTGTATATTTGTCCGGGTGTGAGGAGAAAATGACTGTAAGAGCTCAGGCATTAAACTACTGGTGTTCATGTTAGTTTTCCATTTTAGTGGGTCTAGCACTAGGGTGTGATTTTTTTTTTTTAAGATATGACATTTCTGGTACCTCAGAAGTCAAGAGATCTCTGTCAAGTATCTTTTTCTTGAGGATAAACTGCTGATGTTATGAGATTTGTATATTTGAGCTGAATTAGGAAAAGTTTAGCAGAATGCTGTCAACAAGCTTTACAATTGCATTTGGTCTGATCTATATATTTTGAAAACATTTTAAAATCAGTGCTTGCATATTTAATTAACTTCAGAATTCAAAAGCAAAATAGACATTTGCTTCTCTGAAACAATGTTGGAAGAAAAGGTTGCTGGGCAGTTTCACTTCGTGATAAGTTAGGGTGTTTCTGTTGCTGTTTTAATGTTTTTGCGTTAGTGATACAGAAATGAATATGGATTGGAAAATGTTAAAAAAAAGTTACTTGCCTGGACTTTCTGAGTATTATGTTGTGCTAGGTGTTTTCCTTCTCAGATACAACTTCTGCTTACTTAATTGAAAGTTCTTGCTGTAATGAGAATAGGCTTTAAAAATAAAATCTGGTGTTGCTGAGTAGACCAAGTAATTAGGTGAACTTTTGAAAACAATTAGTGCTTGATTGTGTAAAAAAAAATAAATTCTGCATGGGCCTGTGTGTGCAAGCAGATCACCCTTCACCAAATGGTTCTGAGCTGCCTGCTCATAATGTGTGATTTAGGATATGCTCAAAATCAAAAGATGGGGCAAAATTTCAAGAAGTGATGAATGCATCATATGAGTCAGCTGTGTTGTTGACCTCTTCCAAAATTGCTTTTCCAATAAAATATAGAGTGTAAAAAAATAATAGGATTAGATGAAAGACCGGATGAAAGCAGAGAACACTTACAAAATCATTGGGATGCATAGTCAGGGAATTAAATAAGACAAACACCTCATAAAAGAGAGTGTGCACAAATGAGAAGCTTGAAAGCATAATTAAAATAAAGAACATTTTACATTAAGCAAGAAGTGTGAAACAAGATGAAATGGTGGAATATTATAATAACTGTTATAAGCTATATAGGAAAAAATAATTCAAGCAAAGAATTGGATTACTAACAATGTAAAAATGAGTCTTACACTGCCTCTTTTAACTAAAGAGAAGAAAGCATTAGAGATACTAATGATAGAAGTGCCTGAGCAGGCAAACTTTTAATAATAATGTGACATTAGGCTCTATCTAAGGTTGTGTGCAAAAATGCTGGTGCAGTCTTATAAGCTTGTTTCTTGCAGGATCTGAATCCATCTGAATTAGACCAAAACAGAAGAATGCAACATAAACCTTGCATTAAATCAAGAAACATGGTTGTGTTTGAGAGGAACCTTAGCAAGTATTTTCATTCCGTGCCTTGCAACTTCAAATTACTCTGCCATCATTTTGTGTCACCTGTAACATTCAGTCTATGTTTGTGTAATGCAAAGGAGATTGTTTCTTGTGCAAGTACTTACTTATGTTCCCATTCATCAGATCAAGTAGCAGTGCTGAAGGGCAGCTCATGCTGTGAAATGCATCTCCTCTCTGGAACAGTATGGCTCAAGTGAGTCACTACATCTATGTACAAAGACACGTTTTAGGAGGACTATCACATTTTACAGATGATTTTCTGTCTCTTAATGGAGAGAGACACTATTTGAAGTGAAAGATTGGAGACAGGCTATCTGCTGTCCTCCTGTGCCTTCCTCTGAGGATACCTAGTTGTTAGTGTCTAAGCTTGGCAGACTAACCTAAACAGCTGACACCGTCCTTCAATTTAAACCCTTTGCCTTATTTTCTCAGTTTATGCTCCTAAGTGTCTTAGAAAAGAGTATAGCTGTGTTCATTTTTGCCTCTTCTCTCCCAGGAAACCCATATATATATGATTTTATAATCTCTTGGAGAGGATTTGTCTGATTAAGGAACATAAATGAATGGAGAGGGAATATCAAGTGGGAGGGGGTGGATTCAAATGATATACTGTTGGATGGTTACAACTGTTCAGAAGAGACTTCTGCTCTAAACCCATCTTGGAGAAAATGACTTGTACAGAATCTTTCAGTACTGTTCAAAGCCATGTGCTGCTTGAAACTCTTATCTGGGTGAAATCATGTGAGAAAAGATCTGTCTCCCTTTGGATTTGGTAGCTGCCCCCAAGCCTACAGTTACTCGTGTTCATAAAGTGGGTCACATTTTCATTCAGGATAAAAATAAAACACAGGAATTCACACTGTATATAAATATTTTCATACTTTAGGTGTCTTTCAAGTATTGTGAAGATTTTTGTCTGCATTAGCACTCTATAGCCATGTTAAAGTAAATGCCGTAGTAGAGACACATTAAATTAAATGGAAGAGACTTCTGGAGAAATTGCTTCAGTTTTTTTGATCTTTTTTTTTTT
>VZRZ01004347.1:515739-556130 GCA_013398175.1 Climacteris rufus | reverse complement strand
AAAGAAGATACAGCAGTGAGAGTACACTTACAATTCAGACATTTTCAGATGCTCTAACTCAGGGTTTCATGATGGCCTGTCTGCCCAGCTTCATGATTCTTACAGGGAACCTGATGGGAATTCATGTCTTTTGTAGGTGTTTACTGACTTTATATGTCATGACCAGATTCTGTCCTTTCTGTTTGCCTTCTCTGATGGAAGAATCCATTAGGTGCTTTTAAGACCCTTCTTCACATCAAGGATTTGAACTCGGCATTCAAGGATCTTTTAAAACATACCATTTGATGTGCAGAGGTATACTTCAGACTTACAGGTACATGGAAGGTTCTTGGGAAGACATGTAGTCAAGATTATCACTTTCAGTGTTACTACCAAGACATGACACCAGAATATTTATCCCCTCTAATTAGAAACTTAATGCTTAACAGGATGTAGCTCATGTGGCAACATCTGTGAGATGTTTAGGGAATCAGTTCTGTATTTCAATAGCATTATGGTTTTGCTTGTGATATTGATATGGCAATCAGGAACAAAAGCACTAACAAGTTTTACAAAATGCCACTTTTTGTGTCAAAAAAACAACCCAGGAAATAAAAAAAAAGTCTGTATTATGTGATATCTACTACATTTAGATATATATTAAGGCCACAAACTGAACTCTCTTCCTCTTAAGACATTGATAATAACCGTAGGCAATTTACACTTAAATGATAATTGTGTAATTTGTAGTAACTCAAAAATGAATCAGCCTGGTGAATTGTTAGCTGGCGTAGCAAGTTCAAATATAACAGTGCTGCAGCATCATCTTTTCTATGTACATCTCTGAAAATAAATGTTGTTGTCTACTTTCTGAATGTGATAATGACTACGTTACTCCAATTGAATTTAAAATGTCACCCCACTTAAAGATTCTGTATAAGAAAGTTACATGCATAAGATAAATGAAACTAAGAGATGCAAATAAGTCATTTTATAAAAGGTGATTATTTTTTATATTTTTATGCCATGCAACAATAAAAGTTATCAGTTTTGATTTTTTTATTGTTCCGTTTGGGTTTTGTTTTATGAGCAGGATGAATTGCTTACTGCAGAAGCTTTTGCTGTTGTGCTTGCAGAGTAAGTTGATTCCAGGTTGGATGTAAATTATTTGTCACTTGCAGTTATTCTGCAAGGCTGGCAGCTATATATTTATGTATGCATAGTGTAATACTGCTGAATATTTGGAATGAAATAATAGATTTTTTTGGCTTTAGTTTCTAAGGATGGAAATGCCATTTGCTACATAAAAGCAGAAAGCTGTAAATTACTGCAGTACTGAGTAGACACCCATAGTTCCTTTCAAGAGAAATACATTACTGATTTCCCTATCATTTATTTATAATTCACCCTTAAATTATGCCAGTTATGTTTGAGGAGAGAGACAAATATTGAGGGTTTTCACAGCCTTCCATGCATGACGAGCAGGAAAATCTGATACACTAGACACTACTTCTTCAAGTTCTTTTGTTGCTAAAGCTAGAAGTAGACAAATAAAGCTCAAAGAAATACTAACTTTTTGCCTTCCCTGGAAAGCCAAGCTGTCCTGAAGAAGGAATGCCAGGCAATTGTCTGTCTTTTGTGAGACTGAACAACATCAGTTAAATCTCAGAAGTTGTGTATATCCTTTGTGCAAAACAATGTCCATCTCACCTGCTATTTTATCTTTGTACAGGTCAATACCTTCCTCTGCTCACACATTAGTATAGTCATCACCAGTAATATGCCTTTTTAATTTCCTTTTGCACTGAATTTTTGTTTTTAAGCACACCTGAGAGACCAGTCATGCTTTTAGCAGGCTGAATTTTATTTTGTTGAGTAGTTTATATGGGTATGTACCACAAAGCTGAAACAGTATAGGTTCATTTCATTTTTCCTAAACTGATAAAATAACACAAATCATGAACTTTTCCAACAGCCTTGCACAGCCCTGCTGTTTTAGTTGAATGTTTGGGTCAGAGCGAGTTAAGAACTGGTTATAGAATATTAACATTTGTAGTGAAAAGATAGTAATAATAATTTTCTACTCTTTCTTAAATTTGATGTTGGATTCGGTGACATTTAATATTTGGCCATCACATTTGCAAATATCTTCCATATGCAAGAGGGACTTATAAAATTGTGAGGTTGCAGCTGATGTTACTATATATGTTCTTTGAAATTTTATTTGAGCTCCTGGCTTGCATTGGCTGTTGAGCTCTGCAGCCCTGTCTGAAGCTGAGTGGTGGTGAATGTTGAGTTGTGGTGATTTACTACTCACTGTGTTGAAGAAGAATCATTGGTTTTGTTTTACCTGAGCATTGTTTGCTGTGAACTGTTGTAACCTAAAGGCAAATATGTTCCCTGCTAAAACTACCCAAGCTGTAGACTGAGCAAAGTCCACCCTTGGGAGGGAAAGCAAGCTGGGGGTAGTGTTTGAGGCCTGTCTCACCTTCTCAAATCAAACTCTTTTGTTCTTCAAACCGTTGCATTTCTTGCCATCTTATTACTTGTGTTTTCCCACAAGAATGAGGATCATTCAGCTTTATATTCATTTGGGATGCAGATATCTGGATCTGAACTGCAGAATTAATAAACTGTATCCAGAATGTGTTTGTATGCAAGCCCTTCTCCAACAGAGATGCTTAGAAATGGAAACATAAGTCTATGTCCTTTTATAAATTTATGTGACGTATTCAATAAAAAGGTAAAATTAAATCCTTAAATTATGATTGGCAGCAATGTTACAAAAATGATGATGTGCAAAGCAGCAAGGGGGATCTATCTAGCTTTTGCCAAAAATTCTCATGTTTCTCTTCCTTCTTTTGTACTGTCAGGTCAGGGCAATTAGTATGGAGTTGTGCCTGGAATCAATCCGTACTTATTTCTACAGAGCAATTCATAACAGCAGTATATTTGAAAAAAAAGAGTTATTATCAGAATATGTTGTAATTTATAACCTCTAATTAAAACAGTCTTGGTGAGTTCAGCATCCTCCTGCACAAAGGGCTGGGATGCAGGAAGGAAGTGGGGTTCCTCTGATTTAACAGTCACCATCTGAATCCTTCAGAGAGCTCCATGTCATTTTTTCATCTGTCCTATATACATCTCCCTCACTAACATATTAAAACTAATAATAGATTCTCATTTTGTTTTATCAAAGCTAATCTTTAATTAGATGGATTAATTTTAGAACTAAAGCAAATGTCTTAAATATGGAAGCAGAACTTAGTTTCTATGAAAAGATTAAACAAATATGGTGAATAGTTGCAACTGGATTTTTTATATAATAATATATCTTGTCATTAATGACAGTTGTCAAAGGAACACATTTATAAATGTTATTAATAATTCACATGGCTTAGTAAAGCAGATGGAGTCAATTGAGTGAAATTGTCAATAGGGTATTTCAAAGCATTTTTGCACTATTTTAGCTTACATTTTAAATTGTTAAGCTAAATGCTTATATTTCTGTAACTGTGTGTTGATTTTTTTCTGATGAACCTAGTGAGCAGAAATAGGTACTGTAAATTTTTTCACCTAAGAATGAAATGCAAAGATAACTTGATGTGTACTTTGGGGATGAACTGCTCAACTACCAGAAGTGATTTTGCTTTTCTTCCTGGCTAAATCCCAAATATTCTAAGCATATGGAACAATTTAGCAGAAAATACATAATTATCAAACAGATCTGTCTTTGCCACCTTGAATGTTATTTCTTGTGGCAGGGTAAATGAAACCTCATGTTTAGATTTTATTTCATTTGATCTTTTGCTGCTTTGGCAGCAGAATACAAAAAGTATGACAGATGGCACCATTAAAATATGAGTTGATTTGTGCTTACTCTAATATGAATCTGAATATCCTTGATAAAGGCATGGCACAAACTTCTAACTGAAATTTTTGAAGCAAGTACATTTATCTTGGTAACAACGTGAAAAATCTGTGTAACTGTAAAAACAAATTTAATACCGTGCAGGTGTTCATAAGCAAATATATGCACATTATTCCATTCATTATAAATAAAGCTGCAATCAAATTTTGGCTCTAAGCTTGTTTCTGTTTCTCTTTTCTGTGTGGAGGCCAATAGCAGTGATTGCCAATTCTCCATTGCAGTGTCCACTCTACAGGCAGATATCCTTACTGATGTTGTAGCCTTACTTATAAAAAACAGTTCTTACAACATAAGAAAGGTGCTGTCAAAATTAATTAATTATGCAGTCTTTGATGCGATTTCTGATTTTTCTTTATTGCCTTACTAGATGTGAAGTCTTTTGAAGACTGAATTTTCTGGACTAGGTTATGCATTTCCCATGAAACATCTATCCCATAACAGAGTGGAATGACTCTTTCAATGGGGACTGGGTCGGGGACTGATCTTATCTCATGTGGTCAGTTCCCATATGGAACCTGCTTTCTGATTTGATCTTTCAAGATTGAGAAATGCTTTTTTATTCTTTTCTGTATGGAGATAAATTTCAACAAGAAGAGTAGGTACCATCTGTACCTCCAGCTTTAAGACTTCTACTATGGAAAAGAAAGGGAACCAACTGTAGCAGAGGAGTAAATAAAACCTGGGTTTATATCCTGGTACTGTAAAAAAGAGCTGTGTAATTTTCTTCAGACATATGCAATAATCAGCAGCTATCAGCTGTCGGAAGAACCTGGATTTATGCCATGGTGGAAGAGTCAGGAGAAATCCGGTGTCTGCAGCATGCTTGGGGTCAGGGTCCCAAGCCATTCTTTTCCATCCCAAGGGAGGTATGTCAGCTGTGCGTGGTGGGATTTAGGAAACTTAAGTATGTGTGTAATTTAGGTAGTGAATTTTCTAAATAATATATTTGGTATAGAAAAATATCAATATCGTACCAAAGTTCATGTATCAAGTCCTTTATATGGATCTGGCCTTCTGGAGTTGTACAGTACTCTGGCCTATAACCATATCCATCTCTATTGCAATTGTCCGTGTTAAAACAGTGTTTCCTGTTATGTAACTATTTTCAGAAGTCTGGGAGCCAGACAGTAACTGGCTAAACTAAAATGTTAAGAATATTTTTCTCTTCAGTGGCTACAGTTAATAAATATTGATAAGTATTTTTGTAAACTTGTAGTTGTTCTTGTTTCAGCTTTTCTGGTGGGACTAATACACAGCAATGTGGAGGACTTTTCATTAAGTTGGACTTAACTCTCTTTTGTTTCTCCCTTCCGAAGATTTTGGAAGATTGTCCTGAAGCATTCTTGGAGGTAGTATTGAATGGTGCATTCCTGTAAAGCAGGGTACTCCACTTACCAAATTGAGTTTAAAACAACTGAAATTCTCCAGATGATCTAAGATTTCATTCAGTTTGTTAAATCAGTTTAATATTCAGTTAATGAATATTATTGAAACAGGTACAAAGAAGGCATAGAGAGTACATATTATAGGAGATGACTGTGTTTGTCATGTTTAGCATGGTAGGATGCAGACTGGGGGTTATGATTGCTGTCTCAAAATATACCAAATAGGGTTATACCAAAGAGGGAGAAGAGCTGTTGAAGTTAATGGGCAGTGTTATCACAGGAGGACATAACCTGGATATGATAACATGGTCACTGAAGATGAGGATTTCTAGCAAAATAAGCCTTATTAGAATGTCAGCAAGGGAAAAAAAATAAAAAGAGGAGGAACTAAGTGTTCCTGAGATGTAACGAAATTACGGTGGTGATGTGGTACCTCTCAAGTGTAACAGCAGATATTGTCCAAAAATTTTGCTTTGTCCTCTGTAAGAATTGCATCTTCCAGCTTAGCTTTTTAGTGGTATTTCAAGTGCAGTGAAAGTTGAAGATGCTTCAAAAAGCATTTTGAGAGGAAATGGTAATTATGTATGTAGCCTTTCAAATGTCAACATTTCATTAGAAATAAGAATGTATGGAATTCCCAAACAAGAAAGGAATGAGTGTGAAATGAAGAGTCAGTGAAATGAGCCATTCTTTCTGTGCATCCAACAAAGTCTCCTATTTTCTGTAAAACTGTGGAACCAAGTTATGTGGAAAAAGCTGGAAATGCCTTTTAAATTGTGGTGTAGTATTGTCAACTTCAGATACAAGATATTGCAACACACCATGGGGTACCTATGAGCTCAATGGCTAGGTAGTGTCACAATTCCAGAAAGGTCTGTTGTGCTGTCAGATTCTCAGAACAATCTTTGTATTTCTATATAATTTCAAAACAAACAAAAATTCCCCACAATGCAAACAGGAAACAAACAAAAACTCCCAAGCCTTCAACACCCCCAGACCCTCCCCTCCCCAACCAAAAACATTCTGCCAGTCCACACAAGCCACATATTTTTTATAAAGCATGAAACTGGAACGAGAAACCCAAATCTTGATACTATCACACATCTTTTTTTTGTGTTTGGGTTTGCCCTCCAGGGAAATCTCATCAAGGCAGGAGCTTTCTGTTTTTATGTATATCTGTGGGTCAATTAAGTGGTGATGTTTAACGAATAACATTTAAGTGTCTGCCTTGATTTCTTAGGCAGTTTATTAAAAGTAAAATGGAAGCATTAAAAGTATTAAGAAAATTTTATGTAGCTTTTACTTTACTGAAAATCTTATGCTATGAAAGGGTTGTATTGTTTCTGTATTTAGAATTATTGGGAATAGAACCTTAACTGGAGTGATTATTTAGGTAATTATTTTATATTAATATTAGAATCTTAGAAACATAAAATTTGTTAAAATATTTTATGATATTGAAAAAAGATTCTGTCTATGAGATCTAGTAGACATACCTGGTAACATATTAATGAAAATATTGTTTTACTTTAGGTTTACTCTTCATACATGTCCAACTAAATTGAACAGTTGTTTCTGAAAGATAAGTAAATTAGTTGTTCCAGTAGCAAGCTTGTGTTCATACTCGTTGTATCTAGGGTGTGCTTTAATATTTAAAGTTTTAAATATTTAAAATATTTATTAGTATAAAATCCTCTAATGTTAGAATTAATGGAGTAAGCTTTGCAAAACTTGCACCCATGGTTTGTCTCTGGTTTTATCAGACTCTTTCTGTCAGGTTCACCTGTGGATAGACTAGAACAGGCCCTCTGTGACATGAATCCCTGTGGGGAAGAGCAGATGACAGAGGCAGAGGTTCCTGTTTCCCCCAAGTCCTCTTCTTCCAGCATTTTGTCTGTTTGCTTCAGTTCCCCTTTGCAGCAATCCTTGTCTTTCCCTTTCCCTCCTCCTTGGGGTTGTAATGAATAAAATATAGTTTTCCTTTGTGTCACAGTCTAACCCTTAGCAACATAAGTTATGTAATGCTTGCTGTTGCTATTTCTGTTTTCTGATGCTAAATCAGAAATACAGACCTCTGTCCTGTGCAACCTCCTAAGCACAGTCTTCAATAAAAGTCCCTGGGATAAAATCCAGTCTGACCTTTTTTTCCGTTTTCCTGCTCTCTATATAGAAAGCCATTGAAATGTTTATCTTGTTTGTTATGTTGAGACTATAAATATTCATAGATCTTTAATTCATAGTTCAGCATAGCAAACTAAAATAGTCAGGAAAGATATTTTTGAAATACTGTGCAATTATAATTTTTAAACTTTGTGTAATCTAATATGATTTTCATATGGGGCACTAAAATCTCTCCCTATTAGAGAATCTGAACTTTAAAGTCTTTACTGCATTTATCCTTGAAGTGCTGCTAGTGCTGAAGTGCTCCTGTTCTGGTTTCCTAGTTAAGGAAATGAAGTGTACAGTGCCTGTATTATTTCCACTGCAACACACAGGAAGATGATGTCAGAACCACAAAACTATCCATCCTCTTAACTTTTCGGCATATTTTTGATAACTTCCTCCTTGTCTTCAGCCTCTCGGTCTTTCTCTTTCTTGCCTGCTTACCACCCAGCCTGACCCGTGTATACACTGTAGTGTATCTTATAATCCTATATTTACTTGAAAAATACAGTAGTGGCTGTTACTATGTGAAAAATATACCTAAACCACAGATTCTGCACTGCTTATTCCCTTCCTTGTTTTTGGATGCAGAGTTCTGCTGTCTTAAAATGCTGCCCTGACTGAAGCTGTGGGGAAAGACGGTAGCCACTTTTGCAGGCTGTTGGAGTTAAAACATCATTCTTTTATGATACGTAACCATGAAGTTTTTGATGTTTCTCCAAAGTAACAGTGGAAATCCAGTATCTTGTCCAAATACTGGCTCAGGAAGTTGCTATGTGTTTAGCCCATCCTAAACTCATTAGGTAAGGTTTAATTCCTGTCCTGGTTACCTGCTGTTACCTATTCACCTTTCCATAGAAGACCAAGGTTAGGGTTCATTTCTTCTAAGAGGCTTTCTACTGGTATAAAAATAATGCCAGGAAGACTTAAAATGTTTCGTACAGGCTTTCCCATATTTAAAGTGCTAGAAAGAAAAAGTGTGGTTTTCTTCCTCCTGTTTAGTATTTACACATGTAGTCATGCACTTAGCAGAACAATGACTTTTCAGCGCAACCAACTATTAAAATATATCTCCCTGTTTTATTGTGAGTTTTATGATTTAAATTGTGGTTCAGTAAACACACAACTTCTAAAACATCAAATAAGTTACCAACTTGCTAGTTCACCGTTTGTAACTTCAAGATATATTTAAAAGTAGCTGATATAGGTTTGTATTTTTTTCTATATATATGATTTAATAATTATTTAAATGACAAAATTTGCAAATTTAAATGAAAATCTTGTTCTCTAGAAGACGCATAGTCAAATAGTACATTCCAGTATCAAATGTCAAAACCAGACTAAAGCAAGGGAAATTAAAATACTATGCTACAGTATTCCAGGATATGGTGGTTTATCAACAAAAGATGTAGGAAAGGGTTTTTAAACTTTTTGAAAGTTTTTTTCTGCTTTGCTTTGTTCTTAGTGTTGGTAATTTTTACCAAGTAGCAAAATTAGATTTAGGGAAAAGATTATTATTTTTTTCACCCCAGTACAACAGTTTGCTCATTTACTATCTTATAAGTAATCTTGTGATTCAGAAATACAATTTCTGGAAAATTTGTGGCTCCCTTTGAATCTTGGCCAATGAAATTTGATTAAAGTTTAGGTAGAAAAAAAAGTGATACTCCTGCCAAGTTTTTGTCAGTTTTATGATTTATAACTCTGAGCATTGGAAATGTATCCTTGCCATAGACCTGGAAACCAAGTAGAACTGATCTGAACTCACAGACATGTCAATTCTGAAAGGGCAAGCAACAGGCTTCCTGATGCCAAAAATAGCTTTCATGCTTAATTATTTAAGCATAGTATTTGATCACAGATAAATGAAAAATAATATTTTGCACTTGGACCTTTTTTGTATGGTAGGGGAAACCCAAGGTCAGTTTAAAATTAGATGGGTTTTGTTAGGGGAAATCTGAAATACCACACGTTCAAAAACCATGGTACTTGGCGCTGAGAGAAATGTTGTGTGCTGCTTTTATTCCTCATGTATATTTGTTATATATTGATTGCAATGAAGAGACTGTTTTAGACTCCTGCAGCAGTTCAAGTAATGTGTACCAGTTCTGTGCTTTTCTCTTGTTGAGTGTAAAATATGCATGAAGACATGTCTGAAGTGTAAGTACAGCTGGGCCCTTGGGAAGCTCTGGAGCTGTACCTTGAGTAATTTCAATCCAATGCTGACAGAATATTTGTTGGTTTATTTTTGGTTTGTAGGTCTGTTTAGATCCATGGTCTGTGAACTGTTCAAGTAGGATTCTTAATAGAACCTTAATATTGAAATTTCTTTATCTGGATTATACCAAAACTATGATTATTTCCCCATAGTCTAGCAAACACAGGTTTATTGTAGCAGTTGCTTCGGTGGCGGTCACTAAAGGTTCCTAATAGTTTCTATTGAACCTTTTGTCTTAAGGCACTTTTAACCTTTGGAATCATTCACTTTAGAGATGAAATTTTCCTTTCTCTGTTTTTCTCTCTAGCATAAGTGTTTTTGGACAAGTCCTGCATTTCTTCTTCCCTTAAATGAAATTTATTTTATACTTGAACATCCTTACAGATGGGTAGACTTATGCTCTCTCTGCTGTGTCTGATTGTATAGCTGATGAGTATGCATTTTACTTGGCTGGAAATTGGGTTAAAAAGAGAGCACGGGGTGACTGGAAATGGAGGAGCGCACATGTGCAGAACCCTCAGCGTGTCCAGCACAGGTCTGTGGTGCTGTGTGGCTCTGGTTTGAGTCACTTGCACAAAATCTGCACACCTGGAAATTTTTGATTTCTAGAGATTGGTAACATCAGTAAGCAATCTGTATCTGTACAGCCGTTAAGCTATTGACTCCCAAAAGCCCAGGAAATACCCAGAACCTGACCATTTACCCTTGTTCTATTCTCCTTTTTTAGATAGTGGAAATAACTTTTCAGGTTTGTTGTTTTTGTTTGTTTGTTTGGGGTTTTTTGTTGTGTGGGGTTTTTTTTGTGGTTTTTTTTCTCTCTCTTGTTAAAACTTTTTGTGTTAAAAGTTTTATTCCACCTCAGTCTCTTCTTTTCCTCTTTCACCAACCAAAACCTACTAATATTTCTTTGTAAGTATTCATGGTGGTATGATTAATCTTCTTGTGATAGCTGCTTCATGGCATTTTCTGTCTTGAACCGTGAATAATTTCTTTGAGGCCAAATCAAGAAATACCTGTCTTCTGTGGCTTATTGATTCTCTAAGTTGCTTTTTCTGAATGTGTAGACATATTTATATGTCTCCACATTAGCTGAAAATATGCTTATGAATTAAAGTACCGTGTCTTCTGAGGCTAGAGGTTGGTTGTTACTAGTTTTTTTAACTGTATTTGGCTATTACATAGGAAGTAAAGGCAGCTCTTGCATATGTTATATTGGTCATTTTTCTGCTTTAAAATACAATATTTCAAAGCAGTTCCAGTACTGTCATAATTTGGTGCATTCACTATGGTTAAGGGGCAAAATGTTGTCCTTTGTTATTAGTCACTCCCAAATGTACAACTTCATCCTCATTTTGCTCATGTTTACAAAATCCAGTCATTCAACTTTCATGACTACTTTTTAAAATTGTTTTCTTCTGATATTGCTCTGGACTGTATCAGAAAAGTGATGTATTTTGTATATTTTTATTTATGTGTTTACATTTTGGAGTTTCAATAGTAATGGAAAATACATGTTATACATTCCTCCATCCATTTGCAGATTGCTGTAATTTAGAGTCTGTACTGTAATTTGTAATACAACTTACAAGGAGGATTGCTCTTAAATTATTTCGTATTCAGACATGTAAGAAAGAAGAAGACCTGATGTAAATCTATCTTAAAAAATATTGAGAATTTATGAATTAAAAGGTAGGAAATGGAAAACTTAAGTATGTAAAACACAGTGAAAACTTCTGCCCCCATATGTAACATGATTTTAAATGCAGCCTACACAGAACTCCATCCTGCCTTGTATACCATAGCTAAAACTTTAGAGTTGTTATGATAATTCTGAATTGTATTTATTTAGTCTTGTGTCTCTAAATACAGAGCAATTCTTCACAAGTTTTATTACTGAAATGTACTGTTTCTGCTGTCTAGCAGTGTAGCTATGTACAAACTATGAAGTCAATGCATCTTTTACCTTTCTAGAAAAATAATTAACTGCATTTTTTCTTTGTGTTATTTAACTTTTCTAAATATTTTTGCCTTTACAGTGTCAGAAATTGCAGGTGCAAGGTGTTTCATATAATCTTAAGTAATGGAGATAGATAAGGTTACATGTAGATACATGGATATATGTAATACCTTCTCCCACTAAAAATGTATCTTTCACCAGTATAAACAGTTAGCTTATGTTAATGATTTAGTCAAGAGTTTAATATAAAACTACTGTTTTTTCAGTAGTGCCCTCCTTGTCTTGTGTTGGCTGGTGACCTTCATGTTGAAGTTTACCATTTGTTGCTAAAGCAAGACCACTCCCCTCGAGAGAACTGTTTTTTTACAGTAATCTAGAACAGACTAGTAGAATTTATAAATCTACTGAAAAGGTTATGAAACAGTCTCAACTGGCTTTGACTGCAAACTTTGACCTGTTTGTCTGAATTTTGGAAACTGTGCCAAGATTTGATTTAAAGCAATTCTGGGAAGCTCTTTAAGATTAAATTCCAGGACTGCATGACTGATGTGCTGGTCTTATACTTGCAGTATTAGACAAGTGTTGCTTCAATACAGTTTTAGGCTTGAACAGATCATTCACCTTAAAATAAAAATGATCTCGAGTCTCATTTAGAGAAATGTGTTGCATCTCAAAATGCTTTTAAAAGGTCTGGTTAAAATTTGGTATCATGATATTCTGTTCTCTATGCCTCGCTGCAGTGAGCTACCCTGACTCCTCGGAAACAATTTACAATGCTGTTTCTTTGGGGAAGGAAAGGTAGGAAGAAGAAAAGGTTTTAAATGCTTGGTAAGGTTTCCATGAAGTTTTTCAGCCATCAGTTGCTGAAATGGTTTGTATTCAGCACTCTAATAACTCGTGGCTGGATCAGATGAATTTTGAGATGGAAAGTTTAATCATATATTTTTTCACTCCTTTGATAATGAGACATTTGGTGTGGTAATGCTCAGGTTTCAATGGAGCAAAATCTCTCTAGACATCACAACTGAGCACCAGCAAATGTGCGTTTATGTCAGAAAAACTTCTTTATTCACTCAATTCAGAAGAATGATACTTTTATTTGATTTTTTTCTTGTTTATTTTATTCTTTCTAATGATTTGAAAAAAATGTACTTTCCCCCCCAAATTTAGTAGTTTCTACATTTGAGGAAAATAGTGTAATAAACTTGGTTTGGCTGAGTTGAGTATTGACAGTGTCTTGATATTCACTGATGGATGCTACTCTGTTGTTCTGTGGCCAAACAACTGATTATTCTAGAAGATATTAGTCACATTCAGATTAAAAAGAATTTTTGTTAGATTTTATTAGACTAGTGACATCTAGCATGACAATGGGATGTGGAACAGTTTTTGAGTGCCTCTCTGATACTTTCAGTAATTTAATTATCTATATTGTTTTCTTAAAGTAATAGTGAACTCAAGAGCTCAAGTATTTGCGGTTTAAATAGGCTTCTGTATGGATGCTCATCAGAAACTTGGCTAGATAGCTGCTGACACATAACTTAAGCTGAATTCTCTGCATCTACAGTTACTTTATTAACTTTGCAAGAAGTAGTACAGGTAGAGCCCTCTCAAGTGCATCATTGCTCTGTGACAATTTTATGATTTTCCGCTGTTGTAACTTCTGGAAAACAGAGTAAGGAATCATCATTTATAGGATTCCTGCTGATGGTGGTCTGGTAGCTGCAGATTGCTGCATGATCATTGCCACAAGCTGAAGTGGATGAAATAGTGGGGCTGGGACTTCAGAGCAGCTGGCTGTCAAGTGAGGAAGTCATGGCAAAGGTTCTCACTGAGAACAGGGGTGACAGTCTGTAACAAAGAGGACACTGGTTATAGCTTGAAGCTTGAGGGGAGCATTCCTACCAAGTATAAACCCTAGAGATCAAGTGATTGAAGGTGAAGAAGGTCTTTTTCATCCTGGACTAGAGCCTCTCTTGGAGGACAGCATAGAAATTAAATGAGATGGTGGATAGACTTTTTTAAAAATAATTTTCCTTAGATTAACTTCTGAACATCCCTGCAGATGATTCATGAAATTAATATATCTTCTAGAAGGAAGATCACTTAATACCTGTAGTCTTTAGGTGTTGAAAAAAAAATTTTATGAATATATAATTTTAAAATGAAAGGTGGCTTTTGGCAATTCCTGGAATTCTATTTCCGGCCTGAAAAAGTAGTTGTATGTCAAACATTTTTTTTTCCCCTACTCCATACTGTTAGTCTAATAAAGTACACTGTGTCTCCATATAAGTCTCTTCTCACCAGAATGTAACAGTTAAGACCAGAGATAAGAGGCTGTAAATACTGATGTCACCATTGTTATTTAATCTATCTTTTTACATATAATGTAAAACCAACTATCTTTTTCATATGCTGGTTTGGGTGCTAAAGCATTTCAGAATCATAAAACAAATGTATCAGAAAATACAGGGGTTTTTTATGTCTAGAAAAATCTATTAAAGTTCACTATCTAGCTCTGTTGTCTTTGGGATTCAGCTTGTACCTCAAATCAACAAATTCTAGACAATGGGAATGATGGTTGTTGCTGGACATAGGATTAAATGACAATCGTTAACCTACTTGGAAAGCAGGTGCTTACCATAAAGCCCTCCTGCTAAAATTGTGTAACAGATTTTTTTTTAGGTTTTTCAGTTTTCTGTTTTGTTTGGGTTTTTGTTTGGTTGGCTGGTTGTTTTTTTTGTTTGGTTTGTTGTTTTTACAGGTATAAACAAATTTGCTTTATTTTTCTTGCTTTAAAGTTATCAATAGGAAATTCTGCGAACTAATTTGACAGTGAATATATTCTAGAGGATGTATCCAGAGTTTTCCTATTTCATCTGTGGGAGAATTAATGTTTTAATTTCCTGTAGATGAAAATTAGAAGGGGATAGGCCAAAATCAGTTTAATATTTAATTCAGAGGTTCAAAGATTATAAAGTAATTAAGTATTGAGATTTTGTCTGATGACATGAGTAAGATGGGACTATGAGAAGTAGCAGAACACACATGGCTGATTTTAAGCTAGGTGGTATTGACTGTAATGTTGCCTTTGGATGAGTTACTGTTATCTGTCACGCTATCTCTAGGTGGTATTTCTGAGGCCACATCATTGTGTGCTGTGACTAAGTCTGCTCAGAATTGCTGCTTGGCGAGGTGGTCCTCCCACACTGTAAGGTCCTTTGTTTCTGGTGGCCTTCAATTTGACTGTATAGAACCACACCTTGCAAGTATCCAGGTATCTGGGGTTGTTCAGTGCCTGGGACTTGGGCAGCTTGTAGCAGGCACTAACAGGCCTGTGTTTTATCTGTCAGAACAAAGTAAATTTGGATTTGTTTCTTACTTTCAGGAGTTGTACACCCAATGATGGATATACCGCTCTAATTACACTGTATCTTCCATTTTTATTAACCCAGATTGTCAGCAATTTTCCATGTGCCTGAGTTGTAAACAGCTTGATTCCATCCACATTCTGATTTCTGCAATAGGTGTAGGTTCTAATTCAGGAAAATGTTTAACTTACATACACCTTTTATGCACCTTAAAAGTTAGGAGGAATATATCCACCAATGCATCCGCTGTGTTTGAGCTCTTGATCTCTTTTAATTGATAGATTTTATCTCTCATACAATTTTATTCTATCAGATGTTATAAAAGGACAAAAACACCTATATGTAATTATATCTAGTATATTTCAGAATGGCAAGCGTGATTAGGCATCTTTACTTATAGCTTTCACAGCTGAATGTGGACTTTTTCAACAATCATACAATATAAATTAAAAAGACAGTAAGTTTTCTTTTACTGCCTGTTGACTTCAGGGATGTTTAGTGATTATTCTTCATATCCTTTTGAAATACTGCTCAGAAAAATATTGGCTAAATAACTCATTTTCTTGAATTTAAAATCCATTTGCAACTGCAACTCTGTGTTGCCTGTTGCAGGACTTTCTGACTATCTTGTAGGAAGAACAGCATTAGGGTTTTAATTTCAGAGCAAACCCTTATATAAACTCTGATCTGATTAACCAGTTAATGTCTTTTAGAACGTATTTTTCCTCTGCGGTACCTTTGAGGTATATTTTAATGAAAACTGTCTGGCTTGAAAGTTGTTAACTGCCATGATAGCTTAAAAAAAGGGGAAAGACATAATTTATCTTTCAGTGAATATGTGTTGTGTAAAATATCATTTAACATAGTTAAAAAGTGAGTGAACAGAAGTTCTTTAGGATTCTTGACTAAAGTTGTGAGTAGTGGAAAAATAAGGCTTTCAGCAGGTTGAAAAATCATTTGGAATTTAGGATTAATATCTCATCATTTTGAGAAACTGTCATATTTTACAGAAGTGCAGTTGTTTTTTATAAATTTTATTCTATTCTAAATTTTCCTTACTTTGCAGCTTAGAAATTCTGGGGTTGGGAGGTAGTGGTCTTTAGTATTATGGTAAAGGTTTAAGGTACAATTGCTCAAGTAATTTTAAACTGTTTAGATGCTACAGACCTATTCAAACTAATTTCAGATTTGAACACTTTTTTCCCCCCTTCTTTTTGCGAACTGTGAGAAGTAGGTAAATTGTGAGATATGGATGATCTTAAATAAAGTTTTACTTGGTGGCATCCTGTTTATTAGAAGGATGCAGAGATGGGAATGTCTTTCAGGAGCTTCATAGCAATATGGTCTGATACTTCATCTATTCATCATTGATTAATTTTTTTCTTTCAATTAGATATATTTTAACCTGAATAATGGTGATTCATGGGTATAGTATTTTATCTGAAATTTGAAAGTTTGCCTAGTTGTTTAAATGGTTAAAATTTAACTACAACGGAAAATACCCACACCTTTTTATTTGAAATACCTTTCTTTGGTTTTTTTTTTTTTTTAATATGTAGCAGGCATTTAGGTTCATGTTTTTTCCTTCCTTTCCCTGAAGGGAGCTTTAGGTCTACAGCAATCTTACCTGTCTGATGAACCATAGTTTGATGTCTGAAATTAGGTGGGATAAGAATAAGTGTGTTTCCATACCTTAACAGTGTTTGTTATCAGGTCATAGGACATTGGCCTATGAAAACAAGTGTCCTTTGTTTGTCACAGGAGTGACAAACTAGAAGTGAGTCTTATAGTAAGGAGAAGGAGGAAAAAAGGTATAAAACAGTCATACTTGTGTTGATTTCAATAATACTGATTTTGTTGTGAAAGTATTGTAGTGTAGAAAAAAGAAGGATGACAAATTTGGGGGTTAACTCCAAAGGTAAGGAAAAAGTTTGACATGGAAACATAAATATTTTGTTAGGTTTACTTTATACTAGATATTTTTAAATACATTTTTTCTTACAAAAAATAACACATCATTACATAAACTTTTAGTGAGCCTTTCAAATATTGCTCAATTTTTTTTTCTTTGTTCTAGTTGCATTAAAATCTTCTAACTCTACCAGACCAGAAAGAAATGGCATTCAGGAAAACTCTAGAACAGCAAAGTGTGGTGAAGGAATGCAAATCCTGGAAGGAGAACTCCTACTGCAGGTATGTTTTGCAATGTATATATTGTAAAAATATTTACATTAAAAAAAATGTGTTTAGCATACTAGTTATTCACTGATGGGATTGAAAAAATTTTCTTGTCAAATTCTTTCCTCATTATACAGCTCTGGCATTTTCTCTGGTAGTAGTGAAGTCAGAGTGGGTGATGGAAGATGGGCTTCTCTGCAGTGTTTCTAAATAATTTCTTTTTTTTTTCCCATCTCTTTGCATCTGTTCTTAGTAAAGATGTTAACATAAAGAAGCAGTTGTATAAGGGCCAGATAAGTTAGTAATGTAAATTGGGGACTAATTGTCTGAAAGAAAATTTTTCTTTAAAAGACCTTGGGCTTGCTGAAATATCTTGCTTTCTCAGTGGTTTGAAACAACTCAGCATTCATAGTGTAGGTTCAGGATCAATTTTAAAATACTTTCAATAACTTTATTATATGAACTAATGGAAAGTATTACTAAAAAAAGAAGTGTGAATTGTTTTTTTTCAATCATCTATCCTGTTTTAACATCCTAGAGTGTCAAAGCATATGGATGATTATATACTACTAAGTCCAGATTAAACTCAAGAAATTACTGATATGAGTATTCCTATGTTCTAATTAGTTTCACAAAATAGATTTTACTGTGACCTGCAGCTTCATTTGAATTAAGTTGGTAGTCTGTCTTCTACACAGGTTTTACACTGTATCTATCAAATGTGGCAAATTGTTCAGTCAGAACCAATTATTTGCTTCAAACAAAATGAATTTCAGTGTTCAAAGACTAGAAATGAAAACAGATTCTAAGAATCCCACAAAACAATTATTTTAAATTTATGCTAGTTGGAAATTGTTTTCTAACCAACTAAAAAAAAATAGGACGTATTTAGTTTTCTAACCTTATATAAAGTATGACAAAGAACTGTTATGGAGTTACTGCAGGTGAATGTGTTTCTTTTAAACAGAAAAAATCTAAAAAGACAAAGTGTATGGTTTATATTGGAAGCATCTATTCTATGTGAAATATTAGGGGAGTTTTATGACTTCCGAGAGGAAGTTATATGAAGGAACTGCTTCCCAGTATGAAAATTAAATGGTTGCTATAGTTATTATTGTAAATCTGCCCCTCTTGTGAAGTAAGTAAATTAACTGAATTTCTTAAATGAATTTGTTTTGTAAATATTTTATATATGTGAAAAAATTTATGAGAATGAATATGCAGATAGAGTTCTCTTAGGTAATGTAAGAAGTCATGAGTGTGATGAAAGTGGGAATTTTCTAGAAGATAGTGGGAATCAGTAAATTGTAAATATTGATAAAATCCTTGCCTTCCGCCTAAGCTTGGAAGTCTTTTGTGTCACATAGGTGTCAGTAAATTATAAGAGATGGTGAATAATTCCTTTTTATTATCTCCCTAATTTTTTTTTTATTTTTTGCAAAGGTGGTGTGAATATACAACATGTTAATTTTATTGCTTTTTATTTGTTCATCAGATGTTTTTTCTTGTTTCCTACCAAAGAGAAAGTTGTCTTTAATTTCCGACATAGAAAATACCTTGCCAATTCACTATATTGTGGAAGTAGAGATCAAATACATAAATGTGCCTTCCTTAAAATCAAGCTATATCTCCTTTAAAATTATTTAAATTATTTCAAATTCTTATTTTAAATAAATAATCTATTAGAGCCTAAACAAGTTTATGATAAAAGTACAAGACAAATTATGACCTCTGAGAAATTTTTAAAACTTCTTAATACTTATCAGCAATGAACAGTTTTGTAATTGCCTTTGTACTAGGAGCATTGAGAGTGATTTTTAGAGGCACAAATATCATCTTCAGTCCTCCAGGATAATAAACTCACTGAGAGATTTCATTATGTCTTTAAAGAGAATTATTTTTTGATTGCATTTTGCAAAAGTTTGCATCAGAACTTCTCCTATTTATTGGTATATCCAGATACATGCATTTTAAAGAATTCTTAGCTTAAAGAATGCATATGGCTATCTCGGTAACAATCCTGGTTCAAGATGAACTGTGTGCCAGAGCCACTGCAAAATGTGATTGAATTCCGGGTACAGGAGGCGTACATAGTTTTGTATGAAAAGGATCCAAATAACCAATTTTAACATTTGAGACATAGTTAGACACTGTGCAGCTTGCAGATATTTTTATATCAACCAGCTGAGGTGAAATGCCCTGGAGAACAGTTCAGCAGAGGATGCAAAGCACCTGCCATTGCGGCATTCTGCTTGCATGAGATTACTGCAAGCTCTGTCAAAACCAAAGATTGTGTGTAACAACTCAAGATTTCTCGGATTGGCTATGCTATTTAATTTCAGATTATTATTGATTTTTTTAACTTGTTCTTTATTCATATAAAGCTGACTAAATTTATAAGTAGTTTTTATAGAGCTAACAACTGTTTATGAGAGTAGATTAAATATCTACACATTAAATTGGAGGGGTTTGCAGCATGTAAGTCAGATATTTAACTTACTCATTTAATCAGATAATTAATTTATGTATTATTAGTTGCAAGAAGATATAGGATATCCTTCACTTTACATTTTCTATGTTACAATAGTTCTGCAAAAATAAGGAAGTTTTTTTAAAAAGTGTTTCAAGTATGCTGGCCAAATACGCCTTTGAATGCAGCTGAGGAAATTAAGTGGCACAATATACTTAAACTAGCCCCTAGAGACTGCCTTTTGTTAAATCTTGACTGAAATCCATAGAAGTACATCGGCACCTTTCAGACGAGCTGCCAAGTCACAAATGTACTGTTTGCTATCACAACAATTGCCATGGACTGTATTGATTGGAGTTCAGATAAATGCCCTTTGCGTGACTTTGAGTGTGGAGCCGCCTGGTCTGCTGCTCCGTGGAGGGGGAAATCTCTTCAAAAACACTGTTTACTTGCAACAGTCTGCTTGTGCAGAGGTTTTCTATTTTAAGTAAGCTATAAAATGTTTTCTTGGACTATATAGGGGATTTTGATAACTTGATTTCCTGTCCACAGTGGCCTGTCTGAACTATGAATAGAAGGGATTTGGGGACTGTTTTGTGATCTGGCTCTCGTTTGTGCTGTGGGCTGCTGGGGGTATCGAAGGCTTGAGCCACCCAAGTGTTGTGAACTGTGCTTGATATTAGATAAACTTATAGTTGTTCATGCTGCTGTCCCTCATCTCTTACAATCAAAAATATTTAAAAGTCATCAACACAGTTTGGCTTCTCCCCTATTTAAAAAAAAAAAAATACGTTGTTTTCTAATTAGCTCAAGTTTTCTTCATTGTAATGTGTACTGGTGTACTGTAGAGAGATGCAATGGGGAATCCTTCTGTTTATGCTGCTAGATAATGGTATGCTTTTGCATGCTTCACATTTTATTGGGAGACTGTGTTATAGGTAGACCAAGAGCCACAATAATTATCTGGAATTTTGTCTGTGAAACTGACAGATTGGTGTGTTTCCTCCCCAGGCATTAAATGGGTTTGTGTTAGTTGTTACAGCAGATGCTCTGGTGTTTTACGTCTCTTCTACCATCCAAGACTACTTGGGGTTCCAACAAGTAAGTTTATTTTCTCTTCTATTTTTTTTCAGAGGTTTTGCTTAATTTCAGAGAACATCAGTGTTCATATTTAAGGTCTTATAGTTTGTGTAATAAAAATCTCAGTTAGGTACTTTAGGTTGAATTACTTTGAAACAGTATTACTTTTCTATGAGCTTACATAGCCAGAATGTCAGGCCAAACACAACAAGAATATAATTTCCAAAGTTGAGTTAGGCAAGATAGGAAATTTTCACACTTAATTATTCTTTACTGGAACAACTGTTTGAAATTTATACTGTGGTGTTACCCAGTTTATGATGCTGAGTGAGACACAATTCAATGGGAAGGTAATATTTTAATAGAAACCTTTCATGCAAAATTATTTCCATATGTCTTGAGATTTTAAATATCAAGTGAGTGATTGTAATATTTTTAGAACTTGTTCTCTTGCTCATGTTTATTTACTTATTTATTTCAAAACGAGTATTTGTTTTTTACTATTGGTGGTGCAGATCACACATGGCTGACTTCACTGGGCTTGCAAGCCAGGTGCCAAAGTAGTAAAGACCAAGGCATAGCAGGCAAATGTTGCCTTTGTTAGAGAGCTCCTGGGATTACTTTATGTGAAGATAATAGAATGAAGATGATAATTATAGTTATCAATGTATATCCATGGATATTGGATATTAATAGATTCAGCTACTATCTAAAAATATGGAGTAACATTGGTTGGTCTGCAATTTTAGATAACTGATAAGAGATTGGGGAAAGTTTGTGTAAAAGAAAGTATTAAAAAAAACCTCATTATTATTCCTGGGGTTACATACCCCTTCAGTGCTGGGGTAATGAAAAAAGAAAAAAGCTTGGAAAACAAATTGGGCATAAAATTTGTAAAGTAATGCCAGTAAATATTGTAGAAGTGAAGTCTTAAAATTACAAAAATTAACATTTCTGGCAATTTGTTCTGGAAAATACAGATTGTTTTATGAAATTCATCATAGCAAAATCTGAGCTAGGCTTCAACTTTTGCCCATTCATCTGAATTACCTTAGATCCATGTTTTGTTCAAATACTTTCTGTTTATATAATGGTTGGGTTTTTGAAATATGCTGAAAACGGGGACCTTAACTCTTTTCAGTCAACTGAGTCTTTTCTTGAATATTTTGGGTGCTTTTTTCCCCCCTTAAATTCCTTTAACCACTGATCCTTGTTCTTGTACCTTTCCCATTTAGATTCCATTCCTAACCACATGATTGGTAGTGGTATAAGAGCTTAGTAATTACATGTTTTAACACATCCTTAAGAAGTGATAAAGCTTTCAGGCAAAAAAATTCACTGTTTATAATGCACTTGGCTTAGTTTTTGCAGTTGTTTGGTTCAGGGTCTTTAGCTTCTTTTGTATTCCTGTAGCACCCATAGTGGGTCAAGTCAATATTAGCTGGCAAGTACTCTATTTACCACTGTGTAAAATGAAATTATTTAAACAGAACCTAAGTATAGCATTTCCAAGTTTTCTTAGATAAAAGCAGATAAAGAAATAGTTGACATAATGTAACAGTTTTGTTCTAAGGCAATATTTTTTATTATTGTTTCTCATGTTTACAGTCATGGGTGTAACTGAATTTTTCTCTGTGCTGCTAAACATTGTTTCATTGTTTCATGCCTGTGATTGTGTGTATTCATTCCTGAACAAAATGGGTTTTGCTATATTCGTAAAGGTGTTGTCAAATGGACAACTTGTATCATATTGTCATAAAATTTTCTTATTCTTGTTCTTTCACACTTTTTTCTTTTTGTGCATAGTCGGATATTATACACCAGAGTGTGTTTGAATTGATTCACACAGAAGACAGACCCGAGTTTCAACGACAGCTACACTGGGCATTAAATCCTGCCCAGTCAGCAGATTCTGGACCAAGTGTCCAAGGTGAGAATACAGCCAATTTATGTGTTTGCCTGTCTGATTAGTTGTTTTGTTTGTTTTTAATTTGTGTATGTAAAAAAGTTTAGATAACTTTATATAAAGTAAGGAAGAAATAGTATTTTTTAAATTTGTTTGAATTTTGTGGATGTATTTAGCCAACAATGAGAATTACTATTTTTTGCCCTTTAAATAAGCTCTGCTTTTCATAGCACAGCACCATTAAAATGCTAATTATACTTTTAATTGGAAGGCTTTAATTTGGCATATAAATGACACTGTTTTACATGTCTGATCAGTCTAAGAATGTGCTAGTTACAGTGTCAACATAGGGAATAGTGCATTCATTGCCAGATACACCAGTACTTCTCTTGGGCATAAAAGGGGAAGAGAAATAAAAGATGAAATAGATGAGCCTTTAAGATCAAGTAGTATGCATGTTAGAGCATCAGGCTGTCACATGTTGTTGGCTGATGCTTAAGTGACCTGCTACATTGAGAAACACATTGCCTGTATATCAAAGATGTGTAGGTACAGGTAGTTATGTGTAGTACAGGAAGCATATACCTGCATCAATGCTGTTGAGACAACTGCTCTGTTTTAATGCTCCGTTTCCACAAGAGGTGTTTAAATATGTAGATAAAATTCTCCATTACTGTGACTTGATTGTAATTTTTTTTAATCCATAAAAAGTCCATATTATTTTTAAGGAAATAATCTATTCTTAAAGCAACTTGATTTAAAACTCTAAGAATTTAATATTTAATATTTTGGAGTTTGAAAATGCCATGATTTGGTAGAGAAATTTAAACCAGTAAATGTTACTGCGTTTGGAACACAGCTCAGTATATTTCAGTTTTACATTTAGTGGTCAGCGTTGTTATGTCATCTCTGGATCAATCTACACAGTCCTGCTACACAGCTAGTAACAGAGTTTAGCACAGCAAAGTTACTGTTTGCTTTAGAGTGAAAAGGTGTTCTATGGACTTTAAGCAAGTGCATATGAATTTACAAAAACTTGTGTTTGAAAAGTATGACACCAAGTTGAATTGACATCAGATTTCACTAAACAATGGGGAAATTCTGAGCAGGATTACAAACAATTCTTTGTTTCCTGTCTTGTGTTTCTAGTTTACTAAAAGCTGCTAATTATGCCCCGTTCCTGAACGTATTCAAGGCCAGGGTGGATGGGCCTTTGAGCAACCCGTTCTACTGAAAGGTGTCCCTGTCCATGGCAGAGGGATTGGAACTGGGTGATCTCCAAGGTCCCTTCTAACCCAAACCATTCTGATTCTATGATGACTGCTGAGTCTTAAGTAACAAAATGCTTGGATGTTGAGGATTTTTCAACTGAATTTAGATTTATAGCAAAGGATAATGCTATGACCACAAGGATCCCCTCCATTTTTGCTAATTTAATCCATTTCTATTGTAATACATTCAGCTAACATTATATGGGTATTTACAGATATATTATAATTGTGCTCAGGCTTCAGTACAGATTCCAGTCTGAGTCTGGGAAGTAATTGTGATTAAGTTTGCTTGGACTGGTTATTTCTCACTCAATTCTCTGGTATGCTGCTAGACCACTGGTTTCCTCAGCTGTGACTGTGCTTCCCAGACATTCCTCAAGTCCTGTCTTGTTCCCAGAGAAGTTTGCAAAATTCTGATTTTTCAGTCCCAAATATCTGCTTTGGGGCATTAAGTCTGGATTATCTTTTAAAGTGTGTGTGTTGCACAACCATATGGTCTTGAGCTTAAAGACAAGTACTTAATGCACTGCATGTTCTGTGCATTACTCCATGGTACTGATGAGATCCAGTATGACTTTGTGAGGAATATGGGTTCTGACCCCTGTACTGTTAACTGGTGGTTTTGCTTTAGGGGTTGCAGATGCTCTGTGAGATTCTGCCTTCTTACAGTGAGTCACGTCTCCAAGATCCTGATTGTAAAACCTCCCTGCCTTCCAGCTGCCTGGAAAAGTGCAGCAGTATTCCTTTCAAGAGTGTAGGAGGCTTGGTTTTCAAGCCCATTCCCTCGTGTTTTGAGTCTGTGCCCCTCCTCTCAAGAGCCACTTCTTGTACCAAAGCTTTGCTTGCTCTTGAAAACTGCTTGTTTTGGTACGGAAGTTGACAAACTCCAGAGGACCCAGCTGGACCTGCTGAACCTTCAAATTTCAGCTCTGTGTTTACCAAAAGAATAAGAGAGTTTCTTCTGTGGCAGAAATGTTCAAAGGCACACCTACCAGTACCAAGGATGCCAGCAGAAAGCCTGGCACTGCCTATTGGGTACTAGATCTGCCCTCAGTCAGAGCTGGCATTTCTGAAATGTAAGTTAGGATTTGCAAGCTGTTTCTTTGATGCTCTTTCTTCATAATCATTGCTTCTTCAGAGAGGATCCAACCTGTTTCAGCACTTCTTAGAGAAGTACTGTCTCAGAAGTGCTGAAAATTCTCACCAGCAATTAGATGATTAAGAATAATAATAAAGAAATCTGTAGCAGTAGGAAGTAAGGAAGTAAGTTTGCTTTATCTGTTGAGAATCATCCATATGAAGTGTGGGATTCAGTTATTTTCTATTATCCAAGTTAGCTGGTAACTCTCTTGGACTACAAGTACCAGAGTTTCTGTGCTTGTGGGATCAGCTCATAATGGTGGCTTTGGCCAATAGACAATTCTGCAGATGGCTGTAATTTCAGATTATCCCTTTTCATACACACTACCAGCTAGGGCCCTTTTTCTTCATACCTTGCAGTTTGTTCAGCAAAAGTAGACCTTGCAGTTCTTTTAAGAAGAAAAGGTATTTCCTGATTTTATCTGAAAAGCTGGATAACTCAGCATTCTTGTTGGATTTAGATGGCCTTAGGTTGTAAGGCCTCTTGGTAAGCCATCAGCCATCTCATTTGGCTCCAGTTAAGTCCCTTGAATTAACAGGAGATTAAATTGAACTGTCTTTTGGTAAAGATTTGTTTACCTTTGGGTTTATTTTGCCATCATAGTAACCATTGTAAGTTTTTCCAGCTGTTCAAGAGACCAAATTATATTCCAGAAAACATAATGTGATGTATTATTAAGTGACATGCTCTCCTTGACCTCATTTCTATGTCTGGAAGGTCAATATGGGTTCTTAAAATCAGTATTATTCTTTGTCTGTATGTGATGATCATGGACTATTTTTTAAGTTAAAGAATATTTATCATTATAAAATAGGACTTTAAGCTCTTTTTTTCTTAATTTTCTGCATGTATGAATTCCTAGGGAATGACTATACCATATTGTTATCCTAGTTGACAATCATGGGTTTGAGGCTTTTTTTAAACAAACAGTCCCCAAAACACAAGTAGTCTGGGTACATCTGGAGAGGTAACTATGGTGTTTTGATCAGCAGAGCCCAGAAATATTTTCACTATTTAGTGGGGTGGTTTTGCCTTCATTAGGGAAAAATGTTGATTTTTTTATGGCGGTTTCCTTAAGTTTCTAATTTTTATTTATTGCTACAGCTTTCATCTGGCTGTCTGGAAAGTAACAATTTCACAGTCTGATACCATTACTGAGTTTTTGAATACTCAGTTCCTGTAGTTCCTCTGCCTTTTTGCAGATGCTGCCATTGTAGGAACATGGGTGTGCTCTCTGCTGAGAGCTCTGCTCTCTGCGACTGATTCAGAATTGAGGTTGTTGACAAACATAATGAATAAATTGAAAACCCAAACAAACAAAAACCCCAAAGAGAAAAACAGCTAAAAATAAATTACATACAGTTTTCATATACCATAGCCTGTAAAACTTAATCCCATCAGAAGAACCGATGCTTAAGCAATGTTATAATCATTATAGATTCTGAGGATGTTTCCAGTTTACATTGTTTTTGCTCAGGTCATGACCTAATGCTTTGTTTATGAGGTGGAAGATCGTTTGTTATAGATAGCCTTCACTAGGTGTTCTTCTAAAAATAATCCTTATAAATAATCCTTTCCTGCAGGAGATAATGGCTTTTCACAGCCAGCAACCTATTATAACCCAGACCAACTTCCTCCAGAGAATTCTTCCTTTATGGAAAGGAATTTCATCTGCAGGTTACGATGCCTCCTGGATAATTCATCTGGATTCCTGGTGAGTATGGAGTTACATAAAAACTTCCACATATTAAAAGCTGGAAGCATATTAAAAGTTGGAAATCTGCATTAACCTAACAAGATGTACAGCAACTTATTTTATTTGTTAAGTCTACAAAGATCTCTGAGCTGCTTGAACCACACTATTTCGGTTAGTGGCATTGAATGTCTCCCCTTTAACATGTCACAACCAGGTGCAAGTTCTCTCATTTCTCATGGCTCAGTTTCCTCAGTGAAATGCAAATAAGCAACTGCTTTTGTAAAGTGCTGTGTGATTTGCAGATGAAAAAGCATTACAAGATTATTTTGTGTTGAGTATCCTGAGATACAATAAGCTATAGTAACTAACAGAACCATAGTTTTCCCTTATTTGGGAAAGTCTGTGCTTGCTCTTTTGAACGCATTTTTTTGTTAGTCAGTTATGTAGATATTAAAACAAATACGGGTTTATCACCCTCTTCGTGACATCTTACCAATAGAATTGTTTATAACTGCAAAATTGAATATACACATTTGCAAGAGAAATAATGATAGAATTGTATGTATGTATGTTCATTGGAATATTATAAGCCCCATCTAACATTTTTTACTACTTGTTTGAGCTCTTTTTTTACAGAATAATTTTGCCATTAATTCCTTTTCCAGCATGTTTATTAGTAGATCTTGAAGTGACACACTAAGGGTATAACAACAGTATTCTGTACTTGTTAGTTAACTTTCATGTATGCCATGCTATAAAGCTTGAATCTGATGGATCTTAAAAAAAAGAGAAAAATGCATGCTTTACATCATAGCAGAAGTATTTTGCTCTTAAATATCTCCAGCATATAACAATTACTCTTTTCTTCATCCTAAGGCTATGAATTTTCAAGGACGGTTAAAGTTTCTCCATGGACAAAACAAGAAAGGGAAGGATGGTGCTACTTTGTCTCCTCAGCTTGCTCTGTTTGCAGTAGCTACTCCCCTGCAGCCACCATCTATCCTTGAGATACGAACCAAAAATTTCATCTTCAGAACTAAACACAAGCTGGATTTCACACCTACTGGCTGTGATGCAAAGTAGGTGTAAATTATTCTGTGTAATAGCTTAATAATTTGGTGATGAGATATGTTTCAAGTATGTATTTGAAATATAAAGCAGACTCTTTCAGTATACATACTGTTTCAGTGATGCTTGTCTGGAAACTGGTTTTTTCTCTTCAGCCCTGCTAGTAGGTAAAGAGAAATGGGATTTTCATAGTCTGTTTCCTTGAAATGGCATACTGCTCTCTGACTCTTAGTTGTTAAAAAAAAACAGAAAACTAACCCAAAATAAAAAATCCATAAGACAATGAACTATGGAACATGAAATGTTTCATTTTAAGTCTCATTTGAAATTTTGTTTTAGAACCAAATTTAGTTCAAATAGGTTTAAAATACAGTGGTAAAGTCAATTTTTTAAAATTAAACAAATTAAGTGCTTTTTTATACTATGACCTTTACCCATGTCCAAATCATTCTTTGTCCTATGTAAAATTTGGAAGCACTATTACATTATTAGATAAAAATAATGTTACTATGCATCAACATGGCAAGAAGCCCATTAAGATGCTTTTTTATCACAATAAAAACCTCTGGCCTTCTTCCTTCTCCTCTCCCTCCTATTTTTGACTGAGAATGCTCTGAGATTCGTTTTCAGTGGAATTTCTCATATGGATTTCCATGCCTACTTATAGGATAGAGTTAAATTACTTGGTATTTTGTCTACTGAGAGACCAAAATGTTTTAATTCTAAAAGCTGATACAGGTAAAAGTTTAAAAATGTTAAAATGTTAATACAAGTGTTTCTTTCCTCTTTGGTTTTTTTATTCACTTGAACCTTCAGTTTTTGTCACAGTTTACACTTTTACATATATTCTTCCCCATCCCTACTTTTCCCCCTTTTTTTTTACCTTTCTGTCTTTGAATCTCCATTTCTTTGTTCCAAATCCTGTTTAGTCTCTTTTTGACTATTTCTTTTTATCATGTATCTCACAGAGATCACATTAATTCTGTTAAGCTTTTCAACTCCGCAACCTCTAGTAAAGTACTCTAATTTTAGCTGCCAAGGTCAAACATGACTCTTACCAGTACTTCTCTGAGTCACGTCTTGGTTAAAATGCAAACACAGGAGTCCCAAATCACTCAATAGCAAAAGGGATGTAGTTCTGAGATACATGCTGTTTTGAACTTTAAGCTACTAAAAATACTGATTTAGGCAAGAAGTTTTAGGTAACTAAAGTTAAACACATACTTAATTCTACACACAAACACCTGTAGGTAAATGATATGAAACAGGACTTAGAAAACAGTGTCTTTTATTGGAACCAATGGGAGCTGCCTGCTGGAAGTGAATATGTTCAGTAGTATGGAATTGAGAGTCCTGCTGTAGTCATCCACTTTTTTTTTTTTTGTGATCTTATGGTTTTGTGCACCCAGTTCTAGTCACTGAAGGCTACCTGGAAAAATAGGTAAAATTTTATGATTTAACCGTATTTTTTGCTGGAGCTGTTACGATTCCACATGCAATTGATATTGCGACAAAGTGTAGTTAGCACTTGAATCTGAAATGTCTTACCCATAATGAACTTGCTTCTCATTCATTTTGTGAGTTGGTTCATCAGCAGTGTTGCAATTTTTTGGTTTTATCTTTCAGAGGAAAGATTGTCCTGGGGTACACCGAAGCAGAGCTGTGCATGAGAGGAACAGGATACCAGTTCATCCATGCAGCTGATATGCTTTATTGTGCTGAAAATCACATCCGAAGTAAGTTTCATTCCCTAAGAAAGGCTGAAGAATCAAAGCATGGAGTATTTTTTCAGGATGAAAGTAATATGAAGCACTGAATAAAAAAGTCATTAGCAAAAAGAACACTGTTCATCTCATGTGTTCTTTCTCTCCCTATAAAAACTTACACTGGTTGAAGAGGTGTTTGATATTCCTTTCTAGACCCTTTTAGGATATGTATTCCAGTCTGTCACATCTTGTCCTTCTCACTTCCTTCTCTGCTCAAGCCAACTTCTGCAATTTCAACAATTTTGTTTGGGCAAGGGGACTACCAAAGATAGCTTTCCTGTTAGCAAGTTAAATAAAGCAGTTTATTTTGATATTGGTGTAGGATTTTTACCAGAAATCAATCTCTGATTTAACATGCTAGTGTCCTATACATTTCTGGTTTTGATTCTTGGCAGCTTGATTTGGTTTAAGCAACAATTTATTGAGATGAGTATAGTGTTAAGGAAATAAGCATCAGCTACCTGATATATAACTATTTAGTGGACTTTGTTCTTTACGTTTTTTGTTATATTTATCTTTGGAATTTACAGAATCATGTTCAGAATATTATGGTGCTTCTTATTTTCTACTGACTTCTCTGGAAAAGTTCATTTTTTTTTTCTTTTACCCCTTTATAGACAATTAGATAATGCCCCTCAACAGGTTGTTCTCAACCTACCTTAAGCACATTTTCTGTTTCAGTTATATCTCAGTCACTGTTGCCTCAGTGGTTTTGTTTCTTTACATGTTCTAGTATTTATTAATTTCTGTTATTGAAGAAATAATGGACGAAGCTGCGTATATTATGCTGCCAATCTGTAGTAATTATCTTACAGTTGCTTTACAGTTTTTACTTTTATTTTACCAGTAAATTAGGCATCTTAAAGTGATTGATCATCCTGTTTCACTGAGAATCCATTAGTGCCACACAGAATTGGGTGATTGAGTACATGAGATTTGTAAAAGTGCTCTACAAATGGGATTCCTTTTGTGACGTACAGATTTTCCTGGTTTTGTTTGCTGGACAGTAAACAGTGTGCTTACTCTCTAGTGATGAAGACAGGTGAGAGTGGAATGACTGTATTTAGGCTTCTAACCAAAGAAAACCGATGGGCCTGGGTGCAGGCAAATGCGCGTCTTGTCTACAAAAATGGAAGACCAGATTACATCATTGCCACGCAAAGACCTCTAACGTAAGTCAGCATTGCATAAAGTAGTATACCTCAAAACCTGGAAACTTTTTTGAGGCTGTTTGTATTCATAAAGGATTTCCTTGTCTTTAAATAAACACCCTTGAAATTCCGAATACCACAAATTCTTTCAGTTTGCTAACAAAACATTGAAAAGAATTCTGATATTTCAGAACTTGTGGCATAGTCCTTTTGCATAAAATTTAAGACTTTTTGATTTAATATAAAGAATGACAGCAGCAGCGCAAGCATGAAGTTATTCCATCCACCATCATTTTATTTCAATCCCAATTAGCAAAAACCGAGAAATCTGACTGCGGTTGTGTAGAATGAACAACAAATAACAAATTCAGTCCATTATGGTGCTGAAGTTCTGCACAATATGGAATCCAGCCTTGTTAAATTAAATAATTTTTACTAAGGATTCTGTAAAATGGAGAAAAAGAGATACTTCGAGTATTGATTTGCTTGCTACACCAAGAAAAGCTTAATGCATGGAACAAAGCCCACTTATTTTCATTTCAGCCCATAATGCATAGAAAATGGTGTATGCTCTCTAGATTTAATTACAAATGTAATATGTAAATGTGGTATTACAGTCATAAGCTCCTTATTTCATAATCTGCCTCTTGGTTTAACTCAGCCAAGTTGAGCTGGAATAGGTAGGAATGTGAAAAATGCCTACAAATAGAATAGTCCATTTTTTGTGTTAATTCCAGGGGACAAAAAGGTTACAGTAACTGTTTAGTACTGCAGTGCTATGCTATATATCTGATTTATTTTCAGAGATGAAGAAGGGGCAGAGCATCTAAGGAAGCGTAACATGAAGTTGCCCTTCATGTTTGCCACTGGTGAGGCTGTGTTATATGAGGTGTCTTTCCCTATGTCGAGCCTTATGGACCCCTCTCAAGCAAAGAGTAAAAGCACAGTGGGAAAAGGAGCCAAAGCAACGCTACACAATGATTCTGTGGATCCAAACTCCCTCCTAGGTGTCATATTAAGGCAAGATGAGTCTGTTTATCTCTGCCCTCCAGCATCACATAAACTTTCTTTTGAGCGGAACTTCTTTGCAGATAGTAGGGATGAACTGAGTGGTGGTGTTAGCAGTGGCTGGACAGAAAATCTCCTACCTGCTGGAAATCACAACATTCTGAAACAGGAGTTGATGGAGTGTTCCCAGGACAGTACTGTTCCACTTCCTGAAGACAGTGCAGCACTCTTTCAGGATAACAAAACCAGTGATTTGTACAGCATCATGAAAAATCTGGGTATTGACTTTGAAGATCTAAAGTGTATTCAGCAGGATGAGGAGTTTTTTAAAACTGAGTTGTCTGATGTGGATGATATTGGAGACATCAACATAACTGACGAAATCCTGACTTATGTTCAGGATTCCTTAAATAAATCTGACTTCTTATATTCAGACTGTAACCCACAGCAGCCCTTGGTCCAGAATGAAGATTGCTTGGTACAGCAAGACTTAGATCCACATCAACTTCATCAGCACCAGAAACAGCTTGTGGAACAGCAGCAACAGCAACAGCAGCTCTGTCAAAAGATGAAACATATGCAAGTCAATGGGATGTTCACAAATTGGAGCTCTGGCATCAGCATGCCTCTTAGCTGCTCACAGCAGCAGCCCCAGCAATATGTGTTCCCTGGCATGCATGCCACTACATCTGAGTTCTCTTATAAATCAGAAGTAAACACTTCTCCTTACGAGTGTAGGCAAGACTTTATTCCTTACAAGCAACCAACAGTGATGATGCCACAGCTTTCTAATTTTGCTCAAATGGATTTTCCTGCAGCAGGTTTTGACAGATCGACCTATTCTGCTTCTTCCAACTTTGAGGATTTTCTCAGTTGTTTACAGCAAGCCCCTGAAAACCTTGAGTGTGGGATAAACTCTGAGTCAGTTATGCTGACTCCTCAAACGTGCTATGCAGGCGCTGTTTCTATGTACCCGTGCACGCAGGAGGCACAGCCCAGCTGCGTGGATCAAATGCAGTATGATCCTATGATTACAAATCAACAGCAACAAACCTTGGGGAACAAGGTATGGTAAAAAGCATTGCTGCATTGCTTGCATTTTGAATCAAGTTTGTATTGTTTTGGGTGGCTACTGGGAGGCAGAGTTTTTTGTGACTGAATCACTGGGTTTGAAATGGGTGGGTTAGCAGTGTGTGGATGTCTTTGCTTTATTTGCTCATTGGACTGAAAAGAGTTGCATTTGGTCAAGTTTATAGGTATGTGTACCTGCATCCTGATAGCTCTTTTTGGCAGTATTAATCGAGATTGAGTGAACTACCAGTAACTTTCCCGATAGGAGCAAAAGAAGATAGGTCCATTAGCAAATTCCAAGATTCTGACCATTCTCAGAGGAGTTGAGTTTGCTTGTCACATTCAGTTTCATTAAATGTGTTGTAAGGATCAAAAAAAGAATATTTTTGAAATGTTAATATTGTCTAGCTACTCAGATTCATCAATGATTTTAGTATTAGTGAAAGTATTAGATTATAATATCATATAGATGGCATGGAGTATGAACTATTTCACTCCTACACACAATGTTACTGCAAAAACATTTTATATATTGCTATAAGTGAAAGCCATCTTGTTCCTCAAGCTGCTGTTTAAATATCTGCTGAAGAAAAAAGAGTTGGTAAAAGTTATATTCACAATAAGATAAATTGGATCTTTTTCACAAAGGGGAATGCACAATAAAAGCCATAGAAAGGAGGACCCTAGCTGTAGCACAGACTACAGTTGTAAATACAGTTCTTGATAGGTAAAATGAACTTAGAAATAAAATTCAATTACTAATTCCTGATTCTAAATAACCTTTGTTGAAGTACTTTCTGTTGTACCATTTATTTCTGTTAATGCTGCTAAAGTACAGAGCCACAATTCTTTTTTGGTTTTACCTCCACGAGTTAATGTTCTGAAGTACTGATCCTGCCAATGCTTATGCACATGCATAAGCATTTACAGAATTAAAGTATTAATTGGCATTTAACCTATGCAAGCCAAAGGTGAGGAATGCAATTAGAACATATCCATTTTTTTATATGCTTAATATAATTACAAAACACTCCCCTTTTAAAACTGCTTCACTGCTGAAAAAAATTCAATTGCAGGATTGCAGAAGTTTACCTAAAATATAGGCTACTTCAGCAAGATGAATGGTTTCTCCCTAATGCCCAGGGCTTGAAAGCACATGGAGTGACTTTGAGAAACTGCAGTGTGCAAACTTGAGCAGTGCTTGGCTTTGTGTTGCCTTGGCTGTGCTCGGTGTTACTCCTCTTTCCTAGTGCTTCTTAATAGTGTTGCAGAGCGGTTCCAGGGCTATCCAACTTTGTCTTTATAATAACAAAGAATTGTTATTTTCACAAAGCTGTATGAATGTGATGCATAAGTTTTGAACATCCATTGCATCTGCAATCCCATTTCTTTATTTTTAATGGTTGGTTTCAATTGCATTTGTTTTGCAGATTATTTTGTTGATACACTGGATTGTTCATTTTTTATGACCCCCATTAGTTATTTTCTTTCTTATATTTCCTTCACATCTATCTATAAAAAGTTTAATGACTAAGACAGCACCTCTGAAAAAATGATCATGTCTATTGCTTCATATTTACTAGAATGCTGTGCTGCAAAAATAACATTAGATTTAGTTTGTTGTTGTAAAAAAAAAAATTAACAAAGGCCACTTTGTGAAAAATTATCCTTACTGAAGTTGTTCAGAGTCAAATTCAGCCCTTCTTGTTAGGGCATCCCTGTGCTGTGTGTATGCCTGGGTAGCACTGCATAAGCAGAATCCCTATGTGACTAAGCAGATAGGATACTGCTGTCTGAGCCCACATTCACACAGCCAAACCAAATTGGTGGCTGGGCTTAGCACACTGACATCCCTGTCAGTGGATAGTCTAAAGAGAGCACAGATGTTGCTATACAAGCCATGATTGGTATCCTTTCAGATTTATAACTCCCATCGATTTCTGCATGAAAAGACTAGGGGATTACAAAGCCAGCCAGAAGGGTCTATTGTGGTCATCTGCCTTGACCTTCTGCCTAACTTGTAATTGTGGTAGGAGCATAGCCAGTGTAGTCTAAAATTGCTTGCAGTGAGGGAGGACAGAAAGGCCTGGGGTAGTTTGGCTGCTTGTTTAAGGTCAGTATTCCTTTATTAAGCAGGAGAAACCTTTCGAAGTACTCGATTCTGTGTTGAGAGCATTGTTAAAAAATTTAATAAGCGTGGTCATTTTGTTGATGAAGAATATTGAAATAACCTGCTTCTGTCAGAAATAATCCTAGTGTATGCTCTTGTACCTGTATTTAAAAGTATATCAACTTTGATTAAAAACATAATTCATACAGCTATAGTCTTGTTGTTAAAAACTTAAGAGAATTGTGTGCAGGTAGTCAAATTTCAATGTTTGCATGGAAGGAAAAAAAGAGAACTAAAGCCCAGCATATTTTGGTAGATGAACAAATAAATGCATAAGACATGTTTTTAAAGACATGGATGGATGTCTTTAAGTTTCAAAGACTTGGATGAATGAGTACTTACGGTATAAGCTACTCACAAAGAGATGATGGAAATGTTTAAAATACTTTGTTGTGTTTTCTTTGCATGACCGAATGGAGTATTTTGTAGATAAAGTGACTTTTCCATAGCATGACAGGAAGCATTACATCAGATGATTAAAATAATCCTATGAACAATTATGTTAAGACTGATGAAAGCCATTCATTGCTCTTACTTGGCATTGTCAATATGTAGGCTATCTGTCAAAAAAGCCCACCCTGCAACAGTTCAGCCCATGGATTGAACACAGTGTACTTCAGCTTGCAGATAGCACTGCACGTGCATTCCTGGAAGAGCTGTAAAGTCTGGATCCCACTGCAGATGTGGAAAGATGTAAATAGGTTGCTTTTAAAATTTAGCAGCTGGATGTGACAGGAGTTCTCAGTCAGACAGTACTTTCTACAAATGGAAACTATATTGCACTTTAGATGATAGAATTATTTCTTCACTTAACCAGAAGTAGGGCTCCCATTGAATTCAATGTAGGTAAGTTTCACTGGTGCTTCAGTCCCTACTTTAATGCAAATTAACTTCTCATTATTCATCATTAAAAAATAAATTAAAGCTAAGATTTTGTCTAATGTGTCTTTAGAAACATTTTTTAATACTTATAAATAAATTGGTTTCCTATACTAACCATTTATATCCCTTTTTTTTGCCAGTTCCAAAATGGTTTCAATGGAGGAAATGTAAATGAATCATACCCCTCTCAGTTAGATGTGATCAGTAATGCACAGACTGCCACACATCTTCAGCCTCTTCATCATCCAAAAGAACCCAGATCCTTCTCAGATTTGGCATCTAGTGGATTTATGTGATTCAGATCTAGAGCTCCATCTGTGATTTTGTCTGGGCGTAAGGTTGCTGTGAGGAAAAGCTTGATAATTCGCTCTTTGAGCATCAGACTTTAACAGCTAAATTAAATTTTGAGAATATGAGGTTGGTTGCACTATATACTTGTGGATATGTAATCCAAGACGTGGCTTTTTAGAGTGACGGGTGGAATTAAATCTTCCGACTGAAAGTATGCGTGTGCTGTTTTCCATCGGGTTGGCTGTGTCCATGCAGTATGGATTACATATGTACTACAGACTATATCATGCTATACAACATAAGATAAGGCAAATGGTTTTGTTATTTAGAAAATAATTGGGCACTTTACAAATAGCATCGATGGCACAAGGAAGGTGATTTCACACATGGATTATTTCCAGACTTTATTTTTTAAAAACTAATAAAAAGCTCTAAATTCATGAGAATCAAAAGCACTTAATTTTATGCATACTAAGCTGTTTAATCACTTATTTTATATTTAAATCCTTTTGTTTTAAGTCTCCATTTCTAGCACTTTAATAGAAGGCTTAATACAAGGATATGATATGCAACTTCAGGTTTTCTATGAAACAGACCCCTTGCATTCCTCCTTTTCATGTCGACCTTAAGTGCCTCACAATTTAGCTACCTTGTTTCAGATGGGAGCTTATTTTAGCAAAACTCACTATAAATGTCATCCATAGTATGTGAACTTTTAGCTAACATCTACAGTCCTACTGGCTGTATCTTTTTTTCTTTCCCTGTAACAATTATTTGTTTAGAGAGCGACTTAATTCTATATCTGTGGATTTGTCACACTATTATCAGGAGTTGTTAATGTTCTGAATTTAGTTCAGCTAAAGAACTTGAGTTTATTCTATACTGCTTTTCTGCTTTCTTCAGGTAATACAGGGTATATTAAAAAATCAGATCGTGCTGAGGGGGAGGAGCAGATCCTCAGGATTAGTTTTAGATAGTTAATGCTGAAAAACATGTGCCTTATCTTGTGTTAAAACGCTCATAATGTTCTTTAGAAATAATACAAGGCTGCTCTATGCAAATATTTTCATTAAAATGGATATTGAAAAGGATTTCATTTTCAATTTAAGGGGTAAAGGAGTCTCAACAGTGATTGGTATTGACAATACTTTGACTGCAGTTTTCAATGTTAATAGTGGGGAAAGGGTCAGTCTGGTTTAAATTTTACCCCTGGCAAATTGCACTGCAAAGAACAGAGAGGTTATTCTTTTTGTGTATATTGATGCATTTGAAAAACTTTGTGCAAAATATGAAATTGGGGGAAGAAAAAAGTCATTAGAGAAATTCTCCTTGTAATAGGTTTTATTTCCAGGGAAAAAAAACAAACTAAACATATCCACTAAGCATTCTTGGGTTTTGTTTTGCATTTTATTTGAGGACTGTTAAAATTGCAGACACCAATGTTTGGTGCAAAATAATAATCTACGTGAAAAATACAGAAATGTGTATATGTTCAAAATATTTCATACTCATGTGTGTTGTATAGTTCATATATAATAAAATGTCATTGTAAAATATTTTAAACATTTAATTTTAAAGTGTTACATCAATATATGTTAAGAACAATTTTATTACATTTGTTATATATAATGTAAAATGGCAGTTTAGCCATTTTGTTTGAAACAGGCAAAAGTAAATTGGCTCCCTCCAGATTGTTGTTAATATTGTTTAATAAAGGATAATCACTTAATGTTGGAATCCTTCAATAGCTGAAATATGCTTTCTTGGAAGAAAAGTATATTTTCTTCCGTTCTATGTGATATGATACATTAGGCCAAACTTCTAACTCAGTTACATCTTTTCAGATTAATAAATTCAGCAGTTCTTTTAAGTGAAATTAGTGTGTATGAAAGGGACGTTAAGGAATTATTATTCAGAAAAGGAATTATTATTAGGGAATTGTTATTCAGGAAAAACCCATAAAGACATTGTGGGTTTTATTATAAGATTGTTGTTTTGGTTTTTTTTTTTTCAACATTTCAGATTTTGTTTTCAAGAGAAGAAAAAAATAACAAATTCACTTATTATGATTTGAATTAATGCTTGATTCTCTCTTTTTTTTTTTAACATCTTGTTTTAAGCCAATATCTGAATTGTCTTCCATATCTAGCTAGTGTATCATGTTTGCGTTTGAACTTGAAAATTAGAAAAATGCTGTAAAACCGGAAGGTTTAAAGGGATAATGTCTGTGTTCCATCTTACAAACCATTATATATCCTGTTCATTAATTTAGTTAAACCAAATACATGTTGTCCTATCACTAAGTGCCAAGGATGCAGTACTGCAGCTGTGCTGCCCTACTTAATGTAAACAAGTTAGTTGATTATATGCATATCAGCGTATTTTGTGCATTATCTTGCGTGTACAACATTGACTGTATTAGTGCACTCTTGATCTGCACCAAACTGTACCTACAGTGCACAGGTGTTTCTGAATTGGATCTCTATTAGCCCTTCAGGTCTGTTATAAGTAAGATTATAACCCAGTGTTTGTCAGTATTACTGTCCATTTTTGTACAAGTTTTCTTACCTTGTTTTCCTTTCCAGTTCTGCTCTCTCCTTTGCTATGCCTGCACATACCATGCAATACACCTCTTGCGTTAAGGTATGGTTCTGTAGTGTTCTGGCTCATCTCCACTAAAGTTTGTAAGACATAATACATGGTAATAAAATATTCACTTGAATGTAGCTGAAATGTATGTTCTTTTACTACAAAAATATTTGATTTCAGCAGTATACAGAAAATACATTATCATATGGTTACTAATATCTCTTGAGAGCTCGTCATCTAATCGTTTACAAAACTTGTTATTTACATCACTGTGGACTTTGCACTTCTATGAATATTAGATGCAAATACAATGTATATAATTTAGAGTGGTGAACAAATGTGTATTTGTCCATGGAATTAGTATTTTATACTTGCATGAAAATGAGTTTATAAATAAAGTCTGTAAATAGCAAGCCACAATTAGTAGTTGGAAGGCTCTTATATTCATTGCTTAGTCAGTAAATTCACAGTTGAACAGTACTGAGGAAGGAACAGTTTTCTGCCTAGATGCTGCTCAAAAGAGGCATGTCCTCTTTGTTGTCTGTAGCTGGCTGTTGTTGCTTACACTACATTGGTATTAACTGTTTATTGCTAGTTCATAAATGGTGACTTTAGGTTAAGAAAATTAGTTTATTTGTAATTGCTAATATTACTGTTTCTTGTGTGGTATTTTGGCTCTGCATGATAACATTTTAAATCATTTGTAATTCTGAATGAAATATTTCACTGTAATTCCCCTATGCAGTTTACCAAATTTACAATAGTTCTTTAATTTAGTGACATAATGGACAAAAATTTAATTGGTTTGAACTACACCATTGTCTTGTAATATGTATTAAGACACGTCTTATCCAGAATCAATACTAGGTTTTGAACTCTCTGTGTCAGTCCTATTGTTTACTCTTCTTGCACAGCACAAAAAGACCTGCTAAGGTACAAGAATAATTCATCAAGACTGCAAATCTATAAAGTAACATCTGGAAATAATCAAGCAATAATATGAGCAATTCTGGTCATCCTTTTCTTTGTAGTCTATTGCATTTGTTAAAAGTACAACTTCAAGCCACATATCAACCTGTTCCCAGAAGCATAGGAGCTTGCTGTCCGGTTTTGTTTGAAGGAAGGAGATACTTTCCTCTGGAGAAAGCCATTTTCTTTATGATTTGTGGAGCTTTTCTTCTTTGCTGTAATTCAACGTGGAAATTAACAACCATGGTGGTACCAAACCAGCAGTAGGACACTGCATCAAAAACTCAGGCAATTTCTTGGTAGAAATCATCATCTTACTCAAGGCTCTTTCAGAGGAAATTTTTCCCAAATAACTCTTTTGGAGATCTTCCTGGTGAGGAACTATGTTTTCCCCTCACACAAAACTGAGAGCTGCTTTATTCTCAGGTGATTTTGTTGTCTGAGAACAGGCTTATTAAGTAGGGTTACTTCTACTGTCTAGAACAAGAACCTGATTCTACTTCTAATATTTTTATTCTGTCATTGATTAATTTGGCAAATTATCTTCCTATCTTCTTTCTTCTCTGCCTAGGCATCCTTCCCTACTAGCTGACACTTGTAGTCCTAAGTAAGTAATACTACACCAAAACAGCTTTAGACATCCAAAATAGAAGGTGAAATCTAAAACTAATAATGAAATT
>VZRZ01004347.1:309225-515691 GCA_013398175.1 Climacteris rufus | reverse complement strand
CCCCCCCCCCCCCCCCCCATTGTATACTTTGCATAATCTAAACACGTGATGATTTCCAGCGTGGGGCATGGTTCACCTTCACCCATTTCATTCCCATTCCCTCCAGGAAGCAATACTTACTTTGATTGCTTATCAGTGATTCTGAGCCAGCTGTACAGAGAGACATCCATTCTTTCACTCTGGCGAGTTCTGATGCATTGATTTTTCCAATTAACCTACGTTTTTAAAATCCTGTTATTTCTTGAAGTTTGTCTTCCTGACAAGAACCATAATAGTAAGGCATCAGTATCAAAGTGAAAAATTTTCAAAGATTCAACCAAATATATGAAATCAAAAATGTGATCAGTCTTATGAGTTTTCTTCTTAATAACCTGACTTTTCTACTCAATGTCCAGTGTACAATGTTATTAGTATTAAATAAAGCTGTATACACTTAATTTCCAAAACAGGCAGTCTTTGAGAAAAGGAGAGGTTCCACAAACATTTATAGGATTGGTGGTGAAGCCACCAGGCTCTTATCTTCTCTTGAAAGCCACGTGGATGAAAATAAAAGTATAATCAACACTGTTTATAACTTTTATTAATTGCTAACATAATTACTTCAAGATTAATAACTTCAACAGATATTTTAACATGTTTTGAAGACTGTATATGATCATAATTGTCTGGATATCTAAAATCTATACAAATAAGTTTGAGAAGTTTCATTATTAAAAAAATAAATTATAACAACAGCAGAGGAAGCCTGAGATGTTGGGACTAATTTGAGTCCTTCATGCTGCACAATAAGAATAATAATAAATGCAAAAATCACTCCTATACTTACAGAAAGAAAATTTTTGATCAAACTTTCTCCTTTTTGCTAGTTATGGAAAGGAAGACTTCCCACAATATAGAGTAGTAGGCATCTGTTGGTACATGGTATGAACCAGAGGAACTCAACTCCTTGATAATAAAAGTAAGAGCTAAATTATAAGAAACTGTGAAATTAATTTGTAACACTAGTTAGTAAAGTTTTGAGGGGAGGTGCAGGAAGAGAAAGGATCACCCTCAATGGACTTGAAAGATCGTTGAAGGTATTGGTATTATTTTCTAGTTTCTGAATCATAATCCATACTTTTTTTAAAGAGCAACATTTAAATCTTCAGAGTCCTTACTTGGCTGCCTTGATTATTCCATAGCCAGTCAGATCCTGGTAACACCGAGCTCCTTGGCTATTAAGCCCTCAAAGTTGCATATCAGCTGTTTCCTGCAACTCTGCAGGGCCCAAACCAGTAAGTGGTCTCAGAACACACCAAGAAAATTTGTCCAACAGAAAGCAGCCAGAAAGTCTTTTGTCAAAAGGGACTATTGGGCAAGCAAAACATACCAGTTAGCTCCATCTCTACCTTGTTTGGAGTGTGGATGTGAAGGAAATCGTGGTTTCCATAGTGGTTCATAAGGTATCCTGAAATTTTAAAAATTCTCCTCTTGAATCATTCTACCTGGAACAAATAATTCATGAATAACAGAGAGAGTGAGAGAGCAAGAGGTGTATCCTTTGGTCTAGGATCTAGAACATGCACTTAGGACAATTGTATTCTTCAGGAGGAGGTGGTGGATTCCTGGGTTAGTCTGTGGTCCAGCGATTAGGACATTTGTTCAGCTCTCCATCAGCATATTTTTCATTCTCTTGAGGGTAGAAATGTAATGAATTTTGAATGGAGTTTAAATGTAAAAACCCTCAAACAAACAAAAAAAACCCCACCAGCATGACCGTCATACTTGGTTTTACATCTGCAGTAAATGAAGGATCTCTGCAGCTGAAATATGCTACAAGTGGCCTCATTGGAGAGTTGATTCTCTTTGATTTCAGCTGTCTATGCTGCCATATATGTTTTTTAAAGCACATATTTTCCAAGTTCTCATCAACATTATAATCGTAAGTGTCTCTCAGATCTTTTTCTAGAGAAGCTGCTAGTTGCTCTTGCAAGTTACAAATAGAAATGTAGGATAAGAGCAGAATGACTTCCTGCCAGTGGAGCTTCAAATACGATGTGAAGGCTGGTTAGGACTTCACAGTAGTGCCAATTGCTATAAAAAATAGTCCTTTGTTTGCAGAAGTACCTAAAATTAGTGAACAAAATGGTGTAGCATTTGTGAGTCCCTGGTGGATGGTGGTAGCAGTGCTGTGTAATGTGCACATGCACGCACACAGAGCAGCCTGTGATCATGAAGGCACATGATCGTGTGCCAAAGAATGTTTTAATTATACTGGCTTCTAATCAAACCTTGAAAGTCTAATAAGAGCCAGTGACACCTCATTCAGTATAAAGAAGGATCTGCATTAAACTTCAGACCTAGACTTATAATCAGTACATAAACTTTTATGTACCTAGCTTTATGGCTCAAATCTACTTTCAGTCCCTCAATAGTTCTTAATAAACTAAATAAAAGGAAGTTCTCAGGCAAAGAAAAGTTTTGCTAACTTTATGTTTCAGTTTTAATATTGCAAAGTAAAATAACAATCACAGGAGCTTCAGACCAAGAATATTAATATTAAGCAGCAAAAATGTGGAAATGATTAGTTTAAAGAATGTAGATAAACCTCATCAAATGCTTCTAAGCTTTTACTTTTTCCCTCAAATATAGCTGTGTTAAACCACATTTGTCAAGTTTGTTCCATTCCTTCCTTTTATTGCAGATATCTAAACCAAGCATTTAAAATGTTTCTTGCTACAGATGAGAAAGATAGAGATTTTCTGACTCAGCTATGACTTCAAAACTTGTGCAAGTTCAAAGTGCTTTGAAGTCAGCAAGCCCATTGCTCTGTAATGCTAGTCTGGGCAAAAGTGAATTGTGTGGCAAAAGATCCAGATTTGAGTGAGGGTATCACTGGAACAGTTTTCATTGCTTTTATTTATTTTTAGAACTAGAGTATTTGTATATTAATGGACACTTTCCTACCCACTCTTGGGGGTCATAAACCTTATAGAACCTGCTCCAATAGTTACTAGTAGAGTGAGACTAATGTGAACTTATTGTTTAGATATTATCAATGTTGTTTGTAGCCTCTGCTGCTTCTGAATGAAGACAATTGTGTAGCTTCTACAGAAAGGGCCAAAGTATCCTCTGAGAGTCTCTTGAAATCACTGTGACAGGCAGAAAAGGCAGATGAGGAGTTTAGCCTATGGGAATCTGCAGAGTGAGAACAGTTTCTTCATGGCTGCAGCAGTTGCCCATTTCATCAGGGAGCAAGGTAGCCAGCCTCCTGCGGCAGCACTGCACAGTAGCTGAAGTCACTGACAGGATATGCAAAGGACAAATATGGCTCAGATTCCTGCCAAGGCTCTTGACTCCTGCACAGGCACTGCAGGGAGATCTGCAGTGCTAAGTGCTGCTCACACCACAGGGCCTGGAGCCAACTGTAAGCTCCTAGACCAGACTTGTCTGACTGGTGACTCCCTCTTATGCAACAGCCCTGTGGTTCTCCTACGAGCTTTCTGCCAGGGCTCGACTGGCAGCAGGAAAGACTGCATTCAAATGTGGATCCTCACAACAAAACACACCAGTTGAGCTTCCACCCAGGAACTTGGAATGCTCTGAATTATTCGATGTTCCAAGTCAGCTGACTCCCACGCACGCAGACACAGATCACCTAGTAGTTGTTATTTGGAGAGGGGGGAGAGTAAGAAAGAAAATTCCAACAAGTTGGTTAAACAGGATGATTTATAACATCTAATAATGCCTAAAGCAAATACCGAACTATTTTAGAATCTGTTTTCCCCTGATGTGGCAACTGCTAGGTCAACTCCTGTCCACTTTGAAATACCACTTAAGCACCAGCCCTCAACTGATAAAATCTGTTAGGTAACGTGACCCAATTAGAGCAGCTGATAAGTTATTTATCTGCTTTTTGTAGCTTTTCCATACTTCTTTGCTACCATCCTTTGCACCTTCTCACTGCTCTCTGTTCCTTGCTCTGGCAGCTTCTCTCCTTACCTGTGGTGCATTGGTGAGTGGTTCCTGATACAGCAGCTCAGAGCACTGGAAATAACACAGGTAACAAACATACATGTTTATGTGTTTGTTAGCTTAAACAGCTTTTTCTGCTTTGCAGCATAAAGGGAATTGTTGCATAACAATCCTTTATTCAGCTTTAGAGGAGAGATTGATTTTTTTTTTTTTTTGGGCCCTGACTATCAGTGTTACAGCAGAGTTGGCAAGTAGACTACCTGTCTTGGGACTGTCCCTTGTCATCACTGTTCCTCCTCTGCTCCCTGCATGCTGAGAACGTGACAATAGTTCTGCTCTCTCTTTCCCAGTCACTTTTGAGACATGTCTTCCCTCAAAGCAATCTTTCTCAGCTTTTTGGGCTGTCAATCTTCATGCAGCCCTGAGTCAATTCTCCTGCCCAGGGGAAAGAAACCAAGCCACTGCCAGCAATGAGAGGTAGGTAGCAATTGTCTGGCTAAGATAAACATACCCAGCCAGGTATTACAGCCCACTCATGTTCCCTTGTCACTCCCCACAATAGAGGAATCAAACTCGTACATACTTCTTCCACCCATTACATCTTTGGAGCCTTTTATAACTTCCTAGTTGTAACCCAAAATTTGAGAAACACTTATTTTAAAATGGCATGTAACAAATGATGAAGGACCCTTCTTCCATCCCTCAAGAGCCAGTATTTGACCTTTCATCTACCATACTTTATTTTTAGTGGTATAATTTCAGATACAATTATCTACACTCAGCTTCTTAAATCGTGCATGAAATGCTTTTTCAGAGCCACATTAACAACTAGCTGCTCAGCTTGCTGGAATTAGAAACCAGATATGTTGTTCTATTTACAATATAAAATCAGACTGTGGTTTGGGTGTAGATTGCTATAATGAAGAGGAAAGGTCCCTTTGGTGTTCTTTAATTTATGACACACTGTAAAATGTCCAGGCACATTTTGCCTAGTAGCAGAAGGAGAAAAAATAGTAACTCTTGGCTGGAGATTAAAAAAGTCTCACACACCATTAATGTATTTTGAGATCCTGCACATTTGGGAGCAAATCAGCTACTTATCTGCTTCTGGGATCATACTCATTTGTAACCACAGTGCAGGCTCTGTGGCTTTCAAGATTTTTTTGTTAGTCTGCCTAAATAAAATCATTCACATGAAATGAATGTCAGTACAGTGCCATTAAGATCACATTAAAGAGATCTTTAGGCTAACATTTTTGGCCTTGCAGGATAAACTGCATCCTGTTCTGATTTTTCTGATTCTTAATGTCTCAAAGCCTGCTTTTTAGGCACTAAAAACTAAAAATAGTCAAGTGCTGTGAATTACAGCTGTGTTGTGCTCTTTACCCTGCTCATGAAAACTCGTCATCATTCTGCTGAGTGTTTCCTGGGGAGCTTCATAAGCAAGCTATACCTATAGTTTTCTATAGCTTGTGCTCCAACTGTTTAATCTCTGCTTATCAGTCAGGAATGTTCAAAATGGATATCTCACAGCAAAGCCTTTAGTAGAGGTACACCACCTGATAAATTTCAATCAACTGCATCAATAGACAGAAAAATTACTAGTGAATCATAGAATGATGTAAAGACCTCTTACATCACCTCTCTCCTCTAACTGACAGAACAGGATTCCTCATTGTTGTATAAAAGCTTTGTCTGTCTGACTAGGGCATCTGTGATACCGCCTTCTCTCAAGAGCCCAGTAGGCCTGTACAAGCTCTCACTGTGAGAACAATTTCTCTTCACCCTGTATTTTTCTCGTCTTCATTTCTTCCTTCTAGTCTCTATGTAGTTATCTCAAGAAACTGCCTTCCAGACAGGCACACAACAAAATATTTCTTGACTATCATCCTTAGTCAATTTGAACAGTACATATTCTGGGACTGGTATTTCCATACTCCATGCTATCAAATAATGGGTATGAAGGGACAACTAAAAAGAAAGAGAACATTCCAGTAGAAGTGTCAGGTGACCAGCTACTGTTTTTTCTTGACAAGGTAATTCTTCAATAAAAACCTCCCTTTGTAACACAAGCCCATTGTTTTTATTATGTTTCCAAAATCCATTTCTTGCAGCAAGCTGGGGTTTTTTCTTTTTTTCCCTCAATGTGAATATAGTCTGTTGTGTCAGTCCTGGACAAAGAGACATTAGCTGAATTCATTGTTCATCATATTAGAGGCATACATCTATGGGAAAATCTCTTGCCTCCTTCTTTGTATGAGGAAATTCCTTATGCATGCAAGGTTTGTATTGGTTTGGTTTTGCTGAATGGTATGTTGAAAACTCATGTCAAATGCCTATCCAGTGTGTCTTTCTCCACCACTAAGTATTCCATGTTTTCTCATACTTTGAAGGACATGGCAGTCTGCATTTCCCAAACAATCAAGATAAAAATGGAAGGGAGATCTTTTCTGACAGAAGAGGATGCAGCAGGGAGCTGTTAGAGAAAATTGTGGGAGACAGACCAAAATATTAAGGAAGCTTGGATAGTATTAGGACATCCAGTGATGGTCTCTTGGGGATTAGTTAGAGGTGCCATTGTGTAGGACACTCAGACCTAGACTGAGCTAGCTTGTACTCTGCAAACAATTTGTATGACTTAATGGATTTCTCCCATATTTTATTCATGACTCTGCCTGGTCCATGACTGGGGCCTTTCATTCTATAGAAAAAACATATGTGCACAGCCCAAGAGTGGTTGCTTGCCTGTGTGCTTTTAAAGGGTTCATAGCTGCCTGCCAAATTGCTTTTTCTTTTTTTTTGTTTCATGTGTTTTTGAAATTCATACGAAACCTTTGGAAATTACTCACACAAACATTTCAAAATCCATTCAGAAGAATTGGAACAGGAAGGTGTTTACTCCTTGCCTGACAGCCTTTGTGTGTTGTAACTCAGCTTGCAGCAGGTGTTCTCAGCTATCATCAAGATGCTCTCATAGCAGCTGAACATACAACTTCCTTTGCTCATGATATTATTTTACCTCGCGGAGCTTGTCCAACTGCAGCACATTATCTGAGCTTCTTTGAATAAATTGCAGGTAAATCCTATATTTGCCACTTCTAAATATTTCTGACAATGTTTTATGGAATCCTTTTGGCCTATGGGAGAAACGAGTAACCAGAAAAATAAGTATTGATTTACCCATGCACCTTCTGTCTTCCCCTCTATCCCTGTCAGTGTCTGTACCCTGACTGTTCTTCCTCACCCGGAGGCCCAGTCACAGTGGATTTAGTGCAGTCTGCAAAGTAAGAAAATCAGCTTGTTTAAAGTTGACAGGTGAGTTTAGAAGTGGCCTACCTTACTTAGGAACTCCATGCCTCAGGATAGGGATCACTTCTGCCTGTTCATGTTGAAAATTACAGAACATATTTGTGAAAATAACTGTACTGTCCACATACATCCAAAACAATTCTGGCAGTCCCTGGCTCTCAATGTCACCTCTGGGTCTCCTAACTTTGCTTCCACCCCAGCAGTAATGGTTACTGCCTGTGAAGCTGGAGATGATTGTCATTTATGCAAAACAGAGATAAGCTCTTATGCCTATTTTAAAAATGAATATATATAGCTTGGAAAACACTGACTGTAGGGTTTTGTTAACCTTAGTTAAAAAGGTTCTGATCTGTGCTACAACCGTTCTGGCATCAAAGAAGGGAAGATAGAAAATAATGACAATAGAACAAAACCACATCTCTTTCCACAGTTCAGTACTGGCACTAATTGGCAGAGGTTTTTCATAAATGGTGATATACTATTTGAAGAGGTTGAGTCCATAGAACAAAAAATGTACTTCATTTTCTAAACGCCTTTGGAAGATTATCTTTTCTTCAGGTAGAGAAGTCAGCTTTTGTGTTGTTCCTCCATTCTAATTCTTTTTCCTCAGCCATTCAGGCTCTCCTCAGCATCTGTGTAGTTTCAAACAATGTAATCCCTGTCCTTCACTGAGAAACTGAAACCTTTACAATCTACTGACACAGCAATTAGCAATCTACTGACACAGTCTTACTGGTATGCATCTTTTCCTTCTCGCTCAGCGATAATGTCATCATCCATTTTGCTCTTAACTTTGAGTAATGAAAAGTGACTATTTGAAATACTTCACTGTTGGAAATTGAATGGATCTGTTACCAGATGTAATGCTAGATGCAGCTTTATTCTGTATTTTACAGAATATCAAGAGCATGGCTGGGTATATGATCAAGACCAACCATTTAATTACTCAGGGTATGCATAGCTAGTGGTTACACAAATAAATCTTGAAATTCTGAACTCTTAAATTCAATCTCCTACCCATGTCAATGAATGACTCACTGGAAGATATTCAAGGACCTAAACACAGACATCTAGTGCCATTTTAGCCATAGGCTATCCAAAGTATCTACACAAGCGATTTCACAACTTATACAGAAGCAGCTGGTAGGCCAGGAGAGATTGGTGCCCATTTCAGATATAGGAATCACTGCCACGTTGGGGAATCTGAACACTGGTGAGGAGCACTTAAGAGAAAAATTAATGAATACATTCCTTTTACATTCTGACATAATCTACTTGTGGATTTGTTTAACATGTTAATAGGCAATCAGTTGGACTTACATATGTTGCCTTGCTTCTTGCAGTTGTGAATATTTTTATTTTCTTATAGCTAGTTTCACAAAGTCCTTTCTGTACACATAGCTATGTTACTGTAACCGTATCTTATCTCTCACATTCCTTTCTCATCGACACAGAACTTTAATGGACATTTCCTTTGACCACTGTAATTGAGGGAGGAAGAACTGATTTCCTCCAATGAATAGTGATTTCCAAATGGATATAAAAAATAAAGAAGGTGGGTCTTGCCCCCCTTCCTTCCTTCTCTCTGATCCTGGAAACAGGTATCTCTAGCTCATCCTTTTCATGTTGATGCTGTGACACACATATTATCCCTGGGTCCGGGTGGCTGCTCGAGGTCACTCAGTGATAGTCTGGGAGTGACCCTGGTTTCTCGGGGGCTGCGGCTCGCAGCTTCCCCAGACGCAGGATGCCCTCCGGCAGCTCGTTAGTGCTGGCTCCTCTGGGGAGACCGAGCCCCGGGCTGATGTTACGGGCACAGGCGAGGATAAAGGCCAGGGAGAAGGGCTCTGGTGTGATTTCCAGCTCTTTTATTTCCCAGTGAAAGGCAGCAGGGAAGGAAGGAGAAGGTCCGGGGTCCGGGAGAGGCAGCGCGAGGATCGGGAAGAGCTGAAGGCTTCAGGGACCAGGCAGTGAGCAGGGGGAAGGCAGGGGATTTATCGGGATAAAGCAAGGGAGAGTAACCAATTGGGGCACAGGGATTTACATGGAACCAATGGAGAACTGAACAGCAATGAAGCTTCCAGAACATAACTTTACACAAAACATGAAGTAATGCCTTAATTGACCAATAAACAGAAACATGTAAACAACGTTGCAAGGGGCGCTGGGGGTGAGCCAGAAAGCTCACCCTGACAAGGGAGCGTGGCTCAGACAGTGGCAACCTCAGGCTGAGCCCACCAGTCTTGAGCCTGTGGGGCTGTGACTTTTGCCACATACGCTGCCACAACATATCATCTCACAGACATAGAAATCAGGAGGGCAAAACTGAATTTAGTAACTTCTTATCTTTCTAATCCACCTCCAGGTCACAGTCTTTTTGTGCTCATAACTGGTTAATGTTGTATGGATAAAACTTTTTAAAATTGAAAAGACATAATTGTACTACCATAGCATCTGGAATGTAGAAGCAACTTACATTTTTATGTGAAAAAAACTGTCAATCTCCACTCACTAAATAAAATGCAGTACTTACGTTGAAATATGACCCCATGGTAGCACATCAGCTCTGGCCTTTGGTGTTCAGACTTCAATATAAAACTGTTCTATCAATTATCCTACACATTCAGCTAGGTTGCATCCTGCTTCTAAGTATTTTGTGAGCAAAAGGCCTTGGGAATCATCCATTTATTGCTGCTGGTGGCATCTTGCCTATTCCCCTCTCTGTGACAGCGGATATGAAAGTCAACCAGAAAGCTTTTCCAGTGACAGGGATGCAGGCTGTCTGCCAGTACCAGTGGGTGTTACAGCGATCAGTCGAGGCTGCAGGCATGAAAGCCAGACACAGTGATCCCAACACTACAGCTCTGCTGGAACAGCTGGCACCCAGTTTAGTTTTCTATGCTCACTATTTTTTTCTCCAGGTCTCTGGCCTGGTGAGGAGGAAGAGCATTTTTTAAGAGTTATTTTTGAAGCAAAGTCTTTTAAAGCTGATTGTGATCACTTCAGCACATGCCTTACATGTTTCTGGGTAGCATCAGCTGGCTGGGAGGGTGCTGGATATTTTTCATAGATGATGCATCCACTTCTCCAATAGAACCTCTGCCATAACTGCTCCCTTCTTATCTCCTATTTCTCATTCTGAAGAGTCTGTCTGTTTGCAGATGAGGTAACTGGCTAAAGACAAGCTTGCTGACCTGGCCAAAAATTCTGTCGGCAATTCTTCACAGTTTTACAAACTGGATGATCTATGATTCAAAAAAAATTCAGAGAACTGTGTGAAAAGATTCACCTGGCACATATGCAAAGTGTAAACCCTTATACTAGCTGTTGCAAGTGATTAAATCATTCTGACTATCTATCCAAGGGAAGAATTTACTCTTTAATAAAGTTAAAATATGAGCAGAGAAGTTTCAAAGAGTGTATTGAGAATCCACATCTCCCCTATGAAGTGAATAAGGCTGAAAACTATCTCTTACCAAGGTCTGGGCTCATAGGGGAATCAGTCAGTTTTGTACACACACACACACACACACACATATATATATACACACACACATACACAAAATTCCCAGTGAAATCATCTTGTTGGAATAGAATCACCAAAAAAAAAAAAAGAAAGAAAAAAGTATTGCATTTTATAGAGTTCTAATCTTTAGAAAACCCTTCTATCACTTCTTCCAATAAATCTGTTCCTTTTATAGATTTCCTCCTGGCCAAATGTCTGTATTGTCAATAAAAGAGGTATTTTATTTTTAAAACACATGCAATTTACTTGATGCTTTAAATTGCTTTTGAAAAAGTTTGGCTTCAAAGAAGTGCATAACAATTATCCCACACCCATGAAGTGAATAATAACTTCACTTTCTCTGAAAAGTGGTGGTACAGCATTTTTTATGGCTTTTTGCCAAATCTGGAGGCATTCATTTACGTTTTACTGCATTTTTTTATAAACACTGTCTGATTTACCTGAAATACCAACATGATCCTTGCCAGAAAGGTCATTCACTTAAGGGGATTTTTTGTACAATACATTTGGCTTGGGGATGACTGTCATTTGAAGTCATAGAGCCACTGACCACTTGTGCCAGACTCTGAATATTGCAGAACATTGCAGCTATGTTCTGACATTGGAGTCCTGACAGATGTCAGGTATGGTCAGGTCTTCAGACTCCTTCTCTGTATTTAGTGTAATTATAGCATAACATTTTTTTTTATCCCCTTGACCCATGTAGCAGTGCTTCCCGATTGCTTTGATTAGTTTTGTGCAAGATCCCTCTCCTACTGGAATCTATGTCTATCATGATTTATTACATTTAATTGGATTCTGCTGTATGCTGAGAGCCACTGAATTACATTGAGGAAGAAAAGAATATATACAATATCACACCAGACAAAGTGCTAGCATGATTTCATTTAGTTTCATAGTCTTCTTTTAGGTATCAAAAAGGGAACTAGAATGTATAGTCACTTCCTCTGCTTACTGCAGCAGAAGAAGTGTGCTTTGTCCGCAAATAGGAAAAATGAAGGCTTATGGTATAACCTGAGCCTTATGGACCCTTTCCAACTTGAGATACTCTATGATTCTATGGTCTCCTTTATCCAATTCATTTTCAGTCCCAGGCTAAAAGTAAAATGTAAAATAATAAATGTAAATATAAACTAGTTTGGTGTCCCATTACCTATATTTCATTTTATGCTAGATATTTCCTGGTTTTTTCTGTCTTTGCAAATATATCAAAATAGATTCAAAGAAATGTGATTTCTTTCGTGTACTCACAGAAGATCTCTGGTCCTTTGTCTGCTGACACAGTCAGGCACAGTCATAGTAACTGCTTGAAGTCGACCTTTCTGTTTAGAGTAGGGAGACTGGATGGGTTCCCATGGAAAAGGTTACTTTTTTTCTTTTATTGCCTTTGCAGCAGCAGATTTCCAAAGCGATCTGTTCACCTCCTCCCATAATCATGACTAGGTCTTGATGGAAATGGAGAACTTGCACTCCTGGTTGCTCACTTGTGAAGCATTGAGTCATGTAATGTGGCTGACCCAAAGCATGGGAGATTACCCCAATGATAAAAGGTAACCACTCTCTAGATTCCCTAGTTAAATATGCGGCCCTTTCATTTAATTAAAGTTGAGTTAAAAATAGTCTTTTCATATTCCATGTATGCAGATCTCAGCATATGAGACCATTTTACTGAGCATTTGAGACTTTTGATTTACAGATTCATGGATGAATCAGAATGATCCATGCCAGCTAGTCTGCATGACTATTATTTAGCTCTCCCTTGACTCATACAATTGAAAAAGTGCAACAGAAACAACAGCAGAGTGAAAGGGTGGGCAGTCAGCACCGGCCTAATTTTAGAATCTACATGTGAGCCTGATGTCAGTACTTCAACTATTATTATCAGCAAATATCTCAACCTACAGTCAAGTGAAGTCTGGAGACTGATTCAGATACTGGAGTTTGGTCTAGTGTAAAGAGAAAGGCTCTACAATATCAGTTGAGAAGGACTTCCAGGTCGCCAGCACTAGACCTTTGGTGGTAGAGGAATATGGTCAGATCATCCCGCACACGAAGTCATCAAGTACCACTGAATTTTTCTGATGACTAGGACAAATCTTCTAATTAATGGCCTAATTGTGGTTGGTCAATGATTATTAATCCTCCAAAGCAGGGGAATCCAGATCACACAGTGATGGAACAACAGGACTTAAGGGCCTGCTCCTCAGATCACGCAGTCCCATAAGCCCAGCTCAGCACTGTTTTAGCTGCTACTGAAGTTTCAGGCTCTGACCTGACAATTTGTTTGCAGTGGAAAACTGTGCTGTTGACTCTATTTACTTTCACTCATTACTTTATCCTTTGAACTTTCTTTGTGCTGGCTGGTGACCATAATAACCATACATACAGCATATAACTCTATGCTGTAGATAATATTTGCACAATTATGTAGCTTGTGTAACACTATGTTCATCATCACATCTATGCTGCTTTTCTGAATGTTCCAGATAGTTAGATTTACTTCTGTGTGAACACAGGTTACTGACTTCTTTTGGAAAACACTTGCAAGCACCATGTTTTTTTTGTTAGTTTTGGAGTTTTTATTTTTTTTCTGGAAGTCCTATTCCAAAAAGCAACCTGACAACTTTTTTCAAATCCAGCTATTTGTAAAGCCTACAAATGTTTTCTGTCTTAATATATTCTTGAAAATCTGACGTTCTGTAAATTTTTTCCTTAGTGTTTTAATAATAGCTTTCTTGTGGAAAGAAAAAGAAAACCACAGGACAAGTTCAACACTTTTTATGTTGCAGAATATAAATATCTCTTCTAAATATGATACAGTATCTCTAAAGCAGGAACAATCTGAAAGTTTTGGACTGATTTGTTCAGTGACAGTTGAAGATGGCCAACTGCCAAAATGGACGACAAAATAAATGGAAGATGACTGAGACCATTCTGAAACATGCTTTCAAAGTGCATTTTTGCAGTTAGTCTATTTCATTCTCTTTGTGTTTTCATACCTTGAAATGTTATACCAGTTGTTAAATTCTTAAAGAAGTTATTTGAAGAATGGTTCACAGTCCATTTAATGTTATTCTGTACAGAGATGTGATGAAATCAATGTACCCTGCACCGCAGGCATAATGTAAAGCAGATGGTTTTTCCTCAAGCAGTGAGTACATTAAAATCAAAACTATAATACAATGTATATAGTGCTTCTAGATTAAAGCTTTTGCATGCCAGATTTGTAACTTTGATTCTTTCTGATTTTAGCGCTTAGTAGGATTTATCCCAGTGATTCTGCCCTTGGGCCAAAGTGAATCAGCTTTTATCTAGGGTGATCATATATTGGCTAAGCCTTGTAGCTTTTCTTTTAGTAAACATGTAACTTTAACCTACCATTGCATGTACATAAAACATTACAATTCAAGCTTGCACACAACACTATGGACAAACCAGAATCCATTAGAGTTCAAAATGTCGTTCATTTACAGCAGGAACAGTTCTAAGTTGTGTCCTTCTAATTTTTCTGATTGCCTTCAAGTCAGCTTTCTTATAATCAAATTCATGCTTGCCCAAGGTCAGGCTTATTTGTGAGCACAATAAGAAAGCAACTTCAGACTCCTGCTTTCAGAGTGTAAAGTCTTCATCAAGTTGCATTTTTTTGCTAGAAAGTGACATTGTCTTGTCTGCAAAGTGACTCTGATTTTCTTATCTTTCTTGGTAGCATGACAAGCAACTTTCAAAAAATTTTTCTGTATCTGTTTGGCTTATTTTCTTAAAAATCTTTATTTCTCAAGACTTTCAGGGCTTTGCTCATATTCCAAAAGATTAAATTTCTTTAATCTGGAGTGATTATTATTCTTTCCCAATTCTCCAAAAATCATTTTGAACTTTGGAAGTAGACAAGTAGATCCTCTTGTCCAACTTGTTCTTTTACCATTGTTAGAGAGCAAAAGCAAAAAATCTCTTTCTGAGGCTCCTACCTGTGATAATTGCAAGATACACATCATTTACAGAGTTAACTTCATAGGCTCTCCTCCTTTTGGTCATCAGTGCACATGCTGTGACACACACATAAAAGCAAGAGGGCAAGTTGCCAGTCTGCTCTAGAACATTCTGGTTTTCTTAGCACATAAGAAAATCCTGCAGGGTCATATTCAGGCTGAAGATGGAGGGCAGAGGGTCATAAGCAGTCCTTTCCACCCGTGATGTTTTTAGTAATTCTTTGAAAGAATCCTGAGAGCTCTGGGAATACAGGGTTGTTTTGTTTGGGAAGATATTTACAGAAACTGAAGCTAGAAGAGAATAAATGAGTATCAGACATACAGTCCAAAATCTAAACTGATTAGTTCCAGAACAATTGAAAAGAATCCCCTCTCACTCCAAACTGATTTCACGTATCTCTCTAGACTACTCAAAGAGGAAGGATGAATCTAACCTGCGCTGTCCCTGTGACATTAACTATATGCTTCAGTTTCACAAATTTGGCTCATTAACTCAGTTATTGCCTGAGCAGTCCCACAGAGAAGCTCTCAGCAGGAGGAATAACACCTACATAGGCCAGGGCAATTCAAGGTCAGGCGGAAAAATTGTTTCAGTCAGTCCACCACGTTGAAGATTGTATTTTACCGAGGTGGAAGTCCTGTGCCTGTTTGCACAGGGATGTGCACTGCTCCTGCCCTCTCATCAACCATCCCTGTCTTTTCCACCAGCTTTGTAGATCTTCTTAGTTTCACTACAGGGTGTCATTTCCAAAACTGAAACATCAGCTCCTCAACAAGACTACCTCAAGCAGGGTACAAAAGAGAAATACTATCATTCGTACAAACAAATTAGAGGGGTTTTCCCTCCTGCCTTTTTCTCATGTATGCAAAGTGGAGGCCTATTTGTCATTTCCCATAAGTCTGACAGCTCTGAGACTGGTATTGACTCACAGCAAAACAATTTATACTAATAAAGAAAGAAAGCAAGGCTTTCTCTCTAAATATAATGCAGACTTTTCCCTGACTGGTTCAAATTCAGAAACAAGGAGTATAAGGTTCTCACTGAGTGTTAATATAACTATCTCACAAAAGACCAACCAACAGAAATAGTCTGTTGGTGCAGAAGATGCACAGAAAGTGGAGTCTTCCTACGCTCTGCAGCTTGATGTTAAGATCATGTAGCATGTGACTTAAACTAAGTACCTTTCCCGCAGACTCTAAAGATGCTCAGCAGGTCTGTAGCAGGTGTCAACATGTCAAATGAAAAAGTACAATTATTTGAAATAATTTGTATATTTTACACGATAATTTAACCTGGGTCACTTTAATACTGTCTGTCCTTTAGACATTCCCACAGCAAGCTCTCAACCTGTCCTCCAGGGAAATATTCCTAGGGGCGAGATGCAAATGCACAGTCCTGAATGCTGAACTTCTGCTAGTGTGCAGAGACAGCCCACAAAGGCCCTGATGATGAGGGGAGGTTTACTGGTACACGAAACTGAAACTGCTGCTTCGTGTCACCAAGAAATCAGAGCAGAAAAATCTTTATTCAGCACCATAAGGTCTTTTGGTTACTACTGACCTGGCTGCTTCCAGCCAGTTGCAGAAAGATGAAAGATGCTGTCTTGCAGTACTTATCCACTGAAACCTTCCAGCTCAGGATTGAAATATGATCAGTTTTAATCACCATATTGTTAGAACTTGTTCACCCTGCCACAATTAATGCAAAAAGAATGCATCTGCACAGCAAATTGTTTGATCATTATTTCATTTTAAATGGGGGATATAAAATTACTGCAGTGCAGATACTCCCATTTTTTTAATTGAAGAACTCATTGTTCTCCATGAGCTCAACTATGACACTCATATTTTCCCAACATTTTCTTCCCCAGTTGGAACAGTGTTGTTTTCTGTGACTGCTAAGAATTCTATTAATCTACACTGAGTGTTTGGCTTCAAAGGAGTAATGAGAAGTAGGGTAGATGACTGATACCTGCCTGCACTAATAAATCTGATGTCTAATACTATTTTGCCCAGAAAAGTATTGTCTTTCTAATGTAGGGATTTTTCTTAAAAAAAAAAATAAAATAAAATATAAGGTAAAATGGGGGATTATCAATTTTGATCTTGTTTGGAGGAGCTTTTTTGTGCCACACACACTTTGTTTCCAAACAATTCAGAAATATGACTTTTGTACAGAATTATCTGTTTAGTTCAAAGCTGTACTACCTAATAAATATTTTTTCTACTTTTGAAAATTTCAACAGCTGCTGAAATCATTTCAGTCATCCTTTCCACATCAGAATAATTTTTAAAGACAAAAAAATCAAAATGCAGATAAATACAAAATATAGATCTCAATATGAGAAGAAAAAAATAGTGGAAAACATGCTTGTTGCAAAGATTACACTTGAGAATATGATGGTCTGATTGTAAGTGGTAGGCATGGTCCTTTTCTCGCTCGAATTGACATTAATCAAAGGTAATCACTTTATTAAAAAGGATATTCTAGAGAGGAATAAAATTCAAGTGATATTAGCTAATTTTATGTTATACATATATATCTGTATATACATCTATAAATATTTTTCTATAGACTCTGCTTTCATTTTGCTGAAAAATGTTTGTGGAGGTAATTTTAATTTTATCCCACCACACAGGCAATGTAATGATTCTGTGGGGTTTCATTCGGAAATATGCTGTGGTTTAGTGCCGAGTTCACTTTTTGTTTAAATTTGCTTTTCATTTTTTCACTACATAGATAAATATGTATTTCAGTTACAGAAGAGTTTTTTAATAGTGGCTTCTATATTCAATGAAAACAAGGATAAATAAAGGTCAAAATATAATAAAACCATATGCCAAGTATGAACTCTTTGAACGTTTGCAACAGAGGAAGTGAAATGTGAATTCTTTCCTGTGAAAACATTTTGGGAAAGTATGGTCAGAGGTTATTTGAGGTCACAGGTTTCTCAAGGCCAGTGGTCAGAGGTTACTTGAGGTCAAGCCCAATGATCAGAGGTTGCTTGAGGTTATGGGCTCCTCCAGGCTACTGGTCAGAGGTGACTTGAGGTCAAGGCCAGTGATCAGAAGTTATGGTTCTGAACCCTGTTTGTTTACCAAAGCAAACACACAAATGCACCAGGTTACCCAATGCACTGTTGCTTGTTACCTCTGGGCCCTTTCATAGAGAAGACTTTCAGGCAATGCAAAAAAAAAAAAAATCCAAAAATATCTATAGTTCACACATAAAATCAGTCTGGAAACTGATGCTTGCACCAGAGCTTTGGTAGAGAGCAGCTCTTGTCACTGGGACTGGAACATCATGGAGGGATCCTGACTGCAGCCTTAGACAAAATTGGAATACATTTGGGGAATATCTGAGGCAGTCCAGCCACAGGTGTAATGCCTGGTCAGAGCCAGAAAACGCCCTGGGGAAGGAGACTGGGACAAAAAGCTGGGTTTGGACAAGGTGCTTGCAGGAGAGACTGGCATCTGCCAGAGTGGGACCAGACCTGCAAGTCACAAGAGGAGGTCAAGTTTAGGGGCCAGATAAGGAATGGAGCCAACAAGAGGTGAAATAAAGGAAGATAAGAAGACAGAGAAGTGAAGACCCATTTTAGAAAGAGTGGGGATGACTTTGTGTGCCAGATAATGCACTCCAAGTGGGGCAGATCCAGACTCTAGCTTCACACTGGGTGTCTTGAATTTGAGTGGTGAATGCAGCACTGAGACTGAATATGAGTACACAGCTGCTGCATAACCCTTCATAAACACCAGAGGCACTTTCCTCTTTTGCCACAGTTCCCTGGGGCCAGGGCTCACATCTCAGCACATCACCAGAACGGCCCTATTTCTGACAGGGCTGAGCAGCTGGGATCTGGGGATGCAGGCATTCCTCTGCCTAAGTCCCCCACGGGCGGTGGTCAGAGAGGCATTTGCAAGGCAGGCTGAATGCACTCGTGAGTGACATGTCCCTTTAAACATTGCCACAGCAGCAGGGCCCTTTGGCAGCACTCGCTCACTGGTGGGGCTAAAGCACTAACCTGAGCTGCAGAAAAGCACCTCTGTTTCCCCAGCAGTTATCTTCAGGATCTGGGAACTCAGCCTAGACCTACACTTATCTTTCCTAGTCAGGCCAGAAGGAAAACTATGTTTCCTGGAAGAGGTGTTGGAAATAAATTTACATCCAGCCTGTAGGAGTACGTGGACTCCACCTGGACCAGTATTTGGTACAGGTCTGGAGGAATCTGGAGATCTACACCATGGTGGAGATGGGGAGGAGGATGCTCTTGCGAAATGGAGGGTGAACCAGACCGGCAGCACAGCCTGCCAGCACTGCTATGAGGCCACCTTCTCTGCAGTCTACCAGGGTCTGCTGGCCCCCACACACAGCCAGGGATCCCCCACACCAGTGCAGGTGCCAGGGTGCTGGCAGATAGATTAACATAAAAAAGGTGACCTTTAGTAAGTCAGAGCATAGTTGTGTTGGCAGGGGCAGACCTTGGCAACAAAGGTAGAGGTGTGGTTGTGGGCCCTACTCGCTGTTCTGTTCCATGCAAGCCAGTTCCTACTGCTGTATATTTTTGCAGTAAAAGCACCAAATAAATCTGACTGGCACTTTGCACAATGCTGATTTATAGCTTTAGTCTTTAAGACCAATTTTACTGTTTTATCTCTTCTGTATTGATTTCACTCCCCTTAGTGGCATGCCATAAATGAGAACGTCCTAGTATTTATTACATTCACATATCACGTCAATGCCTGGCTACAGTAACAGAAGGCAATAACAAAGGAATAGTGTGAGAACCACTGTGTGTACAGTCACTGTGATAGTTGCTTGTTTATGTTATAAAGTGCATGCTTTCCTTCACCTCATATAAAATGCAGTCTGTATTTCCCCATGTGTTGTGGTCTTTAAAAACCTGTATCCTCAGGTTGATTCCTCTAGCTCTGAATTTCTGTGTGTCTCCACCACACTTGGACCAGGCTTTTCTTCATGGCCAGACTTCTCTCCATGTGCTATGTGCCTACAGATGTGGCTTCAGGCATACCTGGAGCCCATAATCTGGGGTGCCTGTCCCAGCACGCTTGGGGTTGAAGAGTGCCAGGCACAGCCAGGCAAGCTGCCTGGGAGACATGGCTGTGGTGGGAGGAGGCTGGCACCTGGGCACCACTCAGCCTCTGCTCACTCTCATGACTATCTTGGAGATAGTAATTTTCCACTAGGAAAATATTTCCCCACTTCCTCTCAACTCAGATATTGGACTATACAAAATGGAGTCTATTGTCTTTGACAAGCACCTTAATAAGTTAGTAATTTACTTCCTTGTACTTCTACCAGCCTTTCTGTCCTGAGATAAAAGTGAACAAACAAAGAAATGTTTTATCCCTTTTAAAAGCTGTCAGTTACTTCATGCTCAAGCTACCGTTCCACTGATAGTGATAAACAAGTGGGAGGTTAAAAGGCTGAAAAGGGCACTCAGATGGACTTAAACGGTTCTTTGCCATTTTGTTCGTAAAAGGGAGGAAACACAGAAATCTATTAAACATTTCTCAGACAAAATTTATGTATCCCAGGTTAGGAATTACCACTGGGACCATGCTGGGAAACAAAGAGATCTGGCCCATGGAGACCTCACAGAATTTGCATCTCTGTTGTAACCTTTGGACAGAAACATCTTATTTTTACCCTAATAATCCTTGAAATCTCACCGGACTTGGATTCCTTTTGAGCAAAATAGACAAGGAGTCTCCCCATCACCACCCAGCACAGTGGGTGCAGGAAAAATCCTGATTTAAAGATGAGAGGTAATTACAACACAAGAGCTGAAAGTACTGGTGAGAACAATGTATACAATCCATCAACACTCCAGTGGTAGGCTCAGATCACCTCCCAGTTCTCGAGGTAAAGCAGAGTTCTGGTACATCTCTGATGGCCCCAGTGTTACTATGTGAAAAGCTACTCAACAGCCTTCCCAACTCCACTTAAATGTTAAGAGCCATCTATATTCTGATACTACCCCTCATATCTGTATATTCAGCATCCTGAAAAAATAACCTAAGCCATAAACATTATTATCTTTCTCAATATAAAACCTGGTTTTGTTGTTGCTCTTGCAATCCCATAGAATCAGTGCCCATCACTCACCCCTGATGTCACTTCCCCTCAAATTCCTTTGCTCTATTCACCTATATTTCCATTTACTACTTCTGTGTGTCTTGGCATCAGACAGTATACACAACAGAAAAAAGATTGTGGAATTCCATTATCTTTTATTTATTCAAGAAGTCTCAGAAAGGGAAATATTTGTATAGGTAGGAAACCTTCTCTAAGGAAAGGTAACATTGAAAAGATTGAGTTAGTAAGTAAGAAATCAAAACCTTTTACAAGGATCCATACAAAACAACAGCTCCTGGGGTGGTATAATACATTATTGTTATATTTAGTATGGTATAATACATAACTCTTTTGATACCATAGGAGTGACTCAAACCAGCCAAGAGTCCACCTACACTGTTAAAGGGGCTTTAAAAAGGTACTTAGAAGTCTGACTGTATGAGATGTCTGTAATCCACTGACAAAACAAAAATACAGTGAAAGTGTGTGCCTGTGAGAAACACTGTACATGCCCTGCAAACAGCTTCCAAACCACAATATCTTAGCAGTTTTCATTTTCCAAAACAAAAAGCAATAAACTGTATAAAGCACTGTTACACTGCCAAAATACTTTTAACCATGGTTTATGGTTAGATAAGCACAAATACATCCAAAATGAGTAAGGTTTGGGACTTTTTAGTGTGTGTATATACTTTAGAATAACCATATTCGTTTTTGTCTCATATCCAAGAAGAATTACTAACACTATCATGCACTACAAGTAGGGTTTAGAGCCAAAAACGTAGTCCATTGTATTGAAACTAAACGAGCTCTGTTTTGGCTATTAGGTTTTGTTTTGTGGGGTTTTTTTTGTTTGGTTGGTTTTTGGTTTTTTGGGTTTTTTTGGGTTTTTTTTTGGTCTCAGAAAAAATCTGGAGCTAACCAGTTTCTCATTTGAGGCATGTCAAAGATTTTTTACATGTTTTTAAAGTAATCGGAAAGAGAGAGGTGTCAGTGCAATTTGAAACATAATCTGAAGTGAGAGTGTGTATGTTAACCATTTTGGGAGTTGCCAAGTGTGATCTAAATATGTGTCTAAAACACTGGTGGTGCCTATTCGTTTTTCATTCAGTAACACAGACCAGACCAGATCATAAGGTGCTACTGCTAGCAGATCCTTGTCATCTGGACCAGATCTCCAAGTTAATGTTCTATAATTATTAGTTACAGCTAAACAAATTCCCTTTCTATGGGAGAGTGTGGGCTGAATAACACCATAAGTTTACTTATGACATCCCAGTGAACCTAACCACTAAATTTAATGCAGTAAGCAATGCATTGTACAGCTTGTCCACTTCAAAATTTTTTGTTCTAAATGACAGTGGGAAGACTCATCTCACACTCCTGCCTCCAATCACCAAACCTGTTCTCCCATGGAAGCAATTTTTCCCCTCTACTTCAGATCACCATATTTGACTGAAATATTGTCTGACCTTGGACTTCCCTAAGCAGTGGCTCTTTGCCACGGGTAGAAAGCGTGAGGAACTCGGAGCCTTTAGAAGCGGTCTCGTGTCCTGAAGAAAGCGACTTCGGCTTCATCCAGTCTCTGATTGAACAGAGTCGAGTCGAGCATCAGAGCTCCCGCGAGTTTAGGCTTAGTTCACGCACAGCAGTTTAATTTAAGTAGGGAAGTAAAGAGATGAAAAAGGGTTCTTTCCACTTATTGCCAGCAGAGTTTTATTACTGGAGCATGGAGTGCGGTAAAAGATGGACAAAATGGAGGTCAGGGGTGTGTTACAGTACGGAGGCGAGGGAAGGGCAGTCAGGAGAGAGCCAATCACTGTGGAGGACCACAATGATTGATGGGGCACCGGCCAGTGAGTCGGCTGTCCGCACAAGGCACAGGAACCAATGAGCTGTCCCCCTGGGCGGGGACAGCCCCCACTGCCACAGCCGGGGAGCCCCCGCTGCCCGCCACTCCTGGCTGCATCGTGCGGGGGTGGAAGGGCCCGGCCCCCACGGCTCTCGGCATGGCGGGGCCGGGGCCGGGGCCGGGTCATCAGCCATGCCAGGCACAGCAACAGCTCTTCTTGACTACCCAGGATTCACGGGAAAAATTGAAAGACCTACTTTGTATTTTAATCTTGTTCATCCACGTGCATAGCTAGCAATCACCAAGTTCCAGACCTTGCAGGTCCCACTGCCCTGGCCAACACGGTTGAGGAGAATGGTGTTTTACAGCTGTGAATGGTACCACAAACTGGTGTGCAGAATGCTGCTGCAGTTACATTCAGGACAGAAACACCACAGACTGATTTTCTAAAACTGGCTAAAATTGTCATTGAGAAGAGCCTTTTTATTTTCAATGACCAAAATACAGGATTCCACAGTGCCATGTTTTCAGCTGAGAACTACAGTTCAAGGGCAAGCTTGAAGACTCACAAGGGCATGTCAAATGAAAAAGGAAAATTGAACACCCCCTCACATTTAAACTGCCATTTTTCTCATTTCCATCTCATCCTGAGGTGTTCTGAGGCATTTCTTGGTGGATGAGAGGAATATCAGTAATATGTTCTAAGAACCGGCACCATAACACCATTACTGAGGTGGCGGGAGCTAATGTGCACCCACTGATCATTATCTTGAGTTTTCATCTTCTTAGCTGTCCTTATTCTGCTCATATCCATGATTTATTAAGACAGTATGATGTGAAACAAGGAGATTTCCCCTGACACCGGATATTTTTTCACATTATCATGCCTGGAATTTTTGTTAATGGTTTGTGGCTGGAGATCCAGAAAGAAAGCGCTACATGTGGGTCATGCACTTCTCATGTTCTTGCCTACAACAGAGGTCTCTGGTCAAAACTTAATAGTTAGCATTACAATCTGTAAGGAGGTAACTCTATGACAAAACATCTTCAGTCATAATATAAATAAGCTTTAGGAGCTTTAGGTGTCTACATTCCACTGCAAGCTGGGTCTTTAATTCCCCTAAGTTCCTCAAAAATCCTAGACTTTCTTCATGTAATAATCAACATTGTCTCTGTCTTTCAAAAATTTGCAACTAAATAAGCCACTTAATTCTGGAATTAGCTCTCAATAATACAAACGAAGACACTAGGGAAATTTAAATCTGGGCCATGTCAAAAAATTAACAAATGATCTTTAATTATCTCCTGTTTATCAGGACACTGTTCCTGGATTTCTTAGAAATTTTATCCAGTTATTAACAATAAACAATAATTTCCCACAAAAATTATCTGAGTTTAAAAGCCAAAATGTTGGTTTTTAAGAACAAGTGAAACATGCTTCCAATAAATTTTATGTTCTTTTAAATTGCTTGATCTCAGACTTGGTATTACAAGTCCTAGAAATAACTACACATTTGAAGCTTTTTCTTCAACTGTTAAAGCATGGGAGAGTTCAAACACACGTCTACATTTGTATTTATTTAATCCTTCTGTTGTCTTAAAAATAATAAATGGTATTTATGGGCCCAAAGAAATCAGCACACATTGGGTACCTACATTAAAGTGCTCTAAATTAACATGCTATGCATTTCTAATGCAGCCAAAAAAGGTGTAAATATTGACATTTACCAGCTGGATGAGACCTAGCCTTCTTTTTTTTTAAGGTGGAACTTGTAAGCATATACTCACAAGGTGCCCAATGCAGGATTTCAGAAAGTAATAATTAACCCAGTCTGACGATACAGTTCACTTCTTCCAGGCAAATCCATAAGTTCCTTTGGAAAACACATGGCAAATTGTCCAAAACTAGTTACCTATTGCATTTGGAATGGAGTTCTGAATGCTATGGAATGGAAATATTTATAGCTTTTTGCTCAGTCACAGGGTTTTGGTGTGTGACAACTTTTTCACAGTCTATGTACCATGTGTCAAGAGCTTGATCAATGTGAAAAAGCAGAATTTCTCATATCTCTGTCAGGCTGGGCAGATTTTGTTATTCTGGAACCGCTGATGTGAGGGAAACAGTATAAACATAAAAGATGGAGAATTGTTGACGTAAAGGAATAGTGAAATTGAGAAAAAAAATCTACTCTTTGTACAGACTTCCATATGATGATACTTCAAAGACAAAGAACAAACCAGTTAGTAATCATGACAGGTTTAATATTGTCTTTTCTGTCCTGGAAGAGGGTGATGCTGATCTGCTCAAAGGGTTTGACTCCCTGAACATGGAAGAGAATCCCACATTTCTGAATGATTTTCCATAGATAGCTACACAGAGACTCCACCATCTCTATCTGGAAGTGAACACCATACTATATACAAAAAAAACCCTAAATAGACATAAAGATCTTGAAAATCATGCAAACAAATATAGACAGCATATTCTTGTTCCTAAGTTTGTCCTAAGGCTCCAGATGACAATAGCATTGAAAATTTGTTTCAAGAGGATTAAAATTATCATGAATTCTGCTCAAGCATCAGCCTGCACCATGTTTCTATTGGAAGCAGAGCAAAGTCAGGGAGAGGTCACAGTCACTGCTTATTTATTTACTTCTATATTTTTGGAGGTAAAGAGAAGGATGGGAAAGGGATTATGAAAAAAAATGGAAATGAATGAAACACACAAAAAAAGCAGGGGTGTAATTAATTTGCCCCTAAAAGGACAAGGGAACGGGGTTAGAGAAAGACTGTAAGGACACCCTGGGCAAGAGGACTTCTGAATTTCCTGACATTTGTGGGGTTTCTTATTTGAGTTCTGCCTCATCCCATGGATTGCTAGCAGTTTTCTGCAATTAACTGCAATTTGTTCCTTTTCATACTTGGTACAGTTTCTAACTCCCAACTTGAGAGTGTCAATGCATTTAGTTCTGATGGATCAGGACTGAATTTCTGCTCCATCCCACCTAAATGAGTCATACTTCAGAGAGCCCACAGGCTCTTACGGAGTGAAACTGGGGCGAGGAGATGAACAGATGTGCAGCAGACAACAAGGAAGAGTTTGTTACGTAGATCAAAGTACTTAGAAGTGGCAGCACTAACTCCAAATTATTATGACACTTTGGTATGAAAGAGGGAGTCTTTAACAAGTGCTTCAGACACCATTTTGCAAAGAGTTTAAGTGTATGTTTAACTTACATTGCTGAAGACACACTTGAATCAGTAAGATTTAAGTGTATGTCTTTTCATATGCATCGTGTGTTGTGAATATTTTGAAAACACTGATGTTCCTGCACTTATAAAAAGGCTACCATAGGGAAAAGTATATCCCAACTACACAGAGTATGGTTATCCTTGAAAGTTTCTTTGTTTGAGATTTGCTTTCATGGACAAAGGCATCAAGTGTGTAATCAAACATAGCTATAAGAACACAGGATGACACTTTGTGCAAATGGAAAGGGAACATGATTTCTCATAAATACTGTGCTTTTAAAAAAGGTCTCCATACTGTGTGAAAAGCACCACACACCCATTTTATATTCCTGCAAACCTTCATTTCCTAGAGGCCGTCATTAGATGTATAGAGGTTTTTTCCACGCTTTCAGAGAGACGAAATATTTTCCTTGTGGAAAGTTCTGAGCACCATAATGTCTTCAGAAAAGTTTCATAAAAATTAGTTTCCACTTGGCGGCAAATATATCATGAAGGCCCTGTGGCCAGCTAACAGTGATCCTGCTGTTGCTGAAGAGGAACAGGTGGAGGACACACAGATGATCCGACCCCAGTTTAAATAAGCATGTTGCAGACAGGAATTCCTCTGCAAAAGAAGCATAGGGCATCCATACCAGATAGGCTTGAGGTGATGTGGGCATGACTCAAGCAAAACTTAGGAAGTTCCTACTTCACATTTGCACTACTGATGCATCTCCAACCTCCCCAACTTCTGTCCACTCCCCATCCCAAGCCCCCCTTCCTCAAACTGTTTCAGTCATACACCATCTGTACACTGGTTGTTGTTTATACTCCTGTGACATAGTCTTAATCATCTCTGTCCCATCACAATCTTCAAGCACCTCTTGAGATGCAAAACAGTGCAAATACAGGCTTAAAAGTGTTTTCTGTGGCCGGGCTATGGCAGAGGAACTTGCTAGTTGGAGAACTGGATGAGACAGACTAAGTAATCCTGGAGCTCTCAAACACGTGGAACCTATGCAGCCATTTAAACTGCTTGAGCTTTAGTCCTCCTTTGTGTCAGCATTTCAGTTTTCTCACAGAACAGATGCTTGTTTTATGTTGTATCTTTCATATTCTCTCAGTATTGAGCATTTCACAATTAACTCCATCCATGACAAATAAACCCTGACAGAATTCAGTGCATGGGAGACAGATGCAAATGAGCAGCATTACTTTGACCAGCTGTATCTGGATGAACCTCAGCGGCAAGATGTCTGTCAAAGTTTGCCATTAAAAGACAAAACCCTCACATCTTGTGAGCTGCTGTGGTGTGTGGGTGGGTGTGGGTGCATGTGTGTGTGTGTGCTGCAGAGGCCTGAGTTAGAATAGAAATCATGCTAAATGGGGAAGGAGAGAGCCTGTGATGGAGCAGCTGCTGCAACTCAGCACAGCTTCATTTAGCTTTTCCCCCCTCCCACAGCAAATGCTAAATCTACCCGGCTAAAGATGAAGATATTCTACACAGAAGAGGATTATAAAGCTGTGTGATGAGCCTGGAATGAAATTAAATATAGCCTGTGAAATGAATGTACTTTTCTTACCCTGCTCTGGGAGGTTTCATGAAGGAGATTTTGCCTCTCAAATCAGTAAGTGTAATCTCTCATGGATAGATCCCAAATTGTTCACTGTGAGACAAATTTAGATGGCTGTTTAAAAAGAATGTGTTTGCCTTGTCTGGGGTCTTCTTTTGTGTTGTTGGGGCAAGAGGAATGTGTGTGTACAGCATGTGAGTATGTATGTAGGAAAAGGAGGGCTCAGCCAGTCGATCAGATTTCATTAGTTTTCTAACTGCCAGCTTTAGGCTAGTGGTTTTGGAATATTACTTGGGATCATTTCAAGTATTTTCAGCTTTGAAAAGCAAGTTGTTGTAGTTTCTAATTAAAAGAGAGGAAAAAAAGGCCCCTTTGTCAGTTAATAAATAATAGTCATTGACACTTCAGTTCAAAAAAACAGGAAACTCTGGAGCTTTCCTTTCTCCCATCTCAGCTAAGGACTCTTGGCAAGAGACAGTGTCCCCAGCAGAGGACCACCTGCAGCTCAGGAGCAGCCAAGTTCTCAGGCTGAGATAGAGGAATTTTTTACATGACCATGATGTCCACTTCCACTCCAGGCCATCTTGAGACCAGATGCATCCAGATACATAAGTGGAGGGTGCCAGATTTACAGTATAAAACACCTTCTTTTAGCATTACTCAGTCTGTGGGATCCATGGCTGCTTATTTTATCTCTCATAATATTAGAAAAGAATATGGAACCTGCCAAGTTTAGTAGTTTCATGTAAAGCAGTGACAAATAACCTTAGATGGTAAATTCTCTGGGAGATCTCTTATGTCTGCAAAGTACCATGAACACTCCTGCTGAAGTATACATACATTTATACATATATAACATAATCTCAGGGATAGGCAAAATGTATACTTAGCATTTTTTCTTGTCTTAGTCATGTCACTTATTCCACCATGTTGTAAAAACTCTTATCCTTGCCTAATAGCATAACAATTATTTCATGTAGCTATTTTAGTATCTTCAGAAAGTTTGGAAAACCATCACACTTTCCTGTCTTCTCCAGATACATGAAGTTTGAGATCGTACACACTTGGCAGAGTGTACAGAACTGAAAGTACAGATACAACTCATCCTTGGATTCATCAAGAGAATAGGAAGTTGACAGGACTGTTATGCTAGTGATATACACTGTCCTAGAACTCACTATATGTATATGACTGGAAGTTTTATGTGCAGAGATCTGCAGACACTATAGGTGAAATTAAAGCCTAGCCCTAAAATTAATCATGGCTAGACAATATCACACTCATTGATTATTTTGTGGTTCATGTGAGTGTAAGGATGGCCAAGAACAGCTAAGCTGAACCTTGTACCTCTACATGAGAAAGGTGGGTTGGTAAAAATTTCTCTGGCCTTTCAGGAACTTTTTTTCTTGATTCTGTTTTTGTGATAAAGATCCAAAAAATTTTGGAAGAGTCCCTTTACAGAAATTTTACATGACATCAGCTTTTCCTGTGACCAGCTCAAAAAATAACTATAAGAGGTATATATGGAAACAATAAAGACCTACTGTTTTTATGGAAATGTAATGCCATCCAAATAAAATCCACCATCTATGGAAACTTTCATTAAAAACATAACTCTGAAGGACTCACTACTAGTAATTCAACAGAAAGAATCCTTGTTTTCTAACGTAAGTGAGAGTCCTGTAATGTCAGGTTTATCACAGAAAGAAAAAGAGCTATTCAGAAACATATCAGAGAGAGGTCTGCATGTGAAGAAAATGAAGGACAGATGTTATTTTAGGGAAGATGCTGAGCTTAAGATTTTTTGCAAAGGACCCTCAAGAGTAGGTGTTTTATGCATCATATACCATTGAAAATATGTATTTTTTTCATTATATTCAGTATTATGCTTGTACTTTACAGAAGACACAAAACTCATTGGGCAAGAAGCAGCTCTCCATCAGCTGCTGACAATGTGATAAACTGTCCTCACTCTTTTTTTCTCTGTCTAAACTTCTTTCAGTTCCCTGAACCCAATCCTCTGCCAGTCCCAGGGCAAATACACCTCTGTAAAGCAATACTGATGCAACTTACTCCCAGCTCTAAAGAGTTACAAATGTTTTAGAAGAGGCTCTGACAATTTCTAGGACAGCTGAAAAGTGATTTTACAAGAGTGTGATTCCTCATGCATGTCAGGTCTGCCCACTGTGGTTAAACTACTCTTTTGTATCTTAAACACATGGAAAATTAGCTTGATTTATCAGAATTATCTCAGTATATATACAAAAATATGATTGCTGAATAGGTGGCTGAGAGAAATCATGGAATAGCCTATAAATAATTAAACACCCTTTGCGAAACATGCTTATTTTTAAGGTAATGCGTTAATATTAATTCAACAAAGAGACAACAGCATAGATGGTATTCTATCATGAGTAAGGATTTGGCTATAAAGCAAGAATAAATAGTCAGCTTTCAACATGGAAAATGATTATTAATGTCTAGTTTTAATAAGTTGAAAAAAACCCACTAGTATATAAAAAGTGTTTCAGTGTAATTTAGATCAGAATTAGATGCACTCCTGGAACTGTCAAACTGAGATTCAAAGATGACTTGCATTCATTTTAGATTATTAACTCATTTATTTTTTCTGATGTTTTTAATTATTTTATCGAAGCAAACATTTTTTCTTTTAGTTACATTGAGTAACAGAATGCCCACTGCACTTCTAATTGAAGAATCAGTTTGGGTCTCATAAACAATTACCTTTCATGCTTTTCAGTGTCCAGTCCTGCTAAAAACAGGGCTGCAGTGTATCATCTACTGACATTATTTTTTTTTTTTCATGCTCGTGGGGAACCCTGTGAGAGGGTCTTTAAAACATTTAACAGGGTTTTAGACAATTATGTTACAGAGCACAGCTATCATGTGAGCCTTCAGTACTTACATGATAAGTACAGAGGGTTTGACAGGTAATGCTTTGTACCTACTGTAATTGCTTGTTCTTGCAGATTGCAGAGTAATCCAGAAAGAATTCTATAGTCACTCTACATTAACATAAAACAGGAGAGGTTCTGATGTGTACATTCCTTCTCTGACAATGCAGGCATAACAAAAAAATTAAATAGGTGTGCCACAGACCTGTTTATTTCCCACAATACAGGTTGGTTGTTTCAAAGCAAAGACATCAGACACACTAGCGTGGTGATCAGCCCTGGAGCAGCAAGTACAGCAAGTTCAGACAGGTACAGATAATAGCAAAACACTTTTTCTGCGTTTCAGCTGCACCAGCTGAAAGCTGAATGTTGATACTACCCGGTCCTTTTCAAGGCTATTACAGAATAGGGCTGAACTGTATTTTGGCCTGAACAAGGTATTTCAATTTTAATAGTTTGTGGGAGCAGGGGTGTGGTGTGTGATTTATCTGCTTTTTTCTTTAACATATGTTCATTTAACAGTTCATTTGTTTAATTTCTGTGTAGTACTTTATCAAAAACTAATCTTTTTCACATAAATAATTTCTTTTAGTTGTTCTTACTATATAAGCAAAGTTCTTACATTTGCCTACGGAAGAGAAACAGGATTTATTTAAGGAGAATGAATCATTGTTGTCTTTGTTCACTGATGTTCTACATTTATCAACTTTAGAAGTTCCAAGTTGCATTCACAAAAAGATTAGGTGTAACCCACTATTGATTCTTAATTTATTAATTAGAAAACGTTAGTTTCATGTATCCCTTGGCAGTAGTCTTCCTGCGGTATATTTACAGATCATAAAGCAAACATAAAACAGGAAGCAAAATATGAAACCCTGTGCAATATAAGCACAGATGAAATCCCACCAGCAACTCAGCTGCAAAAAAATAATAATTTAATTAGTTGCATGTTTGCATTTTCCTCCATCTCAAAACATTTTTATGCTTTGAAGGATGGCTAACAATTCTATTCAAAGAAAGACAGTTCCTCACCTTTATTTGCAATATGCACGCAAAACAAAACATTCATGGACACTGGCAATAGCTGTGTTTGCAGCTGCACCGTGAACAGCACGGTACCTTTGCCAGCCCTTATTTTGCCAGTGATCATCATGAAAGATTCAAGACACACTGCCATAAATGATGCGTCAGCAAATTCTTTTGAGAGGAACCTGCACCGGTTCAGGTGTACTGCTGTCTTTCTGCTGTACTATGGTGGGGAGATTCCCTGGGGTGAGACACATGAGACACATTGCTCTCACTCTTCAAATAATGGTAATGAGAAATAACAAGTGGAGCAGAGACATATCCTGGCATAGTTTACCTGGGGTGAGTTGGAGGTTTGGCTTGGTAAATGGTTTAGGAGACCACAGTTTCTCATGGGAATGAAGAGATGGGAACAGGAGAGGAGACTTTGAATAAAAATTTTGGAGAATCCAAACTATTTTCATAATATTTATCAAGTGCGAGAAGTTCTGGAAGTCTCATTTCACTCCATTACTTAAAATCCAGCCTTCTAAAAATAAGAATATTGCAATTGTACCAATCTGATACTGGTTAACCATAGCATTGCTAGCAATTACCTCATACCTCAAATGTTGGCCAACAGTTTCTATTTGCAGAGAAAAAGGCTGGCAGTACCCACAGCCTTTGCTTCAGGCAAAGCCTCTCAGGTTGTTCTCCATGTTTTTCATCTTTCTAAATGCAGTCTTTTTATAAGGTTCCCTGGTTTCATTCTTTCCATATGTTTTCTACTAGGCTTTTGCATAATTGCCTGAAGTTTTAGGGCTGAATTCTGCCCCAGGTGGTGTCAGAGACAGGAGTGGGATGTGCCTCACCCTTTGCCACTGCCTGTTGTGGGGCTCCCAGCACTTTCCCAGTGCCTCCAGGCTCTCCACCCCACCAAAGAGGCAGTGTCATGCTTACTGTCCCCACAACTTTCAGAGCCCTTAGAGCCATAACCCTGCCTCCTGTTTGGTCTGAGCACATATGGGAATGGATCCCAGTTGCACAAATGGGCAGTTCTCAACAGGCAAATTAATGCCAGACAACTGGTAGAGTTCGTTTAAATATCTGAAGCCAGGAGGCTCAGAAAAGACAGCCAGATGCATGTGAGGCAACTTAAGTTGGCCAACAGGGGATTCCTGGGCAAGAGTAGGATTTAGCTCTTTTTTAAAAGGTAGTTCATCTGCAGATTTTTGAGTAAAGGGACAGGGGATTTTGTTAATATATACTTCACAGCTACAAATCAATTCCAGAAGTAGGGTAGATGTAAAAGTGAAGTTTAAAAAGCCAAAAGAGGAAGGCTGTTATCCTAGCTGAATTCAAAGCAGTGAATCTTAATGTTCAAGTCCTCCATAAATCTGATTTAGAGCAAGGCCTTGAAATAAATTGCTTTCCTCCCAAGACAGCTCCCTTAAACTTAGAATAAGCTGAACAAAGTCTATGTTTGTTGAAGGTAATCCACTTGACACACACATTAGTAGCTGTATGAGCAGAGATTGTGATCTAAATATAGTAATTTTCGCACTCTGTTTAATCTCAGTGAATATTTAAGTATTTTTGCACAGGAGGACAAGAGAGACTGAGAGAACATCAGAACTGAACACTCTAGCTTTGTTCCGCAGTAGTTAGATGACCTAGGTTTAAATCCTACACACAGATTAGGTAGTGGAAAGAATTGCAGTTGAATACCCCATCCTGCCTAAGTCCTTCCAGCATTTATTTCTCAGTGATGAATGGCAAGGGAAGATGTGGGCTTTAATCAATGTGTTTTGTTTGAAAAGCATCACATACAGTCCTAAAAGCAGTTAAGAGGGAAGGTGTACCAAGATATTTCTGTAATGTGCTGGAGCTTAGTCATGAGTTACACACTTACTCATTTTAAGATGTCAAGATTTGGACAGAAATATGTAAGAACTTAGGGCCTGGAGATTGTAAAGCACCAAAGGCAAGACAGGAAGGTGTACGAGATGAACAGACAGAAAAGTTAAGTTTAATCAATGTCTCCAAACTTTCTTAGCTTGAACATGTAGCAGAAGAAAGATGTCTTGATAAGTTAGGCAATAGTAGACTTAAGGGCTACCTTTGTGAAAACAATCCAGCTTTTTTGTGCATATGCATTAAAATAGGATCCCAGGGCCCCCCCCCCACCCCATCTATGCTCAGCATGGATGGGGTATCCCTAATTAGTAGGTTTATATAAATTATTTTTTCTGTATGTTTAATGTGTGGTCCACAGCGTTTTATACTGAAAACTGCTTACATGCTAGGCAAGACAGAATTGATTTTTCCTGTGTTTGTCAGGACTGTACTGCCTATGTAGGATACTTCCGTATATTTCCCAACTCAGTGGAAGCAGGAGTGCACAGGAGACTCTGTGCCTCTAAGTCCCAATTCAAAGGATATTGGAGGATCTGGACTTCAGCAGAGCTGTTTCATCACCATCTTGTACAGTTGGCAAGTCAGCAGGTCTTGGAAGCAATTAACTAACCAGGTAGTTAAAATCCCTATTGCCATATATACATGGTGGAGGGAGTGTGTTTTAAATTACTCTTTTGCAGTATTTGGCATCCTTAATAACTTCATCACAGCTCAGTAATTTTCTAGCTTGCTTGTTTTTCAGGACAAAACTTTGGGACGCAATAACCACATGCAGCCCTACAGCTGGGGGCAGAATGGTTCGAAAGTGGCCCAGCAGAGAAGAACCCGAGGGTGCTGGTCAGCTGGCTGAACATGAGCCAGCAGGGTGTCCAGGTGTCCAAGAAGGCCAATGGCATCCTGGCCTGTATCAGGAATAGTGGGGCCAGCAGAACCAGTGAAGTGATTCTTCCCTTGTACTCGCCACTGACGAGACCACACCTCAGGTTCTGTGCCCAGTTCTGGGCCCCTCAATTCAGGAAGGACATTGAGGTGCTGGAGTGTGTCCAGAGAAGGGCAATGAAGCTGCGGAAGAGTCTAGAGCACAAGTCCTATGAGGAACAGCTAAGCCTGGAGAAAAGGAGGCTCAGGGGTTACCTTATCACTCTACTACTCCCTGAAAGGAGGGTATAGCCAGGTGGGGATTGGCGTCTTCTCCCAGGCAACCAGTGACAGAACAAGAGGACACAGCCTTAAGCTTCACCAGGGACGTTTAGGTTAGACATTAGGAAGAATTTCTTCACAGAAGGTGTGTTTGGACATTGGAACAGGCTGCCCAGGGAGATGGTGGGGTCACTGTCCCTGAAGGTGTTAAAGGAAAGGTTGGACGTGGCTTTTGGTACTGTAGTTCAGCTGACGTGATGGTGTTCAGTCATAGGTTGGATTTGATGATCTTAGAGGTCTTTTCTTATTTAATTCTGTGATTCTGTGGTTATGTGATATAGCAGGTTCAGGATGATATCTTCCTTTGGCTATTTGAGGATCTTTAGGGGACAATTTTCAACACCAAGTTTCCTCAAAGGGAGTGGTCTCCACATTTTTCCTTGTATAAGAATGCTTTTATAGTTGGGTCTTCCATGGTGCTGACAACCACAATGGGCACAGATTGTCTGTATCACAGAATCATAGAATGGTTTGGTTTGGAAAGGGACCTGGAAAATCATCTTGTTCAATCCCCCTGCCGTGAGCAGGGACACCTTCAACTACACCAAGTTTCTCAAAAGTCACATCTAACCTGGCCTTGAACACCTCCAGGGATGGGGCATCCACAACCTCTCTGACTAACGTGCTCCAGTGCCTCACCACCCTCACAGTGAAGAATTCTTTCCTAATAATTGATCTAAACTTATTCTTTGTACATGATCATCTCAACTGCCACTCATAGCACCTTCTCTCACATTCAGCAAAGAAATTGTCATTATCATACAAAATACTTATCAGGGAGCAGTTTGAGATACCAACACATATGAATTTTCTTGTCTTTTCAGGCTGCTTCAGATCAGCCAAGCCCATTCCAGCTATTTGACTCTTGTGAAATATTTTTTGTGATTCTTGAGCACATGATAAAATAAACTCCATAGTGTCTCTTTTTTTCCTGATATATAATTCATATTTGCACAAAGTACCAGATGCATCTTGCAAAATTTCCTCAGTACTTCCTTGACAAATGATGAGTGGACTTCAAAAAGTAAATAGATTTTGCATATTTAAGCACCAGTTCAAGGTAGAGATGCTCTGAAAAGACCATATAATTTTTCTGAAATCTCTTTATGAAGGCATTTCAGTTTACAAAGCTTAAAAAAATGTAGCTAAATTGTATGGTGCATCTCATTTAAAAACAGAATTCTGTTTATTCTTCTGTAGAGTTGTCTCAAAAAAAGCATGAAAAGAGTTGCTTCCTCAGAGTAGAAGAGCTCAGAGTGCAGCCAGAGTGGTAGTGTGGTTTTTGATATCTCCTCTGTTCCTGTTTTTAATACCAGGACAAACTTAAGACAAAAGCACAGTGAATATTTCCTTGCAAATTACCTTAGCCTGTGGAGTCACAGTGTGGTCCAAAGAAGTGTTACCTAACTAGATGTGGTTTCTCATTATATTTCTGTCTGTCTTCTGGCCTGAACTCAGGAACCACATAGTGGAGTTATTAGGTTGAGTCTGGAAGATTGCAATGTTATTTTCTTCAGGTTAAGGGTTTTGCCTATTAACTTCAACGTTTCCTGTGGAAAATCTTGTGACAGTGATTTACAGAACAGACAGTAGGTGAAGGGATAGATTAAAATAAATGTGTTAATTGTTTGTTGTGTATCTGTGCTATCCTTTGCCACAATAATTAGTGCTCTTGTAATGAAAATGATGGCCAGATTCACACAGGAAAACGTCTGTCCCCTGCTTTTATGTGAGGATAGTCAGGTACACTTAGAGGTTTTAAAAACTGTTACCTGACTCAAATCTCAGCTCTGCACTGAAAGATTTGTTGGTGCACATTTTGGATTCCGTTTATTAGTAATTCCCTCTTCTGTATATCAGATGGATCAGCCTAAAGCACTGATGCTTGCAATTGGTTGGTTTCTGCATCTGACTGAAGTAATTCTGGGGGCTGAATCCTTTCTTCCATTCTCTCACCAAAGCCCTGAACACTTGGAGGAGGTTTACCACCCTTACAGATGCTCTTTCCTGAGAGCTGCCATGAAGGGAAAGAACATCCACTGAGGGGTTGGGCCTACAAACCTTGTTGATTATTCCCTGTGCTCAGTATAAATAGTTCATAAGTGGTGCAAACTACTGACAATTAAAACTGGAATTCTGTGTATTTTTACTTCTTGCTATTAATACCTAATGAAAATGAAACCATGTTTCCTTGCAAATGGACAGAGAATGCAAAACTAAGCCAGTGTGTGGGACTGTAATAATTGTGTGTTACAACAATTTTGGGAAGCTGGTCTTAATCTGTAATTTTCCCCACAGTAATTCATATTACTTTCCTAAATTATTTCAGTGACCTTTTTGTGGCGACACTCATGTTGCTATGGCAAGACTTATATTAATATTAAAAGGTGCTGTCAGACCGCATGCCTCCACTGAGACATACAAACACTTGAAAGTGGGAAACATGCCAAGATATTCTTTCTACACAGTTAGGAAAAAGAATGTATGGTTAATCATTGTTTTACTTAGAAGCAAGCAATGAGAGATACATTTGTACTTTATGTATGCACCATTCCTCAAGCATCAGAAGAAAGTAAGGCCCAAAGCTGTACAGAGTAGCTTGCAAATATTTAAAAAACATTTGAAAATAGAAATTATTTGACAGGAGTTTTTCATAATCGTGGGTATCTAGGTTTACACTCAAAACAGAAAATATGGTAAAGCTCAGAAAGATTTATTTTCAGTGTCAATGATACCTAAGAAACTTCACTGAGTTCATTGGATTTGCAGAACTTTAACAAGTGTGTCAAAAGCCTATGAAATCAGAAAACATTAAAAAACCACCATTTTTATAATAGGTTAGGGAGGCTCCTCGCAATATTTCAGGATCAAATACTGCTTTCTTAACTGTTTCTGTCTTCCCACATGTAGGAATAAACATTTTTCAGCACTGCTGCTCTTTAATCTGGACACTTCCTACCCCCTACTTTCATTAGGTTTACATGTCAGTCTGTACATGTTCATCTATGGATGTATTTCATATAAGATACATAAGCAACAAAGGGTTAAACAAGTACGTGGTTCAGTTAATTGTTTTTGAGAGCCACAGAACCTGATTTTGAATTTGGCCTGGGGGCATATCTCTGGGTACTTCCCAGATCAGTGGTGTGATGGATAGCAAACACTTCTGTATTTACAGTGGCACGGTGCCCAGCCTTTATATTGTCTGCTTCCTCCTCTTCACAGCCCATGAGGTCTTCAGTTATTTCTCAAAATCGCAGTCCTCAAATGATACCAGAATTCCAGACTATAGCTGAGACATACATGTCTCCAGCATACCCTCTTATTTTATGAGAAATCAGTCTCTACATAATGAGCCCAAATAAGCTGTAATTAGCAGAAAGCCTCATTATACCCCTAATAACAGAATGGTCAATTGTAAATCAGTGGATGAGATCATTATTTTCAATCAAGCTCTTCCGTCAAACACCAAAATTTCATAGCTAAGAAAGCAGACACTTCTTACAAACCACTAATTCTCATTCACTTCATAAGTAGCTTAGCAGAGTTCACATGAACATATGAATCACTCTATCTTTTTTTCATTAATTTATTTTATAACTGTTCCAAAGAAAACTCTTCTATAACAGCGATTTATAGTGTAATAAACTTTCCAGTATTTATTTATGTTGTTATTGTTGCAAAAGTAAGATTTTTTTCTTCCTTTTCTTCTTACTCTTTTTGAGGAAGTGAATATTTGGATTGCGAATAACTATTCAGTCCAATTGGCAATAAAGTTCAGAATCACTTTGGCTAATTCAATGAACAATCCAACAACTTTATGAAACAGAAGCTTCTGCAGATATAAGTTCAGGGGGAGACAGATAAAGGGAACAAACCTATTTGGTGTTTAGGTAACAAAGTTTAGCCACTTTTAACATTGAGTGAGGATATTTTTTAACTGTTATACTATTGGGTGACAATGGGTTTCCTCAAGAATTCACTCAAAATGTGTACCATCTAGAGCATGCTGAGGATTGACAGTCTTTTTAAAAGCCAGAAAAGATGCAGCAGAGCCATTGACTAGTCTGATTCAGCAGTCGTTTGTGGAGAGCAAAATAGGTCTATCATAGTACTGCTGATCCTACACCATCCTTGAGATTTCAAATAGAAAGACCTGCTGGCATCATCTGCTGCACTGATTTCTGTTCTGCCTCTCTAGGAATTGAAAAAAAATCACAGAAACAGAGATTTTAAAGTTAGCAGGAGACAACACCAATGAAACACAATGGAGGGCGAAATCTACTGGAAGTTTTATGCCTAGAGATTGTGTGTCTGCACACAAAATAACCCTTGCTGTAACAGCATTAGTATCGGAGTTTAAGCCACTTCTGAAATTTGTAGATAAACAATAACTTTTGGTTACCTGCAGACTGTGAAGAATACAAATTTTTTTTGTAACTTACAAGGAGATTCAGTATGAGATAATTGCTTCTAATATGGGGGGGCGGCAGTTCTGCAGCAAGATTTTGCTTTGATAATTGTCAATAACAGTGCTATTCAAAGAAATTCATTGAAATTACTTCTGCTTCCTAGTAAACTCTATTATACTTAAATGAACTTCAATGTACATGTCTACAGCTGTAATGGCTGAGGAAGCAAACTTACAAATTATTTGTTTTAAATAAGAAAAACAATAAAAGTAATATGCAACAGCTCTTTAAACTTTCACTTAAGAATTATTTTTAAATTATATACGAAACATCTGTTACAGATATTAAAATATGTAGGAGTGTTTTCCAGATGTGAAATAATGTTTATCAAAGGATGGAACAAAAATCAGTTATCACTGAAGTAGGTCAAGAGGGAGGTCTCTGAATTACACAGATCTACCAGCACTTCCCAAGAGGCAAGGGGTTATGAAACAAACATATGATCATGGTCAATATAACTTTATTTGCCATATGAACAAGGTACTTAACAGGACACGTCACAATGGAGACAATTCAGAGAAGTACACTGTAAATAAAAAGCAGCCTTAACCATACAATTTGTGTTGTGAGTATTTTTAACTTGAAGAGTATCTGTGATGTTAACAACAGAGATTAATTGTGGTGTTTAGGCACAGCTCCATCTTGACTTACGCCTTCCCTGAAGGAGTTTGGAGAGATTAAAATGGTTCTCAGGACTCCTGAGCTTGTGGTATGCACTTGGAGTGTGTGCAGCAGCTGCAAGCCTGTTCTTTGTCCCTTTTAGTGGGCTGGTCCCTTCTCAGTGACACCATCAACACCTTCTGTGAGCAGAAACCAGTAGACCCCAAGACTGAACACAGCTCCTACTTTATAGCCATGCTAACTAATGTCACCCTTTCTACAAAGGCTTTCTCCTATATTTTGGGCTTCCAGCCATGTCTTTAAACTGCTTGTGTATCCTGTCCTCCGGAATTAACTGTTGTCCTTTATTTTCTGATTTACTGGTGCATCTGTTTCTTCTGTGCTGCATTTTTAAACTTTCAAGTCATACAGTAAACGTAGTTTTCTCATACTGTGTATGTAGACATTTATTTTACTACCATTATTACAGAGTTTATTTGTCCCAATAAATGGTTGTCAGAATTTTAAGAGGGCCACTGCATCAGAGACATTTTAGTATTCTGAGATCACCCTGGTTCAATCTTTTCCTGTTCAGAAGATAATGCAGACCTGGGCTGTCAGCTGACCCATTAAAACTCACAAACCTTTCATAATGTATTGGTGGTGGTCCCAAAATCATGTGAAGCTGTAAAAATGTCATGGTTTCAATGTAACTTTTGCTGATCTCGAAATTGAATGTGAAAGCTAAATGAAAATATCATGAGCGATGCAGTGAAGGCTTCCTTCACCACAGAAAAAGAAAGAGCTTTACAGTGTCATCGTGAAAGGAAAACCTTTGACTAGGCACTGCTTAGCATTGTGCCACAATAATGAACAATGTTAGAATCTTGCATTCCAATCAAAACCACCCTGATCCTTGCTTGCAAGCAGAGATATTCTGTGTCCAGATACATAATGTTGAGGTCATACTAGAAATTCTGTTATACTCCACCAAAATTTCTCAGTCTGCGTTGCAAATACCTAAATGAAAGGGTCAGCCTCATGGAATTGCTCACTGTTTGACAATTTCACATAAATTCAGTATTTAAATGTTTCTTCTTTGCAGTAAGATACTTTACAATGGAATATCTAATTGATATAAATCAAAAAGATGAGAGAAAAATAGTTCTAAACTGTTCTTTTGATGGATTAATAGAAAATGTGTGCATTTTTCCGATATGAGGTTTCAAGCTTTACTGCTTCCACCTGTGTTGCCACACAGGTCTTGAATTTATGTCTGTCTATTTTCTTTATATTCAGCCCCTTTTTAAATCAACATGATATCTTTAGTCCTGCTTCCCATGGTACTTCAGTAAATCCACTCCATGATTTGGCAGAGCAGGATGATTAGGTATTGTTGGTATATTGAAACAGCAAGTAGAGCTGGTTTTAATGTCTGAACAAGTCTGCTTTGGCAGAAGGCCAGAAAAAAAGGGAAGGAAACAAGCTCATGACCTCCAGGCAATTGCTGGCAGCTCTTTGGGGAGGCTGCTGAGTCCTGATAGCAAAAAAGTCATCACTGTAGGTTGTGCTATCTTGACTCTGAGAAAAAATTGTATTTTCAGTTTATTAAATTGTTTTATGTGTAACAAAAATTCTGTTAGGCTTCTAAATAGAATTATAAAACAAATTAAAGTCTTGATATATAAAGCAGGTATCATCTCTATGCCAGTGCTTCCCATGCAGTGTTGCTAGTATCTGAAAAGAAGAAATACAGGGTATTGCTTCAGATATAAAAGGTATGCTGCTTTTTCTTATACAACTGTTGACCTTTTAAAGATGACTGCTGGACTGTGGAAATAAATTCTTGCAAAACAGAATCTGTGTACCTTTGCATATAATTAGATAAGCCAAACTCTTATTTACCCAAGGAGAAAGAAAAACAATTCCCCAAAATGCCCTCCCTCACTAGTTCAAATGAGTCATATGATTTCTAACAACATCCTGGTTTTATTCAATGTTCCATCTGTGTTGACTGAGGCACCAAGAGGTCAAGTGACTTCAAGGGTGGCTTTCCCATAAAGGCAGATCCAGCAGCTGTCTAATGGAGAAAACATAAAAGCAATATAATATTGGTTGACACTGGAGCATTTAAATAACTGCAGGCTGGGAGGAGATGGTATTTTCCCATTTCCCCGGAGCAGCTAAGTCTTTACAGAAGTTGCTAGTGAGATGACTACAAGCAGTGGGCTTTTCACTGAGCTGACAGCAGTAGTTTTGCGTTTCCTAGCACTGATCTCTGATCTCTAGGCAATGCAGCTATGTCCATAAACATTCACCTGGCCTGCACCTATCCTCCTGATTCCAAAAGAGCTTTAAAATCAGTTTAAAGAAGATTATAAACTTCTAAAGAGTATAAATCACACATAAAATGTAAAAAATCACAAGACTGTGTTATAATCTTTCATTTAGACTTGGTTTCTCCATGATTCTTAAGAGTAGACACAAAAAGTCACTTATTTGCCAACACCTACTCTGTGACAGAGTCTGGGGTAAAACAGAACCATTTTAACCTGAACAGAGGCATAATCTCTGTGTGAGCAGTAACATGCAGAAGGTGTTGAATTGGTCTGGTCCTTAACTGCTTGTTGGAGGGCACAGGCTCATGGGGAGCACAGACACTGGCAGTGCTGCTCACCCAGAAGCTGTCCTTCTGCCTTCCCCCATGGCTTGCTATTGAAATGGCATCCAATGTAGTGCTGTGCTTTCAACCATTCCATTGAGCTAGCTACCACCTGAGAGCTGGGAGGAACACTTGCTCATATATCTTAAGCTGAATATGCTTTTTTACTACGTCCACCAGTTGTGCACCAGTTTGCTGCTGTTGTGCAGCAAAGATATGGCTGAGAAGCCCATCAAATCCTGAGTGAGGACATGCTCTTGGTGCAAAGGTTGCTCAAGAGTCCCTTGCCTTGCCAGCCAAAATGTCTGATGCTATCCTGAGTTATACAATCATTTTGAACAAAGTAGGGAAGATGACAACTGTCAGTATCTCTTGCAAAGTGGGCTGGTACTGTCATGCAACCTATCCCCTTCCTCTTCTTGCAGATGAGGTGTCACACTGGAGTTCAGCACAGCTCCCTCTGTTCCCTGGTTGAACCAGCTGCACTTCTGTCAACTCTGCGAAAACAAAATTTCACAAGAAATTTCACTTTCAATGGATTTCTAGAGGGATTGGTGGTTTTCTTCTGTTTTGTTTTGTTTTGTTTTTTTTTCTTACTTTTGTTTTTCTTTTTATTTTGGCCTTCAGTGCACTCCAGGCCTCTGTCCAGCACCAATATCCAAAGCAAAAGCATGAGGCAAGCAAGAACTCGGATACCGACGAAAGAAATTTCCCTTTGTAAAACAAAGGTAATGATGTCAATTTATTCAATGGCAACAATACTTAGAAATTCCCATTAATTCCTGCAATTACGGACAATGTTCATAGGCATCAGTCCAAGAGTAATACTTTTGTTTGGGACAGTTTCACTTTCAAAGGTCAAGAAGGAAAAAAAACATTAGGCAGGACAAAATGGATCTTTGAAGCAATGCATGAGAAAGAAACTACATTATGTTCCTTGGCTTTTCCAGCACTTGTTCTCTGGCTGCTCTGTTCTGAGTCCATTTATATAATTAAGATAAAGAACAACTTTCTGACAAAACAAATAAATGTAACTTATTTGTCTGCTGGAAATATGTCTTTATACAGCCGTAGCCTTAGGACAGAAGTTTTCTTGGGACAATGGACTTCTCTAGCAATATGGAGTGAATAAAGATAGGGAAGAGTGAGCCCAAAAACATCTTAGGGAGTTTGTATAGTTAAAGAGGGATGGGTATAAGAAGAAAAGGACTTGAATTTTTGAAGGAGGCATGGATAGACTTTCAGGATCTGTACCCAAGACTGCAGCCTAGAAACTTCCTGATAAACTTGCTCTAAACCCACTTACTCTTTAATTTTACTCTTTAATTTTTACATTCTTCAGGTACCCAAAGTCCAACCTTGCTCTGTTTTCATGAGTATTTTGTCTAATTTCTTCCAAAATTAGTTAGAGAGAGACTTTTTTTAATGTAAGGCTCATGAGAGTAGTAATTTCTCAGACCTCCTTCTCTGGCAAGACCAGACTTCACAAAAAGTAGTGTTGATGTAGGCTAATACTAGTTTAGAGTGCTTTTCTAAGAAATGGAAGGAAAGGTTTAAATTTTTCCTCAATTTGAGGCATGCTAAATCTGTATTTTCTGTCTGTTATAAGAAGGCTGCATAGAAACTGCAGAAGTTTTTAGGCCAATACATTAAGTGAAAGTGATACATAGGGTATCATTTTTTTATACCCATGATAGAGTGAAAAATGACATTTTTAGTGCATATGGTCAAATATTCTAGTTAAGGGCATTGGGAGGAAATAGTCAGTTTTGACTCCAGTGTTTGTAATATTTGGTTCAAAGACACTCATTCCTGAAACATAATCTGGGAAACAAAGGTGGTTTATGCACATTGAATGTCTCACCTTAGAAAATGTAGGTATATGGGTTCCAAAGGTAAGATTCAGTACTTTAATGTTTTTGCTCTTCTTCTCTCCACATGAAACAGCAATCCTTTCCTGACATTACCACAGCATAAAACAAGAAAGTTCCCTCACCCAGAATATCCCATATCTGGTTGCAAAATCTCTCCTGATATGTAGTTTTGAAATCTTTCATCCATATGAATGATCTGATTTACTTCAGCTCTTAGTTTCTGTTTGTAAGCTTTAGCTATGGGGTCATTTAACAGATTATACATACCCATTTGTCTTTCAAAGACTACTTTCTCTGCCATATTTTTGGTATGTCCATCCTTTCTTTTTTTCTTAACACAGAATTTTTAACATGAAAGTCAACTACTATTGATGCAACTTTCCTTCTGCCATTTCCCTTACCCTCTCACAGAGCTTTCTTGTTCTGTCTGTTAATTAGTTCTGCTTAAAATAGATACATTAGCCTGCTCCAGGCGGATGTTTACAATGTGAGGTATTCTGAGCAAGAACTGTATTAAAGCTGTGATTTTTACTAAATTGTTCCTGTTTAATTCATTTTATATCTGCTAAATTAATAAATAAGTCTGGTAAACAATATCAGAGTATTTAAATGAGCATATAAAATAGTCTAGGGTAGACACTGGAATTAAACACTTAAAATGTTGATGAACATGTTTTATGATATCACACTTATACAGGAAGTTTGGGCATTTAGAACAAGATTTGCTAATTCTTTCCCACATTCTGTTGCTGTTTGTATCTGCTCTTGAACACTGCAGATTTACATTTGCAGAGTAATATATATGAGCCTGACATACAGTAACCACGTTTTATTTAAATTGACACATTTGGAGTGCTGGGGTGGGTTTGTCAATTCAGACTGCTTGAAGATTTTTGTGTGTGTTCTTTCTTTTGATTCTGTTCCTCAGAAGGGCTAAAAACGAAAGTTTCTTCAATGTTTAGAGCTTTGGGAAATGGCTTTATTCAAAATACTGATAAGGTCAAACACTGGTGAACTGATGTGGTGTTAGCAGCTGCGGTTGTTACAAGACATGCAGTGTGGTCAGTCATCAGGGAAAGGGTTAAATGACATTCAAAATCAAAGTTTTATTGGTTTCTAGTCTGGTTAAATCACCATAAATGCCTGCATTTAACAGCACCACAAGACAACGAGATCCGAGTATCAGCTGATGTCTGCACTTCACCTTCCATATGATACAAATACACCCCAGAAAATATTTCAGACCAAGTGCATATGGAAAGCCAGAAGTGACATGGGGTTCCAATTATAGTAAAATGAACCATATGTCTAATTAAATAGATATGTTTTCTATTGATCTCCACACTAATTGCTGAAAACAGATGCACATGTTTCATCTAAACAGCAATTAGCTATGGGTAGTTATAATCTGTGATTCTCCCCCATACATCTTTTTCTCACCTGCTGCTCATCTTACCCCTTGTGGAAATATTTTTTTAGGCTACAGGTTTCTTTTAACTCAGAATATGCATGAGTTCTCATGCTTGTTCATATGTCACAAATAATTAACTTTCCCTGAAAGCAAAAAGCAAATATTTTAGAAAGTAGTGATATGATATTTCTCAGTTTTATGTGAGACATCTTAAAGATTTCCTGAGGGTGGTGCTAAGCACATTATGAAAATCACCCCTGCTAGAACTGTCAAATTAGGAATATACAGAAATGCTGCAGATGTTTGAATGGAATTAATTTTCTTGGTTATTGCTTGATGAGGAAGATTTCTATAAAATTATTTCCCTTAAACTGTACAGAAGTAGGAGCAACAAAAGTTTTCAATATGTTTCCAGTTTTAGCAAAACATACATAAAATTGTCATCTAAATAAACTGCTTTTTTTCAAAAACAACACAAATGGACCAGCAAAACTTTTAATTATACTAATGTAAAAAAAATTTATATCTCATTAAATGAATGTGAAAGCGAATGCGAATGTGAATGTGAACGTGAATGAAAAAAACCTTATCAGAAAGAAATTTCTGAAGTAAGGATGCAATTTACAAATTTTTATGGAGTTGAAGTGGACACAAGTCATCATGCCCATCTGTAGTCTTAAATGCAGTCAGTTTTACAAACAGAATCACAGCAACAAAGTAAGTTGCATTCTGAATAGCACAACATCTGTAGCTGCAGAACTCCTACTTGAAGCAAAGATAACTTGTTGGTGTTTATCTGCTTTTAAACATGATTGCACATTACTGATTTGTCACATAAAGTTTTTCCCCATAATTTTTAAAATAAAATCCTTGTAGGCAGTATGCTGTTGAACATGCTCATTCTATGAAAACATTTGTAAATATATTCAGCTTAAATAAGTAAATTCTTTTAAAGGTTTTCCATTAAATTTTCAGTGAGGTCTGTTTCTGAGAAAAATAGTTCTGCTTGGAAAAATTCTGCCAATAAAATTTTTCTCTTTCAATGGGCCATGAGACAGGTTTGTCAGCTCTTAATAGTGTATTTTTCCAAAGGGATTGCTCTCCATTGTTTCTACACTGGGTGCTTACACACAAATAAGTATTTTTAACATTTACATTGTCTCATTTTAGGTGTGCAGCTTAGGTGTGTTTCAGTAAACTGAGAAGATTTTTTTCACATCAAAGGAAGAAGGGTGGAAGCTTTCAAAGGGCAGGGAGAGGAAAAGGGAGAGGAAGATGAGTGCTACCTGATAGGAGTCTGAAATGGTTTAATCACTGACAGTGTTAGATATGGTGTCAACTGCAAATATCCCAAGTAGGCAATAGTGAAGTTGAAACACAGATTGAAAGCCAATTTAAGTTTATGATGAGAATATTGTGCTCAACAAAAAGCATTTATGAAAGTCTGTAAATGTGCAGGTGAGTTGCACATTTGCTGAGAACGTTCCTGACTTTTCAGAAGAGATCAGAATGTCTAGGAATGATTCACAAACAGAATACGGACGTCACTTGGTGAGTAACCTGCATAACCAGGGTTTCTGTTGGTTTTAAGTTTTCCTTGTCTTTCTTTCAAAGTCCACAAGTTGTTTTCCCCAGTGTAGGCACAGAGCAGCCACACTGGTTTAGCTCTGCTTTGAATGCAATCTTTCATGCAATTCAGCTGCCATTGTGTTTCTGGACCTTTCTTTGGTTTGTTTTCTGGGAATTAACATATTCCTAAAATCTGTGAGTATTGCTGAAAAAAACCAAAAGCTTCCAAAATATTATCTCTCCCACCTCACACAGTCATTCCCATTGATAATCAGAATTATTTTTGAATTTTTGAAGAAGATATGAAATCTACACACATCATTGTCAGAAGTAGTCACATACATTTCATCAGGTGTATTCATACAGGAAGACATTTGTAAAATGGGAGGGGTTGGCAAACCTAGTCATTGGTTTGCTAAGCTGGATTCTTTAATGTTTTCTTTTTAATGGACTAAACAATTTTATTTGTTATACATATTAATTTCACCAGAAGAATCTTTTATTACAGACCTGAGAGATGGAATTTAGGAAGTTTTTGTTACCCTTATAGGAAAGATTTGAGTTAAATAGTACACTTCAATTCACATTTTTTTCCTGGAAAATCAGTTTTCTTCTTAACATTACGTAATGAATTAGGACATGTATTTCAGACTCTTTAATTCTCTTTTGCCTAACTTTCAAAGTGGAATTTCCAAAATGAAAATAGATCAGATCACTTTGTTATCGTACTCTGATGAAGACTTCCTTTTCTGAAACCGAAAATTCACTCCCTTTTGTTCTGTTTACATGCATGGGTCATGTTGAGTAATGCCATCTGCTGACAGAACTATGGACAAGTGAGTGACACAATGCAAAAGCTAGGGCAGGAGATAAGAAATACTCACATTAAAGAAAGACTAATGGCCCAAGAGCCTGCCTCTGTCAAAGGTTTGAAGCTGGTATTTATGAAAAGGATGCATGAAAACTGGAAGAATATATGTCTCCTATATCTGCAAGATGTCTGTCTTTGAGACTCTTAATATGCTTAATAGTCCTTGATGGGTTTTTATTTCAAAATTCTTCTGTAGGATAAATCTTTATGATTTAGAGAAATCTGGTAGCAATTTAAGATTCAGTACCAAGTACATCTTGTCTTATTGAGTACCACACTGCAATCACATGTGTGAAAAATAATGTCTTTAGCTGGTTTTACATCTATTATCTTTGAGTGTCCCCACCCCATCCTTTCTTATGAAAAACTGTTAATAATTTATTACTCAATCCTTCATGAATTTCCAGAACATATGTAAAACTTTTCACCAAGTAGAATTTGTATTCATACTTAGGAAAATCTCCCAGGTCCTTCCAAAGAATAGCAACTATTAAGACTGCAAATTCACCACTGACCAAAACTGCCCTTTTTCCTTATGATAAGCGAAAATCTTACTTCTCTGCTGTGGGTGGGCACCTCAAAATGCAACAGCAATAGTGTGAGAAGGATGAGGTAAAAATCGAGTTCAGTAAAACTGAAAGGACATTTTTTTGTCAGGTGGTTATGAAAATTCTTCATCACATATGCAGAGTTTTTCCAGCAGCGGTTGCCTTATCTTTAACTAGAAGTGCAGTCTTGCATAAGTAAAATAGCAGAGTTTTTGCTGATACCATCTGACCTTAAAAGAGTGGTTGGGGCTTTTATTGATTTTTCTGCCTAGACTGCATTTACAGTTGGGATGATTAATTAATGAATTTCTAGTTTCAGAGAGATTATTGCTACTTAAACTGATTAGCTAACACAGAAGTATTTTGTGGCTTTCCAGCAATTAATCTTTACAGCTAAACTGATGCAGGAGCATCTTTTTCAGTCTAGCATTTATAGTTTGTACAGAAAATAATACAGAAACAGTAGTTATAACAAATAGTTATAAAAATACAGTTATAACAAAAACGGAATGTAGAGAATGTCATGGGACCTGGGTATCATTTACTAACATGAAAATATATTAATAGCACTGTGAGTTACATATGGACCTCTTTGTCATATCCTCTACAGATACAACTTAGTGCACATTCTTGTGTAGATAGGATGGTTGCTTACTGCCACAATGTACTCATTTAGACAGTGACAAAGCACTTAACTGAGCTCAAGACACAGTCCCCTCATGGCTGAGAAAAATTCCAGGGCCTGCTGGTAGCACTAGAGAACAAGAGTATTTACAAGAAAAATAAGTTATTTGGGTCCTGAAAAATTAGAGAAAAAAGGAAAATGGGAGAGAGAAATTGACATTGAAATGTCGCCAGGTTTAGTTTGAATAATCATGACTTGCTGTAGTGCTGTGTTATATATACAGATTAAATGTACATTACACAAAATTGTTTGTAGGAACCATTGGATAACATGTCTGCATTTAAGAAAGAACAAAAAATTCTAAAAGCTCTGCCCTTGGGAAACTGCATCACAGTGACCTAATTACTTTATTAAGCTTGGATTGAATGGTTGATCCCAAAGTAGATAAAGCTGGAAGCAGGAAAACAGAAAATTCTCCCTCTCTCCCTCTGTCTCTTTCTCCCTCTGGGAAGAAATGTCATTAGGGTGATGCTTTGTATCATAAAAGAATTCTTGCTGTGTGTCTCTGTTCAGGAAATTGGCCTAGGTAGCAAATGCATTACACTGTGCAGAGTTGCAATTATTCATGAAAAAAAAAATAGCCATAATCTTCAATTTGAAGGTGTTGCAAACAGGAAGAAAGTTTGCGTTTCGTGGGGTGCTTTGTCCTTCAATTACTAAGGAAAACATGTAGAAAAGGGGAGAGTTGAAACAGGAGAAAGAGAAGAGGGGAGAAAGTGGTTGGGCTATCATAAAACATGTAGTGTGAGGGAATGAGTGGGGAAACAGGGAGCTCAAGAGAAAAATGCTAAAATTTTAATCCTATCATAAATGACATAGAAGGCAATAAACAAATCTGATGAGAAAGAGTATTTTCCTCCTTTAGGGACAAAAATTGAAGAGCAAAGCAAGGGAAGGGCATGATATTTCCATTGTCAATAACTATAGTGCAAGCCAGTCCTCAGTGAAAAAGTATTCTTTCTGCGATGACTCCAGTGTCCCCTGAGCAATCTGAAATCCCTTGACAACTTTGAATTAGTAGGATAGCAAAGGCTATTCTTGGCTTTCTCTCAGTGTGCATGCAATGTACACAGGGTACTTTGGATGCAGCATGAGGGTGCACAAAGAGGATGCAGAATGTCTTTCAAGACAATTTCCAAATATTTTTCTAAAGATTTCTGGGACTGCACCAAACCAAAATTGTGCCATTGAAACAACCAGTCTTAGCTAGAAGTTTCTTTGCCTTATCTCTGAATTGTTTATGCTTCTCCTTGCAGCCCTGTTACCTTGATAAGTTTTTTTGGCTCTATTGGAGATTCCCATACTGTAAAACCTGATTTTCACAGATAACAGGTAACTGAAGGAACTGTTAACCTTTGCTTTGAACTAAATCAATAGATTGCTATGATAAAGTTCCTCACAAGAAGCACTTTTCGGAAGTCTGTCTCCTAAGATATATAAATACAAAGGTATAGCACTGTGGTCCTAATTTTCAAGCACCACAGCATCTTGGAATTCTCTTGTCTACATATCCATGTTCCCTCTCTTACCTACAGTGTTGGAGTTGACATTCAGCTGTCTGTTTTTCATGTTTCCTAGCACATAATGTCAAAGTTTAGAATTTATATGTCATGAGAAACTTTGAAGATTCCATAATTTTTGTCAAAAACAGAAGCTTCATAAGAAAATACCTAAAATAAGTTTTCACAAGGGTTGGTTAAATATAAAGATTCGTTTAAGAATCTCTGAACTTCGTCTCAAATACTGTTTTTGTTTTTGTATTGAGAGAAATATTTTAACTTCACCCCATACCATATGATGTATCGTGTAGTTACTGCTCACCACTCCTAATCCTGAGATGTTTAAGATGACACTGTATAATAGTTGAAATAGTCCATTCTATCTTTAAAGCCATTAAAGACAGCTGCTATTCAGTGCTGATTGAAACATCTCATTTCCTTTTATAGATCAAAGTGTATATTGTGACACAGTATGTGATATAGCATGGCATTTGAATATTTTAAATAGATGGTCTTCAGATGTTCTATATGGATCACATATTTAAATTCCACTAAGAAGAAAATCACACAATTTTGAATTTTTCTGGTTTTCAAATACTTGTGACAATCCTTTCAAATGATAGAATTTTTCAGAGGAATGTGAAACATTTTAGTGTGAGGGCTTCCTAGCAGCAGAACTGAAATTTTAGCTGGAGACCCCAGTGAAATAACAGCTTGTATAGAGCCTTACAGAAAACTCTCAAATGTGGAGAAAAAAATGGACAATAAAATAAAAAGAGGTGGTGTCAGTGGCTGAGTTTTCATGTAGAGGCCTTTCAACTATAATCCTTGGGCTGGACAAATCTGCCTTGACTGAATTTCTCCCATAAAGGTAGTGCTTTCTAAAGATCCAGGAAAATTAAAAATAATTAAGTTCTACATGTGGAGAATAAGCTTCAGTTTTGCTTCCAAGTAAAATTAACATTTGAAACACAGGCTGTATTTAGTAAAGCCCATGGGATTAAAAATTGAAGGAATATCAAAATACTTTCAAATCATTGCTGTGCTAAGCAACTTCTTACTATACTTAATATACCTAATAAGGACACAGATAACTCAATGATAAATGGACTTTAAATTACGTTACTTGCATTGAGACAGAAGTGAAAAGGAATAATACTGTGTTTTAATCTTTTTATTCAGGAGTTTGCTCAGGGGTCTGGTTAGGAATAACCAGTCACCAGACTCCAGCCTGGCTGGGTGTAATATTATTGCAAAGGGCTGATGGCTGAAAATGCTCCGACTGAACGTGAGTAAACAACCATATTAATTCAACTCGTTCAACTGTATATTCAGGATCCAGATGCTTGAGAGTGAACTATTAATGGCTGACTTGGCTTGTATATTGAATTGTATGTTGGATGTTTCATTCTCTGTACTCTGCTATCCTTTTGGTCTTGAGGCACAAACATAAATGGGATAGTTATTTTAATGTAACAAATGGAGACAATGAATAACAAACACTCCAGTCTCCTGCTTCCCCACTGTTTCCCAAGAATAGAAGTCCCTGACAGTAGGACACTTTTCCCTAATTTTCTAATCAGCCACATTTGTGGTTAGTTTCCATTTGCTACTATTTATTTTTATTATCCTTGTCCCCCCACATAAGGGAGAAATTCTAGAGACAGGAGGGTGAGGAGAGAGAGAGAGTGTTAAGGGAGAGAGACAGACAGACAAAAAACCAGACAATATCATATTGCAGAAATCCTGGCATCCTGATGTCACAGCTTAAGCTCCAAACTAGTGCCATATCCTGAAAACAGATTGGCTCTTTTTTTTACTATGTGAGTTGAGTAGAGTAGGACATTTAGCCCAATTGACAAATAAAAAGCTTTCCACTCTGGCAAGCATTAATTCTTCGAAGTATGCTCACTGTGTCCAGAGCTACTTCATAAGATAAAGACAGTGTCATTGACACAAGATTTTGTGTTTCAAAAGTCAAAGAACCACCTGAAATCTGTTTTTAAAATATGCTTTGCAAGATTTAGTCACAATAGGAATATTTAATTGCATTACTTCAGTACAAAAGACATTAGCCAATGCACTTTCCAGTACTGTGTATAGACATGTTTATTTGCAACTCCATAACATTCCATTTACTCTTGTAGAATTAAGTAAGTTGTGGATGATCCTTGTATAATTATTTTAGTATTCTGTAGGTAGTAAATATCATAAATAAACTGCTGCGGAAAATTGGTTGGATACAGGCTGCGGTTGAGCAATTTGGACTAAAAGTCACTTTACATTCACTTCCTCTAAAACTGTATGTTCATTTTATCTGTAAAGTTATTTTTGGGTTGAGAAGCTTTCATGATTACGTGCTTAAAGAAGTTCTCATGCCAGAGGTATGCAGCAGTCACTAGAAACACTTCTGTGGATTTGGGAACCATCCAGCAGGGACCAATAGGTAACTCACAAAGAGAAAATAGATACATTTGCTGAGTCAATTGCATGCTAAGAATAGTTCTCCCTGCTCTAGCAGCTTATCCCTTGCTTTTGCTTGTTAGGCTTGGGTAACACATAAACACAAATGTCGTGAACCATGTATAATATGATAGTATCTGAGAAGATACCATCATAATGAATCTCTAGTCAAGGATCAGTATCCAAATTACCTGGGAATCACTGTCAAAAATATAGGTACATAGATCAGTAGATTGTTGACAGTTTGACTGATTGGACACTGCTATGTCAGAGTATCCAGAAGAAAATCACACAGACACCCACTGCACATACATAGAAATACCATGCACATGTGGTCATGAGTTCTCTGAGGTAGCAAACTTATTTTAAATGGCAAAAATTATCGTGTACATAACCTGGAGGGGCTTAGAAGGGCAAGAGTAATTATGAATTAACAAATTGTCTTCAAAGGATGTCAGACCCAATTGATGCAACTCAAATAGTACAAACTTGTTGGAAGCACAATACTCACATTTGTATGCAAATAATGCAATTCTGCCATGTTACAAGAAAATCTAGTGTATAAATGCAGATCTAAAGACCATTTAATACAGCTTTTACATCTAGGTACTATTGAGCTGAGGCAGATATTGATGGGGCATAGGACCATGGTATCTGATAGACAAATGTTGAACCATGTTCAGCTGATTACACCATTACTTTTGTCATTCCAGCTGCTACTATGCAGACAATTGCATAGAGTTTATTAAACAGTTTTCCAAGTCAATCTAAATTTATTAGTGTAAATACTTCCATTTGCATTCTGTTAGCTTTCATACGGTTCAACGAAAAACTTTGTGATCTGGAAAAAAACAGTTCTCAAAGAGTGTCAGAAATTCAGTCATGGACATCTTAAGTGAGAAGTGGTACTCAATAATGATTTTTTTTTTCAGAAGGCAGAGTGGACATTGTGAAAGATTTTAATAGATTTATATTTTCATACTATGTTTTTGAAGAAATATATTACATGTAGTGTTCATGTCTGCTATATCTGCCATTTTCTAAAGACAGGATAAGGAGGTTGGTATGTTTTGTGAGTATGAATTTCTCTTGACAGATCTTAACCCTGTAATTTCAGACAAGTGCTGAGATAGCGTGGAGTTTTAAGCCCTCCACACTTGTTGGAAAACTAGAAATCTTTTTCATGGGTACTAAGATAGGAAGGAATAATTTGTGCCATCTATAATGGGTGATAATACAAGTGCCCAGTTTTTACTCAATAATTGTTCTTCATTGTATTTCTGTATCTCTATTGTCTGCATCAAACTGTATTCAATAAAATATCAAGCAAGTTTACTGTTTGAAGTATGTAAGATCCTTTAACAGACATGCAGTTTTGTCTTGAAGAAAGAAAAGTGTGGCTAGTTTATCATATTCTAGTGTAATTTAATTCAGAAATGTTATGACAGTCACAGGGGAAGAGAGAGGGTCTATTTTAAATTCAGATTGTGTTTTTCCATTTCTACTTGATGGTGCACAATGGAAGTATCTGAGATACTCTTTATTCTTAACTATAGGCATAATCCCCTCTACTGTGCTATAGCCTAGCTGCCTAATGTACAGTTTTTAATCTATTGTCTGACATGCCCCTTCTCATTACTTAATTATCTGTGCTTCTTGTATGTGAAATGCTTCAGCAAAAGTCAGAATTCTGTGTTCCAAATGTACTCTGAGACCTGACTAAAATGGAAGTCACTCTTTCTGTAAAAGTTATGAATTTTTGTTTTTTCTACAGGTTTTGAAGTAACATTAGAGTCTTGTAAGAGACTTATTGACTGCCAGCATTAGGAAATAGCACAAATTGATAGGAGTGGATCTGTTGAGTAACTGATTCCCTCATCTGGAGATAAGAACCTGTGTCCACATTACATATTTTGGGACCTTTTATTTCAGGTTTTCTCTAGTTTGCTTCAGAGGACTGAATGCCCAGTGATAGCTGTAGCACATTAGCTCTGGTCCTGGGCATATCATTGTTTAGTTTCATCCAAAAAGTGTCCAGTTTCAGAAGTCCTAGAAACATTGCTCACCAACGTACAGCAAGAGACGACAATCAGAAGACTGGCTTCAACACTTAATTTGAGTAAAAAATTACTGTGTAAATACCATAGTTTCCAGGTACTGAAAAAAACCCAAATCAAAACCAAATCACCCTACCTTCTGAATACCTGTACTGGTCAGAGCAATGGTGAGAGAATTGCAATAAATCAACTCTCCATACTAAAGAAACAAAATAACCCTTGCTAATATCAGAAAAGGCAGAGAGATTTCTATGTTACTTACTTGTTAGCTTTGAAGAAGAAATAAACAAATCATTAAACCAGACTACCAGCTTCCCAAAAGGTCATACCTGCCAGCAACATATCTCAGGGGGTTGGATTTTACAGTAGACCATGAGTAAACCTGTGCTGTAAACATCAAGGTCCCTTCAGATGTTAAAACCAGAAATTGTTGTGGATTTTGTGGAATTATGAGCTCCCAACAACAAAGTGGATTTTATGCCTGGCAGGTCAACAGTGCATCACGCTAGCAAGTCCCAGTAATGCTGTCCTAATTATGCTCTCTCTGGTCTATCCCTAAAATTCCAAAGATTATAAACTAAGCCCACTCCACCCTGGTCTGCAGGCTGTTTACACAGGCTGCTTGCGAACAGCTCTGCCTGTAATTCTCACACATTAAGAAGCAGCACCTGGCAGAGCCATAGGTTCAAGAAAAATGTAGGAGTGAATAGATGGATTGGTGCTGGAGGCTTTAGACAGCAGTTAGGAAACCTGGATTCATCCTTTCATTCTGTCACCGGGATTCATGTGGATCCTGGATCCAAAACGTGAAAGATTTAAGATTTCTTTCATCTTCATGCTAGACCTTTCTTCTCTTTTGAAGGAAAGACATCACCTGCATTATCAGTCTCTGGTAGAAATAGAAAAGAATAAAAACTGCTCTGTAAAATTAATTTTTGAGGACTATTGAGTATCACGCCCCCCTAGGAGCTCCTTTTTGTCTATCCACCTTGTCTTAGATGCTGTCTTTTTCCAGAGGAAACTTTAAGCTGTCACTCTGATAACTCTTGATTTTAGAAATTTTATCCTTTTTCCACAGAACAAGAGTTACAATTTGTTAATTTCACTTATTTACAGCTCAGCAGTGCTGCATCTACTGGTGTCTGAGTCATCAGAAGACACTTCTGGCTCCTTGAAACCTTTGAGGAAATTCTCTTTACTGGGACCATAATGGCAACAAGGAGCAAGACTACAAAAGACATACTGAGTTTTCAAAAACTTTAGTGACATAAAGAATATAAATCCATGAAAGGAAGGAATATATCAGTTGTCAAGATTCCATTACCTGAACTACCTCTTTCTAACCTAAGGTTGATTGTTTCATCTTGACCAGCAGTTAAATAGTTACTTTATGCAAAGCCTGTCTTATGTTTTGGCTCAGAAAACTAGAATTTTGTTTATTTGTCCATTCAAAATTCTCATAATAACAAATTAATGTGATTTACTTTCTTCAGCACACTGGTTTACTCAAAGGCACTCAGACAACTGCCACTTTTCTCAGTGTTTCGAGGATGAGTGCAGTTTGCTAGGCTCATGATGGAAGATGTTATGCAAAAATGTTATCATAAAGCTAGAAGCAGTAGCTTTTCTAGTCAGAGTCTAAACAATTGTTGGATTTCCTGGGATATTTCAGTTAGGAGAAAAAACAGTGCTAGACCTGAATGAGTGCTAGTTTCTTTGAAGGAGCTCTAGTTAGAATAGAAACAATACTGCTAAATTCTAGCAGGGAAAAGCACAAATGAAATAGAAGTGTTGCACCTCTAATGTGGTTGGAACAGCAGAAAAAGTCATTGCCTCCTGCCAAGTTCTGAGGCTGACACATATGTCAAAAATGTAGAAAATCCTTCTCTCTTGGATATACAGTGAAACAGTCTTCAGCCAACACCTCTACCACAGAGTCCACTGTCTCCAAAACAGTCTTTTGCAAGCTTTTCTGAAGCTCCTTTCTTTATCTACTACTCTATTCTCTAACTGAGAAGTTTCTTTTCCCCATACACAGTTTTGTAAAACAATTTTAAACAACATCTTTCCGAACAGATCATCTGAATTGGCATTATACTTGGGTTTTTACTTGTGGAAGCATGGCCTTCACTCTTTCAGATACTTCCAAAGCAGGCCGAATTCTTTAGTTCTGATGAATGATAAATCCAACACAGTTACATATTTTTATTCCAATAGGCCTAAATGGGGCACACCTAAATCATCTATCCTGTGGTGGTTTGAGGGTGTCTGGCTTTTTGGGCATGGTAGAGGCCAGAAAGATGCCATATCATACAAGATTCTTAAATTTTGGATTTTTTTCTCTCTGGAGATTTTCCAGAAGGAGAAATAAGACAGATACTTTTAGCATATGCTCGTGTGTAAGTACTGGACTACATTTCATATAGCACAGGCCTGTTTTCTATAGATTATCTAGGAAAAAAGAGCATAACACTTAACAGATAGCTAAAAATATGATTATGGTTAATGTTTCCACTATTAAAGCAACACCTTGAAAATCTAGGATCCATAAATCTTCACAGTTTTCAGACCTGTGCTTAAATTTAACTGATGTGACAATCTCTGCAGATTTCATTCACCAGTTCCAGTTCCAATTCTACAGCCTTTTGGTACCTGAATGGACAACTAGCAGCCAATATTTGCATGCACCTATTGTCTGACATGCCCCTTCTCAAAAACATCTTTGCCCTTTGACAGCTACATGTTGCAATAAAACTTAAAATACCATTGCATTTGGGCCCTTCTTCCTTAAGCCAGACAGCACTGCACTTCCTGCACCTCTAGCTCTAGCTGAACCTATATGCTTTAAGCACTATAGATATCACAGATGAACCACAGAACATTCTGAGTTGGAAGGAAGCTACAAGAGTCATCAAATCCAGCTCTTAGGTGAACTGCCCATATGGGGATTGAACCCATAACCTCAGTGTTTTTAGTACCGTGCTGTAGCTAACTGACTTAATCCCAATCAGTACTTTTCTTTTTTCTGGACAAGGTTGTTTTTTTTTGTTTTGTTTTGTTTTGTTTTTAATCTAGAAATATCCAAATGTTTTAGAGCCATTCTAGGAAGATTGTCAATTTTCAGCTTCTCAGGTACAACTGCCAGCTAATCTTTCTTATGGTTTGCTACTTTTGTCTCAGTCCTTATAAACTTATTTTAACTCCTGTGTCCCTCAGAAACCCAGATATTCTGATGGGATGCTGAACTGGATGGCAGTTGCCTGAGCCAAGAAATCTGCTAGCCTCACACAGTCTGATTAAATACATCACTTTTTTTAAATTTATGTAGAAAAAAGATCAATTTCATGATATAAGTGCTCTGACAGGGAATCTTCAATTCTGATTGAAAAGTTGATAGGACCAGTGATAGGTTGTAGCCAAATGCAGTCATCATACTACAACTTCACAGTACTCAACTGAACACTAGATTTAACACTTTGTGAAAGAAGCATGAAATACAAATCATATCAGGTGTATCTAAGTGTAGCCCTAGATCAGACCTTGAATTTTCAAGGACATCTAAAGAAAACAGCTGCAAAGGCAAGGACATCTGTGAAGCAGATTAGCTAGCTTAGCATGGGGTGCCTAAACACAAACCTTTCTGACATCCGTAGCAGCCATCTGTTCCTTGGCCGTTCTAGCCTGCTCCTCACTGTCACACACAAAGCTGGAAGGTAGCCAGCTCTATTTAACCATGTCTTTATATCATAAACCTTCTGGTCCAATCTTTTCCCTTCTCTGCTGGTGCTTCATAACATAACCACTGCACATGTGGTGTGAGCATTTAACAGTCAGCTCTGCAGAGGAAGCTGTGGACCATCATTTAATATGGATCCATCCAGCTCACCCAGAGTGCCTCAGGATATATCTTGGAATTTCACTTTTAACACGAATGGTCTTCATTAGTGGCAACTAACTTGTGAGTTTGTTCAGTAGCAAATATAAACCTTCTGATTTTAACCTGTCACTTATGGACCCTGGCAAATAAGTCACGCCAAGATTGCTGTAGAACCCTACATTCATTCCTTTGTGGTCCTCTCTCAACACTGATGACAATGGCTACAACAAATTGAAAGTCTGCCTCAGCAAGAAATATAGTAACCAAAAAAGAAGACAAAGGTTGTTTGAAATCTCATCAAACTGGCTTCAGCAACTCATGGAGAATACAAAACTGAATTTGTACATATGCAGCAACAAGTTTCCACTTTCTTTGTTAAAGACTGCTTTTGCTTCCAATGCACTGCCACAGGAGTCCAGTCTCTGGAGAATGGTCTGAACTATCTTTGCAAGCTCTTTGTTTGATGTTGATCTCGCCTATACCAATGCCATTACACTAGTGGGGACTGGTAACACAGAAGTATTAAGGCAGATTAAAAGTTTATATGAATACAAAGAAGAAAAGTTCAATTGCAGTGAATGTAAATATAACTCTGGTCTGGTTAGTCTGGTTTCCATGTAGTGGTTACAATCTTTATTTAAGGCACCTCTAAATTCTTTTTTGCTGGTAGGGATCTCAAAAAACATTTCTAGTACAATTGTGCGTTCATGTGTGTTATTTAATGAGAGTTTAGGAGAACGGTGTCACACAAAGCCATTGGCAGTTAGTAAAGCATTAACAAGGTAGTACAAGACAAGCATACTTAGATCTTGTATATTGGAAAACAGAAATAAAAAGCAATCTCTCTCCTGCATGCATATTTCTGTATATGAACTGAGGTGCCACATGACTGTCTCTCATTTCAGGGTGAGCCAAGGAACTGACTGTGTAGGCCTGACATGAAGATGCAATGTGCTTCCCAAATCCATGGGTTGTGATGCCAGACTTGATATAAACATGCATACCGTCTGCACTTAGGGAAAGAGGAAAATAAAATACAGAAAGATTTTACCATCTTCTAAATTTCTGGGAAATAGATATGTATCGTCAAGGTATGAGCCACAATTGGTCCTTACAATAATGATTTCAAATTATCATTTAATTTTATAGTAAGTGAGTCAAGTCTGTAATCAAAATTAATGTGCAGAGCCATATTGGCCTTTTTCGATTCAGGGATGTAGAAAAAGTGTCTCAGTATTATCACCTGTTAAAATAATATTAAATCTTTTGAAAAATAACCTGGGGAGGAGAGATATTTCAGAAGGAGAGATGCTTCAAAAGGTTGCAGGGAGAAAGCTATTTTCTGCCAATCACCACTGTAGATCTGTTCAGCCCTGCTGCATGCTTCCTTTCCAAGCTGCATGGCAGCAGACACAATTGCTTCCCTTTGACAATTCCCCCTCCTCACACCCTGCCCTTCCCTGACCCAGAGACACCAGTGATCCCAGATGTAGAGACTTAGTCCTCTCCAGCACTTTGGTGGGCAGAGAAAGGAAAGCCTTCCAGTGAGGGAGGTAGAGGGGTGTGAGGTCTGCCTTGAAGTGGTGAGCAGTGAGAGAGTCCTGTTATTGCTCTGTGTTAGGGGCAGTGGAGGCTGGAGTACTGCAGGCTGTTGGGACTCAGGTCAGGGCTCTTCTGAAGCACCTGAGTAACATAGAGAGATGGTATCAGTGAGTTCCTAAGTGGAACAATTATGGTAGTACTGACACCTTAAATTTTTCCCTTTTCAATACTCCCAGTGCTGACATTCCATCAAACATAATGGATTCTTACTTCATTGTGCCCCTCTTCCATTCATTACAGACACACAAACAGAATACATGTGTATGGTTTTTACTGCAAAAGACTGCAATCCCAGCTGAGCATTACAGGGGCCATTGCACTTCACTAGTGCCCTCAGAAAAAGTTCTCTGATGAGGGGGTAACACTACTTTAAGAAAGGCTTTTTTAAGTCTACCCTAAAGACTTAAATATACAGTCAGACTGCTGATTAGACCTCTGACAGACACTGAAAGAACTTTTACTGCATATGAAAATTAAATAAGATGTTCTTTGTCAAGTTTTTGGTTTTTTTCTGTATAAGTGGATAGGATAAAAGACAGGAAGTTTCTCTAGTCTTATATTTTCATAGAGTAGATTAGAGAAGAGTTAGTTCTGAATTTCCAGTTAAAATCTCTCTTGGAATGCATAGCTAATTTCCTGCAGACATGATTCTCAGGCTTTTATGTAGTGTTGCAATAAATCTCTCAAAAGTCTGTCCAAGTAACTTTCAGGCATAGGATTTTTTTTCCTTCCTCTTCTTCTTTTTGTGCTCTCTTTTTGAATATAGACATCAAGGTAAATGCACAATGAGGAACTTACTGTGGTTCTTCTAGAAAATCACTTTTTATAGATACTTGCTGAAGAATATTACACGAGGGAAAATGCATTCAATAGAATGCAGAAAACCTCCATAACAACACTCGGTAGCACTGAATTCATGAGAAAAAAGAAGGGCTTAAATGCTAAACAACTGTATTAGAAGATTGAGATGGCTGTGGTTCTGGACATGTTTATTTTCTCCTGGAAAACCATAATGGAATAGAGCTATAGTATCAGCCACCTACACAGCTTCAGTGTGTGAATCCCATGACAGTGTTATCATGGGATTCCCCAGATTGTATTCCTGCAAAACATTATGGTCACTCCAGTTGTGGTATAATCATAATGAGAGGAGGTTCAGACACCTGATAATGAGAGCACTTTCTGTGGTATACGCCTTCTGCTTTTCTCCATCATTCAGAATTGTTGCAATCTCTCCCTAGTTACCTTTTAGTATCCACTTGCCTTTGTAGTTTCCTACTCTGGATTGTACTATTACTGTAAAATTCGGTGAAGAATAGTTTCCCATTTTGTTTATCTACTCTCTTCACAACTGTGTAAGCTTTTATCATATCCCACTGCAGCATTCTGCACTGCAGGGTGGAATCCCAGCTGGTTTAGTTCCTCTACAGAAGGCAGCTGCTATATCCCTTCGGTGTTTTTAATTTAAGTCAGCACCTTGACTTCACTGTCCCATAGCACTGAAGATGAGAGCTGCACATAGTCATCAAAAAAGGGTGTACATGATTTTGTACTATGTCAGAATTGCTTCTCCAGTTCATGTCATTTCTCAACAATGCCTTCTTTTTGTCCGCCATTTTAAATTGAGCAAAAATTGCTGAGCATTTTAAGGGCTGACATTTTGCATTTGCTGTTTCCTTCATTTGACAAGATATCCAGTTCTGACAGACAGAACTTTTTCCAGTGACAGTCTTCATGTCTTTCCCACTGAGGCCCTCAGTGTTTTAATTGGCTTTTATTTTTGATGAGTTTGATTTCCTCTTTAATTATGGCACATTTTACCTGTCCCTGCTATAAGCAGAGATCCAGTAGAAAAGAAAGAAAGAGAAAGGAAAGAAGGGAAAACATTTAGAATGGTAATGTGTTTCCTGCAACACATGCTTTCTTTAAGTAGAGTTTATGCAGATGTCATTGTCAAGTATCTAATGGCAAGATATTTATTTTTCAGTTCACAGATCATTGTCTAGAAGACAAATGTGTCTTCATACAAAAAGGGGTTAAGAAGACTGGTCTTGCAGGCATATTAAATTGTTTTATTTTCAGCTTTGTTGTTTACAGTAAACCTATATTATTTTCTGCAGGTTAAAGACCATTTGTTTTTATTTTACTAATGATGGCATTTTCCACAGGTCAAATAAGGAACTAGCAGAAGTGTTAGTGATTGGTTTATTACTTGATTTATCATTTGTTATTTTTAAAATTCTGATTGTGTAATTTATATGTAATGATGGTGATATGAGAGTGGCGGTTCCAGTTATATTTGACTTCAAAGGAAGGTTTGGAAATCTGTTTACCTTCTCAGCTCTCTATTGCTGCTCAGGTAACAAAGTACTTTCTCACCTCAACAGTCTCTAGGTACTAAAAAACTAACTTGGAGTCACAAGCAGCTCCTTGAATTGGTCAGAAAGGATTGATTCCCTGCCAATGGGAACTGAAGTGTACAAGTATGGAGAATTTATACCCTTGCTAAACCTCCAGAATTATCCTGATTCCTTTCAAAGCCACAGCTTACTGACTGGTCCTAAATTTTTGGAAGCTCTATTGGAACCATTTCACACTGTTCTGTCCTTTGCCTGGGATACTCCTCAAATGAGTTGCTATTCTTGCATACTGGATATTGCTGCATACTGCTTTTCAATATTTTGAGAACTCTGCCTTCTCTCTCTGTCCAGACTGGACCTCCCATTACAAATCAAAATGTTTTAGAGATAAGGTAGTTACTTGAAAAGTAAATGTGGTTCTTATGTGGCCACACGTGAATTCTGTAACATTCCCTACAATTCTCTATATATTTTGTAACATTTAGCTTATGCCTGAAATGACAATTAATTCAACCTAATCATATGATGCACAGATGGAACATACCAGTACTGAACAGAAAAAATACTCCATTCAACAACAAATCCTTTCTGGGAAGCTGATAACAATCTATGTGATACACTGATAACCTGGTCTCTCTACGAAACACACAGCAAACTTGACAGCCATTTACCACGCCTTTTTTTTTTAAATCCTAGTCTTGGCATACAGAAACTTGAAATATCCTCCATTAAGTACAAATAAGGGGAAAAGCAAAGAGCCAGGAACTTTACCCTTTACTGGTGACCTTTAAAGACAGAACCAGTAAGTGGTTCTGAAAGAGCAGCACTCAGGTAACCTCAGTGATCCTCTTTCTTAAATGTCATTTGATGTAAAAAAATTCACAATATATTTCCAGGTTTATAGAATAAAGCTACCTATAATACCATGTTCAGGTTAATATACTGTTACAGAAATATGACACCATACTACAATTAAATGCATGTCTGGTCCCAGAGGCCCTCTATATTTTCTAATTTAGAGGGATCCTCTTCCATATATGCTCACTCAGAGCAAATGCTTCTGTCTTGGAGAGTTTAAATGTTACTTAATTTCTTTTTATAAAAATGTTGATTTGATTCTCAGATGGCCAGATTTTAGCAACTGCTTGTAAAGTTGATATTAGAATTATATAATTTTTGCTTTAAAAGTTCAAATATTCAGCTGGATCTTCCAGGTGGATAAAAAAGTGCCATTTTGATTTTTATGATGTGCTGGCTGCTCTGCTAATGACATTGAATTGATATCTCATGTACATAACACCCACAATGTGTGGTGCTTTATTTCCATCTGGACTTAAACCATGACACCAAGTCGGTATTCCTTGTGTCCCTAAATCCTTCAGAGGCAGACCTAGATTTGTATGGATTTGCTTTTCCATTTAGAACCTTCTTTGTATAAATGTATTTCATCCAAAGAATTGTCAATGAGATATTTTATATTCATTGTTTAGTCACATGGATGTGTGACTAAAGTTACAGCTAATGCTTATCTAGTTCAGCTTATCTAGTTCATTTGCATTTTTGCAAATGCACTTATAAAATTACTCATACAATTTTCCTAATTTTTTGTACTTTGATTCAGAGACCAAAAAGGGTTCAGCACATATTAGCTGGACTGCGTATTAATGGAGCTAAATTAAAAGTTGATGCAGGTGCACAGGAAATGTAGGCTGCCTGCAGCATGAGAACTGCACAGAGAGACATATTTTAATTTTCCTCTCCAAATTTCCCAGGAAGTATGGAGCTGTGCCATATTCTGGGCACTTTGGCCTTCTCTTGGATCCTTCAAGTCATATGTAAAAGTAATTGCGGAATATGCCCAATAGAAGCCAGAGACAGAAATGTAGGGTAGATGAAGGGACTTTTTCCAACATTTGAGTAGCTGAGGAAGAAAACAGAAGAGCACCTCTATCCATCTGAGGTTCTGCAAGTACCAAGGTCTCAAATCCTTTAGGCTTGGAGCTGTAACCACCAAAGAAATTTCAGACACAATAGTGAAGAGTAAAGAAATGGGGGGGTTTGGCAAGAATATAAGCAGGGTCCCTGCTTTAGCTGAAGAGAAAACAGTTTATTATTTGTTAAAATGTTTGGCCAGGATTGCTTTTGTTTTAAGGGAATAAGTAGTCCCTCGAGTAAAAGATGCGATAAGAGACTAAATTTGGATCCTCAATTGCAGACAGCTGTTAAATAAGTCACAAATGAAATTACTTTGGCATTGTTAATTCTTGAAAACAGATACAAACTGAACATTCAACATGCCTGACTTCAGCACCTAATTTTTCACTCCATCTCTGTTTTCTGTGAGTCCTTAAAGAGAACAACTTCAATTTTAAATTTATAGTCTCCTGCCAAGAATTGATTGAAAAAATATGCTTTAAAAATAATGCTCTCTAGGTATATTTTTAACAGTAGAAAGTGTCTTTAAAGTAGAGCAGCTATTATACCATGAATTACATTTTAACAGAATTATTTTGCATATTTTTGAAAACTAACATCTTCATAATCTGCAAAAATTATTTTCTCCTAAATTACTTATCCATCTCCCCTGTTAGATATATTTTGGTGCATTTCTGAGCAGCAAAAATTCGGATTTTAGAAACTTACAAGATAAAATATAAGTGTTGGCAAATAAAATTATATTTTCATGTACATATTTTTTTAGCTTAGATGTCTTGAATTGCTGCTGAAGCACCGACTGGGAGCTGAACACCACCACCACCACCATCAGCTAATGACCTCTTATTTGGGTTTTCATTTTCCCTCTTTGCTCTTGCTGACCATGAATGCTTCAACCCTATGTGAGGCTGAGTAGCTCCTTTCATTTTCAAGTCCACCTGGACCAAATCCTTCAGTGTGAATCTGACAGAAGGTTGTTGAAAGTGCAGGGAATTTACTTAGGATCTGGGAGATCTCTGTTCTACTCATTACCCCAGGTGGCCACTCGAAGAATTGCTTGTTCCCAGTATGTGAAACAAGGACAGTAACCCTTCTTGCACACCAGTGGATGTGCAGACAGTGGAGATGTTCAAAGACTGTTGCCTTCCCAAACTCAGCTTAAACTCCTTTACCCAACACAGTCACAGTCAGCTGTGGTCATGAGTGGGAGCAGACAACCCAGGCTACAGAACACAAGATCCAGTGAATCCATGTCTTTGGAAGGTCAAAATAAATTCCTAAACCATAAAAAGTATGGGGTTTACTGTTTCAGAAAAGGTGGGTTTTATGACAGTGGCACAAACTCAAACAGTAGACCAGCAGATGTAGTGCCTCTGATCAAGTGCACTCCGAGGAAATGCCTTTCAGAGCAAGTGAATAACACCTCTGACAGTGGTTCTACAAAGGAAGACAGATGTGGCCATTCTGAGTGAAACCCACTGAGGAGCCAGCAGCCTTATCTGCTTCGGTTGTGCCCACTTGACTCATTCTTGTCAATGAATCCCTTTCCCTTATCAAACTTGTTTCGTCTTTCATGGGATTTGACCTTTCTGAATTATACAGAGAGCTGTTGTGTAACAGCCCTTATATCAGTGTGTTTACCATCTGTTCTCCCCTTTTGAATGCAGACATGTGTTACTGTTTATCCACTATGTGTCACCAGTTTACTACAACAAATTCAGTCAAGTGGAAATCAGGTCAAGGTGAAATTTATTTCAGGCACTTTTGTTCCACTTCGTTTTACAGTTCGCCACATGCTAATCATATGAAATCTGAACAAGGATCAAAAAAACCAAATAAAATTATGTTCTGGCTTCTGACTGACATTTTCAATGGATTGTTTCATTCACCTTTTGGAAAACCTCATTCTGTACTTGGTTTTACTGGAAAATTTAGCTGCTGGAAATTTTAGCAGATGGTTGGACAATAGGGAAGGTGAAAGATGAACACAATGCAAAGCTAGAAAAAAGAAGGTATATTTGTCTTTTAATGCTGTATAGTGGGGAGAGAAGTTGTATACTTCCCATCCTTTCCCCATGTGTACTGAATGTGAGGAATATAATGTAAAATCCTGCAAAAAATGTCCACACCCACTGTGTAAGAACTCTCCACCCACCACCCTAAAGATAATGAAGTTTCATTTGATTTCCTGGAAATCAGTCTACATTTTGCCTTTGTATTATTGAATAGTAAAATATTATTAAATAGAATAATTATTGCTAATTATAATTCTGTGAGAATGGAGCACAAATATGTCAGAAGTGAGATGACTTCAGAGGATGTGTAAGATCAGACTCCCATTATCCTGGGCCTCCATGACTGCTGCTGGTGGGATGAGGTATGGTGGGTGTACTCAGCCTTTTAGGCTTCAGAGAATAACTCAAGACATTTACTTGGATTGTGCAAATTGGCCTTAGCTATGGAAATTTCATAAACTGCTTTCCCCAGAAAAAGCAGTTTTGCAGACCTCAAAGTACATACCAGAGCTATTACCACTGTACTTGTGCAAAGAATCCCTTCCTCTTTACATAAACATAAATTACTTGTTTCTGTAGACCCCTGAGAAAGTTTAAGTTTAGTCAAGCTTTGAGATGTAGAAATTTAGTCAGTGAACAACCTTGTGTCTTAAAACATGCATTTCTTTCACATGATTGTATTTCTCAGTGTTAGCTTTTCTAAAGCAGTCCATTCTTATAGAGGAAAAAAGGCATTCTTGCAAAATGTTTTATTTTCATTTCTGCACAATTAATATAGTTTCAGATGTGTTTCATAACCTTTTATTAGCTGTTGTATTCTAGTCTGCAGGTCAAAGAGCTTTTAGCAGATAGAAGTAGAGTGGCACCAATCTCAATAATAACAAATGAAGTCCTCAGCCACAAATACAGCTGAACTTTGCTGTCTCCTTTTCTTCCTCTCTTTTCCATAAGCAGGTTCATCTATGGTAAGATTGAGCAAGGATTCATTTCTCTGAGTAAATCTATTGTCACATATTACGTCAATGTAGAAAACTAACTATGGTTATAGAACATGTTGATAAACTTAGTGGATCAAAATGTAAATTAATTGGAAATATGGGTTAGTAATATCCATTTGTATAGCACAAAGACTCCCAGTTTTGCTTGTTTGCACAAGTGTTGAATACTTTAACAAAGCAATGTCCTTTTGCTTACAGATGTGACCTATGATACAGATTGCATGATGCCATTTTTTGAGAAATTAAAAAAGCACATGCAATTGAACATCATAATACACCAGTTATTTTACTTGTTGACTAAATATTTATATTTCATTAATCTGGAAAAGAATCAGCTCGCATGGAGCTCCATTGAGCTAGGTAATGTAAAAAAATACAAAGGAATTGCTGGTTCTGGCCCATATGAACATTTTTTTATGATGGAACCTTTGTAATTCCACTTAGGAAATGGCATATGACTACTGCATATGGGGTTTTCATGGTAATTCCATTTCAAAAATCAATAGAAGTCTTAAAGTCAGCCGCTAATCCCGTGGGATTCACTGTGCTGTCAGTGGAGATGAGGTCTCCTATGGGATGATGCAGAACAAGAGCGTATACCTCCTGTCTTGATTTCAAGGTGAGACCATCTAGATTTCCAGGTACACATCTTCCATGAGAACACAGATCTACTGCTGAGGAGCTTCAAAGAGAAATGGAGGTGTTGCTGCAGCCAACAGGGTTTTGTTACAATTCCAAGAAAGACAGAACTTCTTTGAGGTTTTTTCTGCTCCATCCTGTGTTCATATATTCCAACATCTGGGCTGATCCTCAGTGAAGCATCGCCTGTCACAGTACTCTGTTTACTACCTGGAAATTGAAGATTTAAATATTTATTTCCTTTCTCTAGTCTGGATACAACTTTTACTAGGTGACTTTTCTCTTAGCTGGAGAGAAATGGGTAGAAGTTATAAACAAATGTAACACATTTTTAGATAACATATTGGGTTGACTAGACACCAGTTTCCCAACAACCTGCTCTATCACTCCCCTCCTCATTAGGACAGGACAGGGAGAAAGTAAGATGGAAGAAAATTAATGGGTCAAGATAAAGGCAGTTTCATAAAGCAAAGGCTGCACATGCAGAAGGAAAGAAAACCCAAAGATTTATTGTCTACTTCCAACCAGTGGGCAATGTCCAACCATTCCCTGGGAAGCAGGGCTTCAGTACATGTAGCAATTGCTCCAGAAGACAAAAGTCATAATAAAAAAATGCCCTCCTCCTCCTCCTCCTCCTCCTTTCTCTTAGCTTCTATTGCTGAGCAGACATCACATTGTATTGAATATCCCCATGGGCAGTTTGGGTCAGCTGTCCTGGATAGGTTGCCTTCAAAAATCATGCCCACTACCTGCCAATTGCTGAGGGGAGAATGTTGAAGAGACAGTGTTGATGTTGTGCAAGCTCTTCTCAACAACAGCTAGAACACCGGTGTGTTATCAACACCTTTCTAGCTACAAATACAAAGCACAGCACTGTGAGGGCTGCTCTGGGGAAAATTAACTCCACCTCAGCCAAACACAATACAGTTAATTATGATGTTAGTTAAATAATATTTGATGGAGAGCTGGGTTTCTATAACCAGACATTACCTGAATGTGTGGAAGAGTCCCCACAGAGCACTGACATCCCTGTAAATTTAAGCATTTTTTCTTATCAGAATAGAAATAGGGCTCTGAGCCCACCACCACAGAGTCCAGAGCAACTGTGATACATAGAATTCATTCCTCCGTTTTTTCCCCCAACACAGTGCACTGCAGCATGGGTGTTTAGGCCACAATCCTATGTTAGGTTATTGAGCCAGGAACATGGCACTCCTTGAGGCTATAATATTATAGTAAAGAAAGATAAAACATCCAAAATCAAAGCATAGCTAAATATGTGTTTCTGCCTTTTCCTTATCAAAGCTGGATTCCTCAACTGCCTTCACACATGGAATAAAGCTGTAAAATGAAAGAGTGCTATTAAATGTTTGACCTTTGTAACCTGGCACCAGTCTCACAGCTCAGTACAAAGGTTCACCTTCCCCTCCCAGACCCTCCTCTGCACAACTGAGATCAGCATCCCTCAACTCTGATCGTGACTGCCATAAAACTCAGCCCTGTCCCCTTCTAATCAGTCACTCAATTTATTGCCTACCAGGTACCTGACAGAAGTGCTACTTGCAGTGGTGCCTTCCTTTGTAATATTTAAGCCTTAGATTTGTGGTACCATGATCAATGCTCTGTTCCCTCATTGAATCCATTAAGGATTTACAAATTAGTAAGTACTTTTCTTATGAAATAACAGAAAGCATAAACAACAGTCTTAAAAGTAGACACGGTTGTAAAACTTTCTGCACCTCTATTAAAGATCTCATTGACTTTTGCAAAATTGTGACAATTACAACTTAACAAAAACTTTTTCGCCTCCACTCTGGAAAGCTAATACTTGGCCCTTTTGAATAGCAAGGAAAAATAGTAACTTTCTAGCATAAGCATGATAATTAATAAAAAAACCATCCCAAAGGACTGTATAAAACTGCATGGTCTTTTCCACAAAAGGAGTCCTTAGGTTGGGCTTATAAAGAACAGTTCATTGCATGAAAATATTTCATTATCCTAATGAATAGAAAGTCTAAAATTATCCATTCCAGAGAAAATTGTGAAAAATGCCTATGTTATATCTATGGTAATGTGAGTAAAGCTAAAAATAATATAGGTTAAGGAACAAGTTTCTTGTCATAAGAAACAGAATTACTTTTTTTTACATAATTTTAAAATGTGATACAGACTTACACAAAACTTGTCATTTATAAGACGGCTCACAGTAGCTCAGTGGCTTTCAGTAACTTTTTCAACATTGCTTGTTTCACTGCATACACTCAGTTTGTTCAATTTTTTTCCATTACTGTTTTTACAGAAGATACTTCTCTGTAATATAAACCAAATCAGGCTCTATGATTCATGAGGAAAATACTTAATGGAGGAATTTAATCTGTTTCTGAAAAACAATCATATTCTGAAAAATTGTTCTATCACCCTCTAGTCTGTTTCCTGCTTTTCATCTAACATTGCTGGAATTCTAAGTTGGTCATTCCTCACCTTTTCTTTCTTTTACCTTCAATGCCACCTCATATCACATTTAGGCATTACAGAAAACAACTGCAATTACCAAAGAAAAACTGTTATCTATTGAAAAAATTCATTCTACATGGAAATTTAGTCTATTGATCATTAGTACCAAGAGACGTTAATTATAACAACTTTATTTCAGGAAACACATAGCTGTGTGGGGAAGAACTTGGTAAAATATGTTTGCACCATGATTTGGACGTTTCACATTTAATATGCTTCATTACTCTTTTCATGTATATACATCAACCACAGTTGTCTCACTTTCATTCACAGATTTCTCCTCTAGTGAGATAATCCCCTCATGTGAATCCATTCCTTTTTCCTTTTTCATATTATCTGTGCAATCAATCCAAAGAATGGCATTTTATCTTTCCTTCTACAAGGTGTCAAGGCATTTGTTTCAAATCCTGAAGTGTGACCCTGGAACAAGAGCTCACCTAATCAGCACCTCCCTGTAAGCAGATTTACTGAATCAGTCTCTGCACCAGGCCTGAATAAAAATTGGTCAAAACAAAAAGGTTCCTTTCATGTGCTTTAGTGACCCTCAGCTTGCGTGGTTCATAGGTCAGAAGGGATTCAGCAGAGGCTATACATGTCAAGCAGGAGGTGGGATTTGCCAAAGTGTAACACCAGCACTTGGTGCAGATAATGCACCTGCAGGACACCACACAAAAGTCAGCAGGGATGTTACCTGAGATCCTGGACACAGTACAACGGTTCTGTCATGTGGCACTGCAGTGCCAGAGCTCTCCTCTACAGACTGCCCTCGGGTGTCCCCGTATGTCTGTGCTGGGTGTCATGTGCTCCCACACAGCTGTCCCTGTTTCCACATCTGCACTTGCAGGCAGATTCCCAACTGCAGCAGAAGTACATTAAGATTGATGAACTGTCACGTGTGGTGGTCGGAGCCCAAAGGACAGCTAAGGTAACATATGCACAGTGAGACAACACTATTTTTGTGAAAGACATGAAAGGACTTGATAAAACTGAATATTGAAAATCCCCCACAACTGTGTTTAAGTGTAATTGATTTGAACAGCAGCTCTGAAGTTTGTATTTTTTATTTTGCTAGAACACTGTGTTCTGTATATTTTAGAAAAAAACTTCATCCTACTTATAAAAGTGAAGAAGAGAAATAAAGAAAACTGAAAACTTCCAAAAGACCATTGACCAGTCCATGAAACAATATTAAAAATAAAGAAGCAAAGAGTACCTCCATATAGAAAAAGGCTAACATAATGAAAATGTCTGTAACTATGGAGATAATACACTTTGAAGCAACCTGCCTATAATAAAGTTTCACTTACTGGATTACTGCAAATATTTAATAACTTGTAGTACTGCCAAAGCTCAGACTAAACTATAGTTATTTTCCCTGTCAAAAACTATTCAGCTGTGCAATGTCAAGCCACCAGAATTGGTCTTTATTGCATCCATATGAGAAAACCTAACCACATTTCATTTTTCTAGAGTAACAGTTTTCTTTTTGTTAGCATGCTATAAGTGTACTCAGAGATCAAAAAGCTGTTATTTAAAACAAAATATTAGAATGTTTCAAATTAAAATTAAATCATATTCGTTTGTTTAACTGGGAGGACTATGAGCAATCTAGTCATGTGATTGTCATTAAAACAGACTAATGACATGGCAAAAAAACTCTCAAAATATAGGTATATTTATAAAGACTTTATTTTAATGTATCCATTATTAGCAATCTTTCAGCTTTTGGTACATCCCAAAGTCACTCAAATACTATGATAAATTGATCACAGAATAATATAATTTGCAAGTTTTGTTGCTTACATGTGAAAATATCATGAGCTTGTGTAGTTGGGCATTGTGGTCTAGGAATGGTACTCTCCAAATCAGTGCCCCCACCAAGACTCTCCTACAGACTGCTGTCTCACTCCCCCTTCCTGCTGCAGTGGGATGAAACCAAGAATTGGAGACACAAAAGGTGAAGATCATGGGTTGAGATAAGAAAAAATTACTGGAAACAGAAATGAAATAAGAAAACAAGCAGTAAAAGCAAAAATATTAATAACAAAATTATACAAAAGAGAGAATGACTCATATGCACAAATGCTCCACTGTGGACCCCAGCAACGAACAATGGTGGAGGGCTTCCCTCTTGCTTATATATGTAAGTCTAGAATACTTTCTGAAAACCCCATGACTGCACAGACACCCAGAAAGTACCTTTGCGCTAATGCCTTTTATGTAACTATTAAACACCTTTATGTTTAATTGTCAGCCATTGCTTAGCCTGTCCTTTTGACAGAAATTCCATAGATGATGGCTTATACTTAGCCAACCATAATTAGTATTTTTGTTGTACACAATGTCTTGCACAACAAAAAGCACAGATAGTGAGGTCTACGGACAACAAAACGGCAGAAAACACCTTTACAGGCTGCAGGCAGAGGAGTGGAAGGACTTTAGAAATAATGGAAAGTAGAGATATTTGCTACTGAAAAGTAAAAAAGAACAAGGACAAGTCCATATACTGCCACACGGAAACCATAGGAAGAAGGCATCAAGAAAAAGTTAACAGAAGAATTTATAAGAAACATCTGGATTGTAGGGAAGGCAACACACAGAAGGAATGTAAAAACTGGTGAAGAAACTATAACAGCTGATATCACAGAATTAGATGGAAACTGCCAAAAGAGAAGATGGCACCACTGATACTTTTTTTATCTAGATGGGCAGCAAAAGACCTATCAATATCAGAATTTTAGGTAGAAAATCTAGCAAACGTTTTACTACATTCATATGTAATGAAGTCAACAAATAGAATTATGTAGACAGGTATTATTCAGTAGTTATTCATTAGGTTCTGTTACATTTGGGAAAAAATAGATAGTGCACAGGTATCTGGATTTGCCATGAACCTGCTTCTGCATTGATGTTAGACATTCCTTGCACAGTTCTTAAGAACCACTTCTTAAAATTCTACTCTAACTAAATTCAGTAGAGAAACATCAATCTTAATGTAGATTTTGGTATTTTTTTCCTAATTAGGATATAAAAATTGTCTCTTTCCAGTTCATTTTCTGGAATACGTTTATTTTTAAAATGTGTTTTTGGAAGACTATTTTAAACACATGGGCAGCCTAACATCTTTTTATCTTACTGGGTTATTACCACAGAATTAGCAATAGCAAGGCCATCTATTGCATATTCAGTATGCAGCACAGACTTTTGCTGAGCCCTGAGGGAATATAATCCAGCAAGGAAGGAAAAATATTCCTCTCTTCTTTTTCCACAGGGTTGTTCTCATTTCCTCCTGCCTTCCACTGGAAGACATCAGGCCTCCCCAAGAGAGGCCAGCTTCAGAGTCTGAAAGCCAAATGACCTAGAACAGTGAGAGCTCTGGCATTATTCTTGCTTTTTATATCTATTCTGCATGCAAAAGCTATATTAAAAAATGAAAAAGAAGTATTTGTTAATTATTCCACTTAATCGCAAACAGAAGCTACATTGTGAGATTGTATTTATTTTATTGTACATGGAGACTTGTGCAAATGAACCAAAATTAATGCAGGTAGACAGGAAACAAAGGCAACTAGCAGGTCAAAAGTGCACTAGACTTGCCATGCCTGTCTGCATAGCTTGTCCTCAGCACAGAAGACAGGGAACTGTGCATCACTGGTAAGAAATGAGAGGAAGCAGCCAGCCCTTGAGTATGATTATAAAATAGCCCATCTTAATGTTATAACTAAGCTTTCAAGTGTTTGAAGTAAATGTTTAGAATTGTTCTCTCTTTCCTCCCTGATCTTTTGAATTTCTAGGGTACTGTGCAACCTTATTTTACTTCTACATCCCTATCTCATGAAAGGTCACATTAGCAGTATAGGATTAATTGAATAGTACACTAAATCAAATTATCACATGTTATTTTACATATGCTGTTTTTATAATTTCAGAAACTTAATGGTTAAAAACATTACCAAAGGCAATGCCATGGTCAGGGACGAAAATGCAAATGGTCCATGAGAGCAAAGATTTAAGCTGTGGTTCTCCGGGATCACGATTTCCTTAATATTTGCTTCATAGAAAACAATTCTTGCACAGCTTCTGCCTTCAGATGTTGCCATGGAGAATAGAATTTATCTTACATAATTTTCACTATTTAAAAATTAGCTTTTAGCTAAATCACTGTCCTAATTAATGAACTCCTTAAGCCCAACTGATTAATTTCATCTCAAGATAGGAACCATAAATCACTAGTTCCAGAAGCAAAATCATCTTACTCTTTTCTCCAGTGACTACCTAAACAGGACACCCAGATGTGCAACTCAAGCTACCTAACTTCTGGACACCCAAAGTGAGAGGAAACGAATGCAGTTAAATGACATGAAAATGCCTCTCTGACTTATTTGATACTATACCTCATGTCAGCAGACATTAAAGGATGTAACAGGGCATGTGATTCATTGTGTCTATTTACCCTTGCTGCAGATAATGGACTAGTACTGTTTTTAAGGGCTGGGACTTCGATAAAGTCTGGGAAAAGGACTATGGATACATTTTTGAAAAGCAGCTAAATTATTATCAATTCTGACCACAACAAGGTGATTTTATTTTGAGCATCTAGCAAACAAGTTTGTTTGTTGTTGCCCACAGAAAAGCTATCACCATGAGTGAAAATTTCAGAGCTTCTCTATGCACAGCTGCAAGAAGGAGTTATACAATTTAGAAACAATCATCCCCCCTGTGGCTGTGTTTTTTCAAATTGATAAGAGCAAAAGTTATATTGCAAAAGGCTAAAGGTTTTCCCCTTCCATACAGAACAAGATATATTTCAATTCTAGAAGACTTTGACCTTCTTTAAACTAGGTATGACTGCTGCTAATGATCAGAAGTTTTTTCCTGTAAAGTGCTTTAAAGTTTGTCTGTTTCTCAAGCCTCATTTTTAGGGAGAAAAACACAGACTTTAAGAAGATAGATTAGAGGCATTTCTGACAAACCAAGGCAGCTGCTCATAGTTACATTACCACAAACCAGCATTTCCCATTTTATATTCAAAGACATAAATAATTTACCAAATACACTTTGATATTTCTTCAGACTATCAATTATTACTTGACCAATGTAAAGGATATGTAAAGGGTTTTTTTTGAGTATGTTATTACTAACTTTAGCTGCAGAGTTAATTGAGATCTTCTTCTTCTACTTTTTTTTTTTTTTTTGATGTTTTACAGAATGACATTTCAACAGGGAGGAAATATGCGTTTGAAAATTCATTGCTGTGAGTATCATGATGAAAAATGTCTGGATAAAAGACTTAATAGAACTGAAAAACAGCATGGACCATTAGACAAACAGAACTAGGAAATTAACAGTGCACCATAAAAACTTAGAGAATGTTATTAACATTTACCATACTTTCAAACTTCATTGTGTTTTTAGTGAACAATCAACAGCCATCAAACTGCAATTATAAGAAATCATAAAAATTCAACCAACCCCAGAATAGTAATTGTTTGTGTTTATGAAAATATTTCTGAATCCTCTAGAATATCTTGAACTGATAACCAGTCAATTAACCTTCCTTTTACAGAGATTTTTGACAAAGACACTTAATATTAAAATTACTAAAGGTTTTAAGTCTCTATCAAATGGATTGAAAGAGAAGAATGCTGAAGAGCAAAATTGTAGTATTCATTTTGCCTCTAGTTATGCTAAAACATATCTTGTGGACCGTTAAACCAGTCTGTAGGTTTCTGCAATCAAGGGTTAGCTGGCCTGCAAACACAGGAAACTACATTTTGTAAGGCTGGGAAATCATGTGGGTAAGCAATCCATAAGCAACTCTTACCTACAGAACATACAAGGAATGAGAATGTTGGCAAGGTGACAAAGTTAACTATACAATTTGACTGTTCTTGAAATATTACACAAAAAGCACACAAACTAGGTGCATTTTTGGCATTCTCTAAATTACAAGAGTATTAAATCTATCAGAAAATCCCTTAGCAGTGGTTTCTTCTCAAAAACTGTGTATGGATGTGTAATTCAAAATGAAGTGCTTTACAAAGACAGTAATATATATCTTTATAATATAGTACATGAGATATGTATATATTTGGACATATGATTTTATATTACACATATGTGTGTATATATATATATTTCACTTAAACTTCTACATAATTATTAAAAATGTTCACTAATTCTTTTGTCACAAACGTTTTGCACTCCATGCAGGAGAGTGGCTAAAGTTCCTAACATCAGGGTAAGCCTGAGCTAAGGCATCCCAAAACAGCCCCATGGTGTAACAGAGTGGACACCCCACAGTTCACCAAGAGGACCAGTAGAGTCTGGAATTTGTCTGAGATATCTCTATCAAATTTATACTAATAAACAATCCAAAAGAGTAAAAGTTCATGTTAGTGACCACAGGATTGTGGTTTGGTAGAAACCAAGATCCTTACTAGATCTCATGAGTTCACAAGGTGGACACAAGTTTGATATACAATGCTCTGCTTGAAGCTTGATGCAAGGGTGTTCCTTTTAGTTAGGAAGTCTCAGATATTTCTACATTATGTTAGTGACATTTGTCCATGAGGCTTTTTCTGTGAGGAAAGCACAAAAAATTAAACAGCTTCGAGTGAGTTGTTGGAGGCCATCGTCAAAGGAGCACACAACTGGAAGCACAGAGAGCAAGCACCAAGTCTGTACATTAAGGGAGGTGGAGCAGCTCAGCTGGTCTAAATCAGCCTAACTGACTTTATAGAAGGGTTTGGGCCAGCTGAGATCAGGGCTCTAATATAAAGAAATTTTAAAAAAGAAAAGGAGAGGGGAAAATACCACCTTCAGAAATTAAGATACAGAATAAGCAAATTTTACTCCTATAAATAATGTTTGCAACAACATTTACAACATTTAGCTTTCAGGCTTTGATGAGATTACTCACTAATCTTTAAATGAGCAGATCAGGACTAGTGCATTTTAGATTAATAATTTCCATGGTGTTTCCTACGGTCAGTCTGCAGCTATCCAGCTAAATTTGTCCAAAGCTACATAAACGAATGAACTCAGAAAATAAAATCTGTTCCCTGGCTAACGTAAATAAGAGAAGTAAAACAACAGATCACATATGGAGACAGAAGCATAAGGAAACAATTAAAGATTTAAGAAACACTTTAAGTATGCAAAACATTAATTCTTCCAGGGACTGTCTTCCAAGGACAACTCAAGGAAGCAAGATCTATTTTTAAATAAATGTTAATTCCTTGGCCTGAAGCAGAGAAAAATATTAAAGAAAGAGACAGCCATTGGATTACCACACATTTTCAGGATTACTGGTCTTTTCTGTCAGACAAGTAACTGATATTAATTATTAGTCATTAAAAAATGCATTTTTCTGTTTTCTTTAAGAAAAGTAATTTAAACAAGTGCCTTCATTTTTAGCAGTTTATCATTGCTGTGAACAGTAATGAATTTACATGAGCAAGACCAAGAAGTCCTTGAAATGTCACTCAGAAAAAATCCATTTTTTTTTTCCTTTTGTGCACCTGGGTCTTCATTAAGTTCCCAGTCACACTGATTAACATGCCAGGTTACTCTAAAAAACCAGCCCATCCAGGGATGTGAAAGCACCAGTGGGAAAAGCCATAGGGGAAATGTCACACAAATACTGCATGCTGGTGGCATCAGACCAAGCAGGTCACCCAGATCCTTGCACTGACAGCTTTACAGGACACCCAGTACTGAAGACGGAGTACAGTGAGCAAGTCCTGATAGCAAGTGAGCAAGTCCTGGGATGAGACAGGATGGGATGGAACAGGATAGGATGGGACACAAGGGATGAAGAGGCTCTGAAAGAACATGGCCTAAAGCAGGACATGACTGTCAGCCCAAGGTCAACCCAACAGATTTAAGGAGGACTCAGTAGCTGACATCCTTTATGCCAAATCATCACAAGGAATGCTAAACAAATTACCTGGATGCAAGGTCCTTGTTGCCTGTATGTTGAACAGACCACCTGTATACACATCTTAGTGTAGGAGTGATGATGCTAGTACAAATCCTTTTTATTTGAGTTCTAATTTCAAATTACATGATCTTCTCCCATCAGGACTTACATTGAGCTTTATTAAATTGTTGCTACCTGATTACAACAGTATTTCCTTTATCCTGTGGTATTATCACTTGTGTTTGCACAGTAGGTCTGAACCCTTCCAGGAAGTGTTAGACACTTGAATTGAATCCTGGTTTACCCTACACAGGTTTAGTATAGCTGGCATTTCCACCACAGATCTAACCATCAGTGCAGGGCAGCCAGCATGCTCCTGAAGCATGGGACACATCCCTGTGCTTGTGGTAGATACTTACACTGCCACTGCTTCGGGAGTTCTGGCCTGCCCAGCATTAGAAACACAAATAGAATGTACCTTCAGCTGAATTTGATAATAACAGCCTTTTATTCATCAGTCTGAATCACTCACCCACACTGCTGTTCTTCCTGGCCAGACAGGCATACCTTCTGAGCAAGCACTGTAGTATCCTGGATAGAAGTCTTCCTCACATGGTTCTCAGTACCTGTTCTTGAACCTGTGCCATCTGGTAGAATTACCTAAATGATTTTTCACAGAAAAAAGACCAGTTTTCCTCTTTCTCTGAATTTTGTGATGTTCAGCATCTTTACAGCAGTCACTTTTGTGAGACCACACATGTCTAATTGAAATAAAACAGCTTCAACAAGGCAGTTTTATTCCTTTCAGTCATTGCCTGTCCCTTCCTCTGCAGTTATACACTGATGAAATTATCACAAGCTCATTGTATTTGCTTGAAAGACAGCAAAGACTCGAAATTCAGCAAGCAGTGGGAGGAAATGAGTTTGGTTTTCTCACATTTCCATGAGTGTCTAAATCACTGAATTATTGAATTAAAGATGAGCAGTGTAGTGTCACAACAGTCACCACTTAAGAAACAGGTACACAGGAAAGACTGTTCAATAGGGATTCCCTAGCAAAGCAGGGCATTTCCCTCACCTTTGGGGCAGTTTTCTCCTCCATATAATAGGCAGTGTTCCACTCCAAGTTTACTCCAGTTCCCACAGTTCCACTGCTTCAGGTGTTAAATCTACCATAGTGAAGACTTTTCAGATATTCTTTTATATTTTCCTATAGTTTACAGTGAAGATATACCTGGTGAAGAGACAACACATCTCTTAGGAAACACAGGTCCATGTTTTTGCTAAATAGAAGATGGCTAAATAGTTACACCTTCAAAGAAAGCAAAGACAGATCCTTAAAGACAGAGCCTTAAAAACGTATACTGCACAGATTTACAGAATGGCATGGACCAATTTTGAAGTCAAAGGAGACCATGTAGATTATCAAGTCTAATCTTCTCCAGGGTTTTTTAAAAAAACTGGTTTTTTAATAAAGGCGTACTTTGAACAACATAAAGAAATCCAACTTTTGTTTCACACAGTAATATTAAAATCCAAGAATAGAGCTAAGAAAATTCATACTTATAGTTTATAATTACAGCTTGTGGTTCTTAGAAGACCAGAATGATGGTTCTCATGTAAACTTTTTATATTTTTCCTAATTAAAATGGGGCTAGCGTTCTCATAACTCTCTGCTGGTGGTCTGGTAATGTGACCACAATCTCATTTTATCCTCTTACCTCATTGCTTTGAGTGCCAAGTAAAACTTGTTTGTAGGTCTTCTGGAATACATATTACATTTACTGCTGGACTGCATAGTTTTTTTAGTGATTAAATAGATCTCACAAAGCTCACTAAACCTGGCTTTGCAGAGAGAGGGAAAGTGAGTGGCTGGCATGTAGCAGAAAATTAGAATGGCATGCAGGAGCCCAAGGAAAACTATAAAAGTTGGGAATGGGGGGTAAGGCTAATGTTAGCTATGGAGAGAATATTCAGAACAGCAGCTGGGAGGAAGAGATTCTAGAAGGCACAGAGCTAGCTAAAGATGATGGAGAAGCAAGAGAAGCAATTTCCCTTTACTTTGAAGGATGTTTAAGCAGGAGATGAGTCACACACAAACCATCTCCACCTCACTAAGTGTGTAAAAGGTGCAATTTCAAAAGAAGAAATAGTGAGAAATTTGTAAGAAGGACAGAGAAGAGTTGAAATCTAAAAACAGTTAGCTGTGATAGAATAGAACAAGCCTGTTTCAGCTTGCTATAGGCAATATTGTATATAAAAACCTAAAATATATTATTGCCAATTTAATAGAAAATTGTTGCTTCCCCATTTGTGAACGATTTTTAACTTTTTTTTCTAAAGCCACAGAAGTTTTGAAAAGATACAACTTTGCAAAAAGGAAAAACACAAGTAACATGTTAATGATTTTTAGAAGAAGAAGAAGAAGAAGAAGAAGAAGAAGAAGAAGAAGAAGAAGAAGAAGAAAGAATGAATAAAAAGTGTAATGCTAAATAAAAATTGGGAGCACAAAATGCAAACATGTTTACAGTAAAAAATGTAGTTACTTCAACACAGAACCAATTATTTAAAATGTGAAATAACTGCATGAAGGTGAAGCATTGCGTTTTTATGTTTTAGTAGCTATTTGTAGACATAAATGTGGAATATTTCTGGAGTTTATTGTAACAGGTTCAGATACTATAGAAGATCTCATCACCAAGAAATATTTAGATCCAGTGGGTGAGATTATGGTCAGGTTATTTCTGACATCCAGATCCGAGACATGGGGAGGTTGCTTTACAAGGTTCTCTTTGCAGCTGCAAAGTGTCTATATTAAAAATATTAACATGACAAATATTCCTTCTTCTGCACTTCCACCAGTGACAGAAACTTTTCCACAGCCTCCAGACTGTGCAATGTCATCTAGCTAAGTAATTCCACAAACCTTATGGTTTGTTCAGTGACTTCTACTCAATACCACTGAAAACTCCAAGTGATTTTGGACTTCTCCTTTAAAACAGAACATCCTGCTGTAAAAAAATTATAGTTGAATTCAGTAAATTTTGGCCAGGAAAATGAAGTAAATAGCATAGGACAAATGCTACATTTAAGTTGCTGTGTTTTAAAAATCATCACAAAAGTGTTGTGATGCCAAGAAGAGTTTGCAGAAAGATATCTCATTTTTGAAAATACAGTTTGTATCTTGTGAATTTTCACCTCACCTTTAGAGCTCTGAAAGTGGCAGGAAAGTTTTCTCAAGGAAGAAGCAAATGAATTCTAAGGTCTGATGAATTCTAAGGGCTGATCATCTCTGCCACCCTTACGCTTTCTCAGACGACACTTGTTCAGTAGGGTCTCAATAAAATGCTCTCTGACATATATTGTAGCTCTTGCAACCCATCTTGGTATTTCTGGGCCTCAAAAATTTGGTACTTTTGTTTTTACATTTGGAAGTGAGAAACAGAGATTTAATTAATTGTGTTTGCAGAAAAGTTCAATGACAAAAGTAGAGACAAAGGTATTTTTAGACTTCTGCTACTACTGAAGCAAAACACAGCTGCACAATATGTGGTACTTTATGGGCCTGACCTCCTCAAGGGCTGTTCTGCTGTTTCCTGGAGCTGCAGTTATGACTTCTCAGCCGTTCCCAAAACCAGTTCTAATTTTTGTGCCTTGAATAGGGAGTCCTCCAAATCAAAACCTTATCTCAGCATTCTGTGACCTGATTGCCTTCAGGGATTTATGTTGTCACCACTCAAAAAACAGTTTCTCGCTATTGTGCTTAAAACCACTTAAAGCTAATTTGGGTCCCATAGAGGGCCTTCAGTCTCTGCTGACATTCTGGGCTCAGTTACTTCATGGACATATTAAAAGCACAAATCTTAAACTCTTTAATTTCTAAACAAAGCCATTCTCAGAGGAATTTTTGAGATGTTCACAGCTTTAGCACTTTGGGAAGGATGGACCTCCCATCAGCTTCTCTCAAGTCTGAATCTCTCTCTGGCTAGGACACATGGGAGCCAGCTGGCTGTCCTTGACAGCAAGAGTTAGTTTTGCATCCACTTTCTATAATATTGTGTTAGATATTTGTCTGAAGGATATCTTGGCATCTGCAAGTAAACATCACATTCAGGAAAGCCTGTGTGTACACAGTCTTAGTCATTTATAGAAGAGCAGGATGCTTCTGGATAAAATGCTAAATTTAGATTGAAACTTCTCATTCACCAAAAAACAAAACCCATTCAAACTAAATTTTTTTTCTTTTTATCCCGGTCATTTTAAAATCTTTCCTTCTGAGTCTATGAAATATGTATTATTTTCTCCTGGAGCATAATAACACATTTTTTTCATCCAGTACCAAAGAGAAGCATCAAATAGATAACTGTTCAAATAATATTTCTCTCAGCCAAGATGTGTCTTCTATTAAGTACTTCCAACTTTTCCATTGGATACTAGGGTGTCCAATGTTCTTTGAAACAACTTTGGTGTAACTTTGTTTGAACTTTGGGAACAAATGCTTGCTAAACAGCTTGATCTAATGCCAGACTACAAAAAACAAGTCATTAAGCATACTACTAGATATGCATAGATAACAAAGTAAAAATGTTATTTTCTTTCAAGTGACCTTGTGTTTTCATTTCTCTATTGCACTGAAAATTTATATTCTTGTACAAAACTTTCTAGTTGACGTAGAACTACAGTTAGATATTATAACATTATGTGGTTATATTATTATAATTAGATATAATAGAGAATGTAACCATAAATGAGGAGAGATCTCATAAGAAGAAACAGATTTTGGAACAACAGGGAGAGGATGGGACCAAGCTAAGTGGAAAGAACCTCTTTTACAAAGAGAGCACTCTTTGGAAACAGACTCTTCTGTCAGGGACTTTCATGTTTCAAGTTACTGGTTTTAAAATCATGCAAAATGTAAGTATGGCATGCCATTGAAAATATTAAAGTTTTAGCTTCTGTTATGAGAATGCAGCACCACAGAAAGAATGCCAGTAGTGAGTTCAAGAAGATATATGTGTTGAAAAGCAGAAGAGAAAGAGCCATGCAGTGCACAGCACAGAAAACCTCAATCCCAAAGGTGCAATGGAGGAAGAACAGTGCAACCACTCTCATCAGGTTGTGTTAATGCTACTGTGCAATCTTCTCCTCTTGTTGGACACAGCACCTTTCTAATTACCAACACAAAGATCCTGCTTTGGGGTCCCTACACAAGCATGCAAGCAGAATGAGATAGAGGTAATTGTTGGACCTCTAAACAGAAGGTACTAGTCCTAAGAGGTTTTTGAGAGAATTTTTTTCATCCCATTGCAGATATCACAGGAAAGTTTTGTGTGTGTCATTATGCAAGATTCTATCAATTCTGATCCCAAGAAACTATAGTAAAAATTAAAAATAATTTTCCTCTGTCACATGGTTACTTTTCACAGATAATTCATTCTAAATACATATAATAAGAGCTCTCAGCAGCTGATGTGGCATTTCACTTCTGAACAGTCAAACCATCTGTATATTAATGCCCTAGGGAGCAACTTTAATTTCACTAGGCAAAAAATCATTTAGGTTTGCTGTCACTGATAGCTGAGAGAGATTCTAAAGAAAGTAAATAGACAAGCTGTTCTTTAATGAATTTATTTTTGTGGTGGAAAGGGTAGAATTAAGCTGACAGATGACATGAAAAATACACTGATTCTTTTGGCTGGGTCAAAACCTTTGCTATCCTGACTATTCTTAGTTTATAGGTTCTGAATGTTGCAAATAGTGACACTGCTTCTTCTGTAATGACATTCCTAGTAGAAAAACTGTGGGTTTGTTGGCAAGGGAGTAGGGAGCATGGTGCCCACCTTTGCTTAGAAGGTGCATATAGGCACTGGAATTGTGCTGTGCCAGAGCAGTGGGGTGGGAAGGGCAGAAGGATTTCCTTTACAAGCCCTCTCTGTTATTAGCTGTGGTCATAGCCTGTTCAAAGCCATGTCTTTGACAGCAGAGCAGGGGAGCCAGGAGAGTTCTGTGCCTGGATTTGTGGTGTGACAGGCAAGAAAAGAAGAATTCCTTTGCCTCTCCATTTCTTGCACAAACAGTTTAGAAATAATGTTATTTCTTCCAGGTTTTGTTCCCTTCCTCATCCAAATTGGCCACTATAATAGAGATTTGCTGTTGTGTTTTCAGAGATGAACATAAATTTCACATCATCCAAGGAACCACTCACTTTTCCCAGTACATCTCTAGAGTCTAGATAAGTTCTGATTAAAAATAATTCAATTTATTAAATCTAAAGTATAAAAATATAAAGAAAAAGTCTTGAACACAGTTTTCTTAATGCTAGTTTGACCTAATGGCATTAAAGAATATATTACAAAGTTTCACAGGTTTGGTTTTTTTTTTTGCTTGTGCATGGTCTTGATTCCACTCCTTGAAGAAATGCTTCACTTTTTTTGTTTGGGATGCCAGACTTTTAGGAATATCATTATATGCAGGGGAGCTTTCTTTCTGCTTTCATGTCTTCAGTAAGAACTTAATTCTGTAAGCAGAAAGGATCACTGTAAGGCAGGCATTGCAATAACAAAAAATATTCCTGATAAAAGGAAAGGATTCTCTCTATGTGGTTTCATCAACTCTATTTAAGTCCTAGCCAGTATATGCATAAAATACATAAGGCTGAAATACCCATACTCTGTATTTTTTGCAGTGCTAGAGTATAATTTCAGGCCCTTTATAATCTGACACTACTCAGAAAGTAGGGACTAATATGCTGGTAAAGCCTATAGTAAATATTTGCAACATTCTTTAGCTCCCTTCCCACAGCTCTGTACAACACACAAAACCTTGGCAGCCTCAAGTCTCAAACCAGAATACAAAAGCACCGTTGCTGAGTTAAGATAAATGTTATGTGTATCTAACACAGTGTCACCAGGGTGAAATTCTCTGGTTTAGAGATGGCAATTTTGCAGCTTACTCCTCTGTTTCCAGAAACACAATATGCTATCCCAGTGACGCTGAAGGAAGAAGAGTTCAGCTGTCATGATTTCATTCTGTATTATCTTGAGACCTGGAGACACTATTATCCTCAAGATTTCATATGAGATTCTTCAGTCTTTGAAGAAACTACTCAGCACCTTTTAGAGTCAAACACAGACATATTTTTTGGCAGCTAAATGGAGAGGCAACACGTGTTAGGAACATATGGCCTTGGCAGGTTCATATTTAGCCATTTTTGCTTTACAGAAATATGAGATTAATTCTGAACTGGTAGAGCAGTGAGTTGTTCTTTCTTTTATATTTTGACAGACCAGGAGATATCCATGTTCTTTACTGTCTGATGGTATTTGTAGTTACACTTAGAAGCCCCAAATAGCACAGGAGTCTCACTCTAGATCAAGAACACACAGATAGGATATTCATATCATAGTCAAGGCTTGCAATCCCATGTCCACAGTCTGAAAACATCTATATGTGTGTTGCCATACTGAACTTAATGAGACAGCTTAATAAGCAATGTTATGGACATGCATATGAGCATGACTCACCCCTCTGACAGATAAGTAGGTGGGAATAAAATGTCCTGTGTAAATAAGCCAAAAGGCTTAAGAGTCAAAGGCTGTAGACCAGCCCATCCTTCAGGCCCTCCTTCTCTTTGAAAAGCTGTCATCATTAATTACAGTGGAGAACATGGAGCTCTGTTTGAACGGGCATGGTCCCCAACATGAAGAGGAGTGACTGGCACCTGGCAGGGCAAAGGTGGGGTGTTGCAACTGTGTCAGTCATCAGAAAGAATTGGTAAGTGGAAAAGAGAAGAGGCAGCATGAAGGTTTTTTATGTTGTGTATTTAGGACACGTACATAACTCAGTACATCAGTTAAAGTCATGCTCAGGTTGGAACGTCACCTTTATAATCTCACATTCCTTTTAGGCTGAAATTCCCTGAAGGCATTTCATTTAATAAATTCCACAGTAAATATTAATTTCTTGTTATATTTTTAAGCCTTCCTAACGACAAGAAAATCAATTGAAAACACTCACAAAAAGAGTTTTAAATCATGTTTGCACAAAAGCTTCCTTTGTTAATCAAATATCATACACCTAACCAAAAAAAAAAAAAGGATATTATGTAGGATATTTTAGGGGGAGATGTTAAGTGATTGTGAAACAGTCTGTTTATGGACCCTTAATTTTCCTTTAAGTAAAGATACTCAATTTCTATGCACTGTACAGGAGCAGGAGATTCCTGTGGTGTTTTGTACTGAGAGGATTCTCCCATTTTATGGGTGTTTCTGTGGACACAATGCAGAAAACAAAGCTGTGGTGATTTATTAAATGTTTTCTGGGTATGCAGATCTCTTGCCACTCCCTTCCTCTCCTTCCTCTGGCCAGACAAAGATCAGGAGCAAAGCAGGCATGGAGTGGAAGAAGGAACTGTGGCAGTAGCAGCTGGATTCCCAAAGAAAGGCAGAAACACTACAGTTTGCCTCAAAAGCCTAAAACAAAGTCAGCTCCACCTTAGATATGCTTCCTCAGCACCCTCCATGCTGAGGGTTTGAGGAATGTTGCCCACTCATGGTTTGCAGGGCAGGAAGGGCACACATTTCACTAAGCAATTTATTCATTTCCAAGAAAAAAAACTACTAAAATTAAAAGCACCGATTTCCCACTGGGACCAGGAGACGACACCATTACAACAGGCAGGTTGCTCAGGTACTTACTCACACACATACCTGTTCATGTCTGTCCTGTGATATTATTAGTTAATAGAAGGATGAAAAAAACAGCCAGCCAGACAAATCCCAGCTCAGAAAAGCAGCGAGGGTTTAACACGCAGATGATTAAGCTGTCAAAGTAAAACAGGTGAGATGAACAGCCTCCTGCAAGGCACAGGGAAAAGGTTTTGATGAAAACCATTAATTTCAATCAAACCCCATGTAATTCTTGGGATTTTAACAAACATCCAAGAGTGATCCTACAGTTGAGATATGGGAAATTAAAAAAAAAAAAACAAACTCTAACCTATAAGCAATCTTCCTTTTTGCCATGTGGCAGTTCACCAAGGAGCACAGTATGTTGCTTTCCCTCACTAGTGAGCAGTCCCTCACACATTTGCTGTACTGGAAGGTCACACAGCACTGCCAGAGAGGCAGCAATCTGTGCTGAGATTTGCAAGCTTTCAGTGATGGACATTTTCCACACAGCCCATCAGTGACTTTGGGGAGCTGTGGTTATTCATTCTCATTTTGATAGGATACATGATGGCATTCCTGCTCTAGCTGATAAGCTGCACATACCAACACACTTGGAAGCTCTCCTGAGCTGTCAGTTTGAAGAAAAATGGAAAGTTCATCCATGGTCCAAAAATGCTTTTTGGGGGCCCTTGTTGTTTATCTTGGGCTGTTCTCTCCAGGACTTATTTTGGAATGTGCTTGCATTGGGGTTTGAGGTTTTTCAGAAGAAAAACGCTGGTCTATATTTATGTTTAAAATATACTTTTGAGGAAGAAAAGGCAGAATTCATTGTTTTGTATATTTATCCAAGATGCACTTTATTGTTACGTTATTAGTTCCTTATCCTGGTGTCTTATATCTTTTTGCTGAAGTCTTTGATCTAAAACATATGGTATGGGCCACTGAGGGATTCTATTTGTCCTTTTCCCACCTCAACTTCTTCTGCCCTCCCCCACCCAAATAAATAAAAGTGGAAGTTATGTTGTCTTGAATAAAGGTCCTAATCTCAAGGAAATGACAAGATAGTATGATAAAGCCCCAGCCACCTACAGAATTAGTTTGAATCAAAGGACTTCGCGAAACTGTGAAATCAAGAATCAAAACAGTTCTCTTGGGTAAAGTAAGTTATTTTAAATACCATTAAACTATTTGCAACATTTAAAACTATAATACCATTTACTCAAGAGTTTACACATCCCAGGTCTCCAGCAGTAAGGGACCTGTTTAACCCAAGGACTGCAGTGTTAATTGCAGTTCTCTCAGCAAGCAGTAAGGGAGCCAGTGGGCTGGGATTCGATACAAACTCGTGATGTTGTGTAGCAGCAATAAATAAAAGACTTCTTAGCCACTCTACAGCTTCTCATTCCTGGTGAAATTATTTCATCCCTAAATAACTTCCATTTACCAATGGAAATAATTGTAAGTCTAATACTCACAGGTATATATCTATATATATATATATGTATATATATATATCTAACTACTCTCCGTAGAAATACAAAACCAGATTTCAGGTAGCCAGAACAACACAAATGGTCTTAAGAGTCATTGCTAAGTAATTACAGGAAACTTACGATGAAATAACATCTCTACTGAACACTCCACATTTCTACTTTAAAGATTAAAACTGAGAAAATATGAGGGTTATCTTCTATACTCCAGCTTCTGTAGCATTTCTGGTGCTGCAGAGGAACAAATACCAGACAAATAAGAAGGAGCACAGTACCTCTGTGTTGTCCACTTGGCAGACTCAGTATAGAAGCCCTGCAATGATGATGTTTATAGTAGATACAATGTGTGGTGAGATTCCTCTGCTTCAATGTCTTCTGGTGAAAACACAGTGAAGCAAAATTTAGCAGAGCCCTGAAAAAGTTTGTACTTAACTATACTATGGGCAAAAAAATGGTAGACTAAAAAGTAGACAGAAATATTCTTTCTTTCTAAATCCTACTCCACTTTTAGACAGAAAATGGTTTGGCCAGAGCAGAGCATCAGGGTCAGTGTATACTTTTATTTTGACACAAAACACTGTGGCCCATTTAAGCTTAGGGGAAAGATATTGCATTCAGATGGATTTTTAGCACAGACCACAGAGAGGCTATTCTGTACTTTAAATTAACAAGGACATGCATTCCAAATCATGCTCTGAACAGGATCTGGCTTTGGTGGGGAGGAGAGGCTTGTTGCTCCCACAACAAGGACTTACAAAACATTTTAATAAACAATAAGGCTGTGTCTGAAGAGAGAGCCTTGGCGTCCAGTGTGCAGAACTCAGATATACACACAATACATTCAAACTGAATCACTGTTGTATTCAGAGAAACAGTGGCAGACCAGTGGATGAAATCCTTATTTGCACAATTGTGCACTTATTGAAGTGGCCTTTCCCATAGTACTTTCACAGGCAGTTTAACTCCATGCCAGTCATGGTTTCTCCGATCTTCTATCCTGATGTGAGCATTTTTCACTCTCTGAGTAACAAGGGATCTTGTGTGGGAAAACGTTTTCCCTTTATACTTTGCAAAGAAGAGTTCTTTCACTCTGAAAAATTATGTTGTTAATTGTGTTAATCCCATGTTCTATGTGTATGCTTATTCCAAGGAATACTCTCCAAATTTTATGAACCATAGTTTGTTCAGGTTACTAAAAAGCTACTTAGGAAAACATTCAGAGTATAAAAATTATGACTTTTTTATAGTTATTTTAATACAAGAGAAATCAACCACAGTTTTACCAGACCTCTGCATAATTCTAGGCTTTGGATACCCACGTCTCTGGCTGTGCATGAGATCCATCAGGCTCAAAAAGGCTGGAATGCAGAGACAGAGCCCTGGTACAACAGCATGGACCTTTGCTTATTGGTTCAGATATGTGAATGTACTATGACACTGCTCTCTATCTTAGCACTCCTAGAAAAGAAAGAACTTAGAGGTTCTACTTTGTACACTTACATGGAGATTGAAGGACATGGAGACTCACTAGGAGTTTAATTCCAGATTTCATGACTCACTAATGGCAACATTTTCATCTTGTTTTCCAAGCTATCTCATTGTTTACTTCCACTGAAATTGCAGGCAAAATTTCCATTGACTTCAGAGGAAGTTGGATGGCACCAGTGAGGTTCTCATAGTCTTAGAAAGCTATCCAAATTTGTCACTAACTGCAAGAATTTGGTCTGAAAAGTCCTTTTTATATGTGGGCTAATTACCGTGGGAATAAATACAGCCACTGTATGTACCAAGATATTTTAGCTTCTCTTCATACTGCAATTATATGCATTATCTTACATCTCTAATTAAGTTCAAATGTTCTTTTCTTAACCAAGTCATTAATAAACTGTAAAAAAACTGCCCAGAACAAAACTAAATTAAAAATCTGCTGTAAAGATCATTCATGAGAGTGTAATTTGGTTTTTTTTAGCTGCTGGCTTTTGGATACAGCCTACGGGACTCCATTTGGGTGGTCAAGTAATTCTGCCTGATGAGTAATAAACAAATAATTCTACACCCAATTCTGTTTTATTCCCACTGAGTGGTAGCTCCGTATGCAAGTAGTTCCACTTCAGTATTTAGGCATGCAGTTAATCCCAGCTATTTATATGGCTAAATACCACTCCCTGAAACAAGGGATACAGTATTAGGCCATGTGTAAAAAAGTTGAAAATTGCCCAATAAAATGCAAAAAATCAAATGTTGAAAATATAGACATTATATTCAGGACTCAGACACCAAACTAATTCTAATTTTCAGTTAAAAATAAACTTTCTCAACATGATATCTTAATGCATTTTTTTCCCCAAATTTGAGATAAGCATTATAAGATTCACATACCTGTTTTTTGAGTAACAGTGATTTTTTTTAATAGGTGGATTGATCTGTCTTGATGTTTTACATAGCCAGTACTAATGTTAACAAGAGCTATATTGGTGCTAAGAATATTTCACTGAATGTTAAGTGTTGTTTTGTACTATCTTTGAGTAGCTCTGTTAGGCTTTATAGCTTCAAGGCAAGAAGATTTTTTTATTTGGAAAAAGAAAAAGGAAAAAAAAGACATCACTTTACCTCCTGGGCACCCACACCAAAACTTTTGCATGGAAAATCTAGGACTACTTTCTTTATCAGTGGTTTAACTAAAAACAAACTTTGTCAGCTAATATTCTAAACATCTAAGCCTCGTAATTACTTTCCTCCCCTGTTGGAGCAAAATGTATGCCATCCTTTGGAGAGCAATAGTCAGGATGTGAAATATGTATGCATATATTATTCTACACACATATTCCAGCAAAGATTTTTTAGAATAATGTCAATACAGATCAAGTTCAATGCAAAAACTGAGCAGTCCAGTCTATGAGTTTTATCTTCTAGTCTTTAGGGGTGAGATCTTGACCCCTTTATACAAGTTAATAATCAGATTTTGCAACGAGGTTTAGTCAGTATCAGTGAAAGCCGCAGTAGCCAACAGAGGCCCCTGGGTCAAATCACCATGGAAATTAGACAGCTTTTGTGTTATTTTACCCTTGTAACCTGGCTGTGTTATAACTGCAGGTAGAAAACATGGTCAGCCTCACTTTACATTAATATTTAAACACCATAAAATGCACTATGCCTGCAGATTGTTTCCAAACACTTCCCCATTTCATAGCACAGGCAGGCGTATGCTCATGCTCAGCTACGTGCCCATGTACAGTGATACACAGCACAGACTCAAAGGGTCCTGCGGCAAATCTCCTTCTATTTGGAACACCTTTATTACTATTTTTTCAGATTTCAGTTCAGTCAAATCAAAGACAATTTACTTAAGAAACAAATATCCTTACTGGTACTTCTGGCAGATTAGAGAACAACATCTTGAACTTTGATTTCACAAACAGAATAAAGAATTTTGATTCAGACAACTGCCTGTCTTGCTAAACTGCAGAGACTACATTCTTCTCTGCCTATTCTCAAGCCTTTTAAAAATTAAATTTGGAAAAGCTCATGCAGCTGTGGCTGGCACAGTTTTGGCTCTGCATTGTGAGGCTGTGTTACTGTCTTGTCTTGGTTGCTTCAACTAAAAAGATTCCAGAATAAGTCTCAAAAAATTGCCAGCAAGTACAACTTAAAAGCAAAATAAAATGATGAAAGGGGATGAAGTATGTTTTACTGTGCCACAAGATAATGTCCCATCAGTAAATTTTTTAATGCTCCTCTATATTTTAGGTTGGCAGCAACTTTGAAAAATATATTATTCATAATCTTAATAATTCATAACCATAATAATAAAAATATTTTGAATGAAGATTACAAATTACAATTTTATTTCAAATGGGATAAGGATAATTCCCAGGATGTATATGTGTTTGAGGACAACTGTAGTAACTGGCTACTACAACTGTAGTACTGGCTCTGAGAGCTAACCTCTGCATTAGCTCTAGAGATGCCACACTTTCCACAGAAAACGAACATTAAAGACATAATGAAGAACCTACTCAATATTAAAACAAGAAGGGAAGATAAAGCAAACCAGTGACTTTCCAGTGCTTCTGGACAGGCACTGTCTTTCCACAGCACAATTCTCCAGAAAAACCCCTTCTTCGTCATCTGACAATGGAAATCAAGAGGGCACAGCTACCAATCTCTGATACCTGCAAGATAAATGCCTTGGTTTGGAATCAAGCCAACAGCACGTCAAATTCTTGTCCTGAGCCTTTGGTCGTTTAGCTTATCCAGTGTGATTTTTATGGTGTATGTAGTTGATGCACAAACTGCGAGTTATCTTGAGAAGACTTTTTTACTCTGAAGTGTGAACTGGGGATGGGTGTGGGGAAAACCTTTCCTTCTCTAATGCTCTGTTTTCTCACTGAATTTACTGGGAACAGCAGAAGTTCAGAAACAATGAAAACAAGCCTCTGTTATTTGCTCCACTTAAACTGTTACAATTCTGAATCTTGTTGTCAAAGTGCATTAATTCAAATTAGCATAATAAATTTTATGTTTTGGAGTTTGACTCAAAAGAGCCTTTAAAGGCTATTCTGCCTATGCATTTCTCAGATGCTAACAGTTTGCTTCCCTGCAAGGTAGTCTGTGACTAGAACAGGAACAAGGAGTGTTTGACAATAAACAGAAGTATGTAATACAAACCACTAAAATGTTCACATTCTCCCTCATCTCCACTAAGGGTTTTGTCTTTGTTTTTTCCCCCCACCCAAGAAAGTAGTAATCTGAAGCCAGCACCCACAGCCTGTGTAAGTGTAGTTGTTGTTTCATTTAGCACAGAGAACAGATAGACTTTTTACCCAGATATAAACATACATCTCAGTAGAAGCTATCAGTTCTAGCTCACTGTGCCACAAGGCTTGCATTTAATTCATTTCTTTTAAGTCATCTAAGCAGATGAGGGAAGTGATTTGGACATAGCTGTGCTCTGTGATGAATCCCACTTTTTTCAGAGTTCTGAAGGTTTCCTGGCAGAGCATGTGAACCAGTCACACAACTCTTCTGTTCATTTTAGATGGTGCTACTTTTAAAGATGCTGGTAACATCTTGACCATTTATTATTTTTCCTAGAGAAAAAGGTGCAAGGCATGAAATTATCTGAATTTTGATGTCCACACCTATTACAGAGTGCTGCTGTCATCTCCAATGGGAAGAAAGTTATTTTAGCCACTCTGTTACATAAAAGACAGGGATCTCTGCTATAACGTCAAGATACAGGAACAGAAAGGCATGGCTGTACTGAAGAAATAATGATACACAGTCAAACCAAATCAGCATAGTTATAGGGCAGGTACCATGCAGCATTTTCGTCTCCTGGAAATTTGCGTGGAAATTCCTGTGGAAACAAAAACTTCACATGGTATGGGTACTAATGGAACAGAACAAATGAAACTGGGAGAGATGCACAGACCCATGAACAGCCAGGGCAAAATCCATAATTAGGCACCCAGCAAGCCGTGTTATATGTCTAAATGTCCCTGTTTAGTAAACAGCAAAAGAACAAGATGCAGCACATTAATAAGGACAGTCCTGTTATATTCTCTGTCCTGGAAAGTGCACAATGTTAAGAGATACATTTAACTACAAACACAACTTCTTAACCCAAGGTGTTATCCTTACATAGAGATGTCCAAAAAGAAAGATGAAGGAAACATTAGTTCAGCCACTCAGATTATCTGTATACTTGATAAGAAAGAAGGGTTTGTCATCCTTCACATAAGTAAACATAATGGACAACTACCTAAAATTCTGTCAAAATTTTAAATATTTTGTCCTGAAATGTTTCAAAACAGGCAGTGTTACATCTAAAAATAAAAAATACATGTGATTTTATTCCAATGAGATAGAGAAACATAATTGAAGACATTAAAATGAAATGTAGAAAATAATTTTGGGAATCTGGTTCAATTAGAACAACATCAAAGAGGCCATTACTGTATCTTGAGTTAAGTAAGCATGTTGTCACTCTAACAGACTGGTTTTAATTTGTTCAAACCACTCTGTTGGGATGATTTATATTTCAATATTTCTGGCTAACATATTTGGGAGAGTTAATTATCTTTTCTGAAAGGAACAACAGGTTTTGTTGACTCAACTGGGATGCAGAATATCAGCATATACATTTAATAACTTTGAACAGGGTGTTTAAATCGGGTATTCTAATTAAGCACCTCCAATCCAAATCAGAATCTACCACTTTCAGTTTCAAAAAGGCCTCTTAATTTCTTTTTTTTATGATGATCTTAGTTTTATTATCATCTTAGATCATCTGGAGGCAATTTATGGGACCAAATTTATGGGTGAACTGAGAGCCACAGTGACCCCAATGCAATTCTGCACCAGGTGGCTACACCTTCAGCCACACCAATACAGGCCTTTGCCAGAAGCAGGGTTTTGCTATTGGCTTTTTGGGGGGAGTTGTTTTGTTTTGTTCATTTCAGTAATTCAGCTCACTGAGCAGCCCCACATGCTGCTGTTCTTGTGCAATGAGGATGAGGTTTCTCAACAGCTTAAACCAACTTTGCCACCAACATTCCCATCTTTCTCCTGCAATCTCCACCCTTCTGCTGCTGGCATTGACAGTTTCCCAGTGGCTCCGGGCTGGTTGAAAAGGTCTTAACAGAAAAGCTACCAGCACTTTTCATAGCCTGGCACTCTGAGTGCCAGGAGTAGTACAGGAGAGGATGGGAAGAGACAGACCACAGTATGAAGATGGGATTATGACTGTGCTGACTCAGCTTGGTTTAATTTGTCACAGAAGTGCAACCTGAGGGTATGGTAAATACCAGCATGGAGGATACAAGGCGCCAGGGCAGCGGGGGTGCCTGGAAACTTCTAAAACCAGCCTTTCCAGAAATGCCAATGTCTTGAGTAATGCCAGTCACAGGGCTGAGATCTGCATAGGTGGAGCCTATGCTCAAAGCATGTCCTGCCACAGCTGGGCCCCCTGCAGTCCCCATGCTGCTTACTGTAGGGGAGGGAGGGATGGGAAGCAGAGAATCAGCAGATTTGACACAGCTAGGAGAGTGTTCCCTGAAGGAAACATCTACAGGCCATGCTCAGGCAGCTTTTAAATTCTTACCCTCCCTTAAGTAAAACAGTTATCAAAAACACTGCCTGTTATATTACTTTCAAAGTTGGGTTGCTGCTTCTCTTTCTACTCTTCCACCCACTGCATCTTCAGTGTACTAACAAGCACTAATAGCTAATAGGCATTAACAATCATTAACAGCTAACCCTATTGCTTGGATTCTTTCTTCGGGTGATTTTTCACTGGGACCATTTTTATGTCTTCTGTGAGCAGAACTGCCGACCAACACAAACATTTCTAACCCACGTTCCCCAGTAAAGGGTGTTCCTGTTGAAGGAGAGAAAACACAATCCGCTCTGCAAGGATAATATCATGTCTGGTCAGTGGAGGAGGCCCCTGCATTCCCCTTACAGACACAGCCCTGTTAGAAGTGATTCACAATGAGGTTTCTAAATCCTCTTTTAAGCACTGCATGTAAAAACAGAGATTGCCCCATACACTGAATTTATGCCTTCAAGGGATAGTGATTTGAACATCAGAAATTCCCTAGACAACTCATCAGGGAGAAAATCTACAGTATCACTGAGGAATTCAATTGTGTTCTACATAAATTAAACTAAAAATATAGGGAAGAGAAAGAAAAGAAAAAGAATAAAAAATATGGCACTTAAAAGTTGTTTGTTTTGGCAAATATCCTGATCCTGCAATTGCTCTCCGCAATTCCATAGAAGCTGCCAGAGAGTTTATGGAAGGCTCAACATTTTTATTTCAATCCTTTTGGCCCATTTCAGAGGACAGTGACCTGTGGGAAACATTATGGATGCTTACTCAGAAAAATATCTGAAATACCACTGTAGACTCCAGCTGTTCAAACGAGAAGGAAGAATGATTTAACTGCTGGTCATGACCAAATCTGGATGACAATAGTTAATGTGGGATTCCCATCTCAGTAGAAATTTACTTCAGCATCTGCGACATTTAACAATAGAAGGAAATAGTGGAAACCAATAGCAGGATTTCCTTTGAAAATTCACTTTTATTCCTTCTTCCCTTAAATCCCTTTATTCTTGCCTAGTAAAAATTGTATACATCAGTGGCAGCTGGAGGGAATACAACTTCAGGCTTGAAAACCCTTCAATCCATTAGAAAGAGGTGTGGCAGCTGGTCAGTCTGCTGTCTTGCAGGAAGGAAGTTGTAGCCTTTGCTTTGAATCACGAGAAGTAGCCAAGGAGGGAAACATCCATGCTGAGATGGTGGATATGGTAGGGTCAAGCTCTGGAGGAAAGCTGTGCATAGAAAATACTATCAAGCAAAGCTGCTCAGTCATCAGTTTACAGCAAACACCAATGTACACCTATGTTCACAACAAGAAACTGAGATCCTGTCTGTGTCTGCCTTAGCAAGTGGTGGATTGTCGTAGGAGCAGATCTTTAGAGAGGCAAAGTTGTTGCTGAGGAGCCAGCTTCTCCACTTTGCTCATTAGAGAGGATTTTACAGCAGATTAATTCTAAACTGGCCCAACTGGTCAGCAGGGGTGAAAGCACATTAGGAGCCAGCTGGATCTTGTCTCATTGAAAGCACTCTAGTTTGGTCCGTAGTGCAATATTGTCTTGGAGTGAACAAATGCAAAAAGTGGGCATAGCAGGAGACTTGTTTCAGAAACAGTCTTACAGCAGCTGATTTTTCTCTACTTCACTAGTGAATGAGTTGTGAGATCAACATCCTGATAACAGTCAGAAAGGAGATGGAAAGGAATTACCAGCAATGATCCTTGGAAGGACAGATCCTGTCACTGCCCCTGGGGTCACATCAGAGGGATGACTTCTGGTCAGCAGTTGTGAGATCACAGCAAATCTGCTGCTGAGAATACTCAAGCAGCTACGGCATGACACAAGCTCTCTGTTACAACCAAAACCACCTGTGTGAGAGGATATATATTTTAACCACATGATAAATCTCCCTTGATAGTCTCTCCTATCCATCACCTTTACAGGCTTTTATAAGTTTCTTAAGAATGAAGGCTAAAATATTTTAGCCAGACAAGACTATCATATTCAGAGCTGGTGAGTCCTCTTTCTGTTCCTTTTCTTTTCCAGAGTTTATTATTATGCAATGTAGTAGTATAAGCACAACAAACAAGGTTGCACAAGGTAGCTGAAAGATACTGGATCAGCTCTTGCTTGGCTGCCTGACTTCCTCTGGGTTAGCAGGAGGCTCCCAAGCAAATGCTTTGAAGAGTTCAGAAAGACTACTGTGAAGAAAATGATTATATGCAACAGTGTCTTCTAACCACTATTACCCCGTAATAAGCCTAAGCCTTTGAAAATGCAAGTGATTTATCTTCAGAAGACTACAGGAGAACAGTGCTTTTTGGAGAAACATGCAAAAAAACCCTTGGCAAACAGTATTGTGCCTATTCTTTTGACAAATGCCATACATGAAACAAAAAGGAAGAGAGGCAGATCTTCTTTTATTCTGACCTCGCTGTTTGACTACGTGCTGTACAAAACACAGTCAAAGAAACAGAAATGTTACAAAAAACAATGTTGGTGTTCTGGCTTGTATATATATGGCAGAAGAAACCAAGAATTACAGCTGAAACTCCAGCATCAACACATACAGTGATACTCAGAGACTTCTCTGAAAAGACTTGGGAGGTTTATATATTTAGGAATATGTGGACTCAGTTAACTACAAGAAATCCATCTAAATCTGCATTTTCTTATTTAGCAAACATCTACGGTTACAGGGGTTTTTTACTTAATTTTTGAGTAAATTTTTTCCACCCAAATTATCACCTGACTAACAAAGGTCAGGGGATTTACTACCGTCATTATTTCTTCACTGAATGTATGAAAAGACACATTTAATTTCTTCATGCATCATACAATGGAGGTTAAAAAAAAAGGGAAAGAAAAAAATAAGGATCAACTTAATTTACATGAATTTATATGAAACCACATTGATTTTACTGGAGGTGAGATCATCCACTGGTTCAACAGTAGAACAGGGAATGAGACTGGGTTTTTCTTTTAGTATTTTCTTTCTATCTTATGCCAACATCTTGTTATTTCACTATGCTGCTAGTGTCTAATATGCTTCAACTGGCATGAGATTGATTATTACAAAAAATATTATTGTTAAAAGGACTTATTTATTATTATTGTAGTTATTACTTTAGCAAAAATCCATTTACATTGTCTATGAAGTTGTATCATGGTTCTCTGGCCCTTCAGAGGTGAATGTTGCTAAGGCAATCCTTGAGTGACCTTCCTCTGTAATGTCACAGCTCCTGCTTTTGATTATTTCTGTAAGTGCAAATTTCCAAAGCAGGATTAAGAAACAAACACAGTGAATTTATGGGTTCAGTATCTACTGAAAGACACGTCTTTCTGTCTTATCAATTTCATTCTTTAAAATAGAACATGATGTTCTTGAGTTGAGAGGAAAAGCACAGGGAAATAGCGCACTGGGGCTAAAGCAGGGGTATGGACATATGCACACACTTCACTGTTAATTCGTCCTCTGCATTCTAAATTTGAGTAACAAAAAAATGTTTTCTTCCATCAGTGATCAAAGCTTCCGTTAAAACTAAGCGGCTTATGTAAAATTGGATGAAATCACAATTCGTAGCCTGAAAGGAAACCTCCAAAGGCTCACCTGCATGCACACACACTCACATGTATCACCACCTTTAAAAATGCTTCTAGCCTGCTGATTTCAGCGTATATCTGTGGATATCTCAAACCTGATGTGATTGTACTGAAATTGGACACTTCATAAAGGGGCTTAGAATGAGCAAATGGAAACATGTGGCCCAACTTTCCTCTCACACTCCTATCAGAGCAAATTAAGACTAACTCTGGATTAGATTTTTTGACAAGCTGCAGAAATTGTATAAAAGAATCTAGGTTCTGGGAATCCCAAAGCTTTTGCAAATTTGTATTTAGTCTGACAAAACGGTTCTAATAGGAAAGGATTTTTGGCATTTTGATGAGAAATTGTTTTCATTTTGAAACTAAATTTTTTAACATAAAAAAGTGTTAAACAAATCAAAAGTAAACCTAAACTTTATAGATGTTTCTTTGTCCTTTCTGCAAATGGAAAAATCTTACACGAATTTGTCAGTTCCATTTCAGAAGTGAAAAACAAACAAAAAAGGCAAATAGATAGTTTAATATAGTGCACAAGTGAATTCAGCATGTGACAGTACTAAAGTAACAATGCACTTTCCTTCCATGGGTCAATTTTGCTTAAACCCTAAAATCAATTAATATCTTCAGACTGTTTCATGACAGATCAGTAGTGATCTCCAGCAAATTGGATCAATTCCTTAAAGATTTCTTGAATTTAAACAGGGGAAATTACAAGGAGCTTTACAGAAATTTCATACTCCTGAGCCCTGATTAAAGACAACAGATTCCCACTTGCAGTGACTACTCTTTGCATTGCTTGAAGAAAAGTAGCAATGTAAGGTGTACTCAGATCATTCAAATTTATCTTCACTTTAATTCTCCAAATCCCTTCTGGAAAGGTTATAGGGTATCTCAACATAAACTGTAAATCTAAGTTATACTGCCATTTGTACTTAAAACACCTTTCAATTATATGGCCACGATTATTTTGTAGCAAATAGAGTTTAGACTACTCAGCCAGTCCCTATTGGCTCCAGCTGTGACTTTACCTAATGTTTCACATTTGGCCAACAGGGAGTTAAAATGGCAATCCTTGAGCTAACTCCTTATGAGTTGAAATGACGATGCCTCTTCTCTACTCAAGAACAGAAGCAGATGTCTCTGCTGAAAACTGTGCTAGCTGTGAGGGCAAGTTTTGTGATGGGTCCATGTCTGCAACTACCTTACTACTGCAAACATAGGTTTTTTATTCAGTGCAACAATTTTCAGAGCTTTTCAGTCTAAGCCTGATTTGAATTGCTAACAAAAAAAGTAAAGAATTGGGTATTTAATTTGTCTCCAACTCAGATTTTTTAAATCTTCACAAGACATGTATGCTTTTACACCCAGTTTACCTTGATCATTTGTGCAATCTTCAGCACTGTTATGACGATTTATCAGTATCACTTGACAGTCGAGTGCATGATGTGGCCAGAGAGCTGATCTATTGTTCTCTAAAGTCAAGAGAAATCTTTCCATTCTTTGAGGGATTACTTCTTCATTTCTTTCTTTTCTTTGTAAAGTATTTGGAACTTTTCTGTGCTTAGTTTTCACTGAGAGACAGAATTTTAAAGGGTAAAATAGCCCCATGAACTGCAACATGGACTGTCACCTGGGATGTTTCAAAAGCTGCTAAAATAGCTCCTTCATTTTCTTAATTATCTTTCAATCTATCTATCTAGGTGTTGGAGGGAAAGGTTTGAAAGCAGAATTGAAGCGGGGGAGGGGGGGAACAGAGTTGTTTTTGCTCAAGATGACCTTGCAGCTGGGGGATGCTAAGAATATTCAGTGTGGAAAATTTGATGTATTGTGCTTGCTTTGGGTTGTTTTCTTTCTGTCTTGAGAAGTGGAATTTTTGTAGAGGATACCAGAAAGTTGTCAAAGACTTAAAAGACATTCTTCACAGACAGGCTTGGAAGAGAGATAAGAAGCTGAGGGGGTCATAGAAAGCACAGAATTGTGAAGTACTGCACATACCCCAGGCCTTTTGAGATGCTGAGGACACTTTTTGCTTCTGACGACATGGAGTAAGCTTAGCAGTGCATGTATTCCCTCTTGGTTTTGGAATCCTCCAGCCAGAGAGGTGATGGAATAAATCTACTCTTTGCACTTCAGCTGCGGGTCGTGGTGGCCTTGGTTACTTGTGTCTATCAATTCACACACTGGATCAGACTGATAGATAACTATCCAGTTTAGACAAGTAGATACCTAGGACAGAGGGAGGGGGAGAGTAAAGCTACCAGTTGGACAGAGTGGATTGATGGCATCCTTACTGGTTAAATGTTTAGTTTGGGCACAGGAAAAACCCTTCAAAACCCTCGCTGTCTTTGATGGAAAAGATGAAGAATGCCCACAGCTTCAAGATGCTACTTGGCTCTTATCAGACAAAATTCCTTTTGAGTATAGTTGTCACATAGATATGTCACTGGGAAAAAGCAGGAGTAAAGTCATAAGGATGAGTTATGTCGTGCCAACTCTCATAAGAAGAGAAAGGAAATTGCCAGACAACCACCACTAACAAGTTCTCAGACCTTTCCCACATTCTGTGAAGGACTAAGTCATTGTGTTGGAGCTGCAGTGCATTTCCTTCCCAAACCTGAGGCAGGAAACAGGAGTGCAAGGAAACAAAAGAAGAAAGAGAAGTCCAGAGATAGTTCCCTTATAACCACATGAAACACTGCAAAATATTTCTTTTCCTTTCCTCTATAAAAAGACCTCTAAATTAAACTGAGTTATGAACCTGGACAAGAAGTGGTCTTCCATCTTCCTTGGAGTTGCCCTCTTTTACTTCATGTTCAAATTTTGTCACACGATTGGCATTACTTATTCTTTCCTTTCCTGCCCAGCAAAAAGTTTTAAGTGCCTGACTAGTTAGCCAAAAAAAAGACACAGAGAGACTGCTAAGTTACCAGAAAACCCTCCTGATTATCTCCTTCTCAGTTTAAAGGAGATTCAATGGATTCATTTCTTAAAAATATAATTTTTAATAGCTTATTTTCCCCCTCCTTTTCCCTGAGCAAAATTAGTGTTCATTTTTTCCTGGAAAGATATCCACTCTAGTCTAGTAACTAAAGATTAATAAGTCACTGTTATTGCTAAATCAAAGGCACTGGAGGAATGCTTGCGCTCCAAGCCTTCATTGACTCCAGGAGACTTTGTACTGGGACCTCTAGGGGAAATATAATATGAGACTAAACAGGTTTTCCAGTAATCACATTTATTCATTCTTCCTAGTGCAGTAAGATACACTCAAAGTTCACTCCATATTAACCAAGAACATTTTTAGATTTCCAAATATATCTTGAGCCGTTAACTGCATAGATAAACAGCTAGAGGACACAGTTTAATAGTTCCCCTCAGCATTAATCATCAAAACACATATGCACAAAAGTATTATTCACACTTCCACTGAAATAGTTAAATGCTGTTATTTAAAAAGGATCTTTCCATAACAGGATGTATTAACCCTCTGGGTTAATGTATACAGTAAAGGAAATTAAAAGAGTCTGCAAAGCAAAAGTAAAAGTAGAGCTGGCCCTTACTGAAGTCAGTGACAAAATTCTTTTAAACTGAAGTAAGACAAGACCAAGCCCCAGCAGCCTGGATTGACTACAAAGCCAAGGGAGATTTTAAAACATGAATAAAAAGAAGAGAGAACAGTACAACAACTATTAATACCAAGAAATTAGAAATTTACCTTTTAATATTTAAAACAATTCTCCAAATACACATTTTAATTTGGTTTTAGGATTAGTACAATGTTATTAATACAAAAGCAACGATCTATCTTCTTAGTCTGTGTTGGTTTTTCCTTCATAGCATACATGCAGAGTAAATGCATTCGTATTTGTATATCTTTACCATGTGTGCCTGCAGAGAGGGAAGAACCATAGTTACATGGGCAGGAAACAGAAACTGTTCCATTTTCCAAGCTTATACTTGCCTTCAAATTACTACAATGCCAGATTTTATCAGGAGCGCTGCTTTAAAAAAATTAAAGAGAATTTCAGTTCCAGATGGAGTCTACAATGATGTTACAGAGATAATATAAGAAACAGAAAGTGGAAACAGATGTGTCATTTTTAAGTAGATGGATTACATTAGTGTAAAACTCTCCAAATGTTCTGTGAGTTGTGACATCTGCAACAGTATTTTCAAACCTGAGTGGTTCCTTCCCGTTTCTGCTATGGGTTTCCTGGTTTGGATGGTCATTTCTTCCTTTGCAACTTCATAGATTGTAGGCGACCATCTAGCCTGGCCCTCTCACAGGCTGCAGGATTTCTCACAATTAATTCCCAGAACGTACTTGCCTTGAATTGCAGAAACAGACACACTATGACTATGCTTGCTAGCCATACTAATGAATTTTTTGTAGATAGACAGAAAAGACAAGACCAAACATCTCAGGGGAGCCATCCTCTGAGCCTGTTCACAGGTTTGACACTGCTTTCCCTCAGCCATTATCTCCTCCGTTGCATTGTTGCAAAGTTTTGTACTTTGATGAATAGTCTTCCCATACAAAAGTAAATCTTTCTCTCTTTCTTTCTGTATCAGTACATCAGACAGGAATCACCTGTCATCTTAGTGACAGCTCCCTGAAGTGGTTAAAATGTGAGATGTCATGATGAGGTTTCAGTCTATGATATATTACTGATTGTCCCTTTGATGTCTTACCCAGAATGCCAAATGACAAAACACTTCAGTGCCTCTGTCTTTATCAACCAAACTTATCTCAGTGTTTTAAAAACAAGAATTTACAATCTGTTTTCTGCAAACCTATATCAGTTGCTGGTGACACTAGGACCTTCCTTTCATTTTTTATGTAGAAGTTCTTCAGCAGCTTCCTACAAATCCTCCAGCTACTGCAGTCACTCTCTTGTTCCTTTAAAGTATTGCTACAATATTATTTTTTCCCACCTCTAGATTAGAATAAATATTTACAGGGAAGTTTATCAAACTAACTGATTTTAAATATCTAACGTGAACGGTATGTGTTTGATGTCAGTCTTAAATACTGGATGACATGATTACTTACAGAGCAGTTCTGCCTCTTTGTGTCATTATAGACAATAAGGGCACTTTTTTAACAATGGAACAATATAATTGTCAGATTTCTTAATATATTTTAAACTTCCCTCTTACAGTCTACATTTTCTCTCTTTGTCTGGGTTTTCTTTATTTCCCTTAACTACTGTTGAATAAGTCTTACCTTCATTAAGGTCCCTTCCAAACCAAACCATTCTATGATTCTATGATGCTGACTTGTACCACTATCAAATTTGCCTTTTTTCTATTTTCATATAAATTTTCATTCTTACAGGATTTTTTGGGTTTGTTTATTTCATATCTGTTTCCACTTTCCCTTTGAGCCAGGGTTTCATTTTGTTTTGTTTTGTTTTGTTTGGGTGGTATTTTTTTTTAAACCAATATGGCCTTCTCTCTCATTTGTGGTTTTTGAAGCGTTTGGTAAAATATTCTTAAGCAGCTCCCAATTATCATTCACATTTTTCTGTTTAAAAGCTTTCTCCCAAATGATTTAGCTCTTAATTGTTTTCAGCTTTACGAAACTACTCTTTCAAAGCACTGGGAGAGGGGCTATGTGAAACTGTTTTTTACATTTTTGTTAGTTTGAGTGCTCTTTTGATTTCATATTCCTCATATGATTTTGCAGAAGACGTATGGTAAAGCATTAACTATAGAATAAACACTGAGTTTGAAATTTCCTTTTACCTAACAAGGTAAATGCAGTAGAGGCATCAATGTACCAGAAACATTTTCAGATTTAAGAAATGGGTAAAAAGAAAATCCTATCATTTTTTTAATGTTGAAAGTAGGTATTTAAAGCACCAGTTGTCTTGGTCTGTTCTGTTACTTGGTGCTGCAATATTCTTAGAAGAGCAAAGTTAAAAGCGGGGTTTGATTCTTCATTTGGTACCAGGTAAGTAGACAAATGTTCTTCCTGCAAGACAGATCTTCTTAAGACACACCCTCACCATTGCACTTCAGATTTTCACCATTCCTCTGACATTTTCCTCAAGTGTCTTGACTTTTGCAGGATGCTTGGTGAAAAGGCAGGCAGGATTTTCAGTAGAACAACTGATCTCTTTAGGGAACAGGGGGGAATGGGGTTTCAGAGAGAAACAGTACATCAGTTTCTATTTTCAGAAGCAATGAAATTGTATTCAAAAGAAAAATACAAATAAAGTTTGAGTTTTTGAATTCACGAAGAACTGAACTACATCTATGAACAGGTGAATAATCACATTGCCATCAAGCTGAGTTGGCTTCCATTTGCTCAGAAGAATTACAACTTGATGACAATTTTTTTTAGAATTTATCCAATCCCAAATTTTTAAATTAATTCAGTAGTAACATGGGTAAAAACAAGAAACACTGACAGAGAATAACATCCTTCTTCATACATGTAGTCAAAGTTAAATACATTTGAAACTGATATTTATTGCTGGCCCACTGAAATAATCACAGAAGTTTTTCTGCAGTGTTGCAAAATTCAGTTATGGAGTTTGTTTAATGATTCACAGCACAATTTAGATCATTTTTCCTATGAGCTCCTTAAATAAATAATCACTATTCTCTTCTTAACAGGATTAAAAGATATGTAGTAACTCACATGAATTACAGGAGCATTAGTGGCAGTAGTCATTTGAAGAGATCCAGTGTGGAGTAGGCAGAAGTAATTTGGATGCCAAGACCAATTTCCTTATTATTGTAAGAGAGCTCATGCTTCCAAAACTAATGAATAGAAAGGCTGTCAAGATTATACTGCCACATATTTTTAATAAATTAGTTGGAAGGGATGGGGGAGTGGTCACTTATGGGAGAGATTCCAAAACAAGAATTCTTCAGGTTTAATGATATATCACAGTGGTATGTGGTTTGGATTCTCCTTTTGACATAATCAGCTCCATCTCTCAGTGCTGACGTGCTTTTTCTGTGTCTGGTCAGTAAGGAAGATCCTGAGGGGACCTGGGTAGCCGGGGGAGGGAGAGTGTTTTATTTACAGCGTAGGCATGGAGATGTTTATTCTTTGGTGGCAAACACATTGACACATCAACCACTATGCTGAATGTTCCCAGTTGAAAACTATTTCAAGAATAAGAGCAGACTTAGTCTGGTCAGCCACCTCTATTTTGTGTACCAGGAGAAAGGAACAGATTTTTTCAAAGCAGTCAGCCTTTGTTTCACTTATTATGTCCATAAAGTGAATGATTTAAGCAGGTAATCAGAAAAGTTTGATAACTAATTTGAAAGAGACAAAACAGAACTGAATGATTAGAAATAAAAATATTGTTTTGGCTGAAAGTAATAAAAAAGGTTTTAAAAAAAGGTGTCACAGACTGAAAGAAAAATTTGATTTGGAGAAAGAGTACATCCTTCAAAGTGTCTGTAGTAAAATCTGAGAAACAAAAAACTAGATTTAAAAATGATTAAGGCTTTCTCCTAGTAGCCAAAAAAAAAAAAAAATGCTCACAACTATAGGGACTTTGGTTCCATTTATTAAGGAGTTTTAAACCTACATCCTCTAGTTCCTTAATAAATATTTGAACAACCAGGTTGTAGACTAGTATTGAAGGTACCCTCAACCTCTCATTGTTTTCCTCACTTCATATTAAAACACAAGACAAAAATTGGAAATAATCACAGGTCTGAAATCTGCTTTCCCATCTCCAAGGCAATGGACCTAATTATTAGACTGGGAAGTAATTATTTTCTGTGCTTCAAATAATATTCAAACAACTTGCATAAAGCAGAACCCCACTGATAAAATGGGGCAGACTTTATAAGGATAAGGCTCACTAGAGCATTCTTTTATGTGTACAATGTTGTTAGAAGCCTTTAGAGTTGAAAAGTGCTTAGGATCTACATCTCCCACTGTCTGAGAAAGCACTCTGATCTCTGGTTATTATTTAGGAGACTGTTCAACATACACACACCCCAATGTGTTAAGATCAATCTTACATAATCACTATGTATTAGGAGCCCTAGAAATCAGATGCCTAGAAACAGGACTTTCAAAGAACTAAGGCAAGAGAAAGTCTAATTCCTTGACCCCAAACCTCATTAAGCAGAAGGCATGCTACTGACAGGAATTTACTCAAACCAGATGAGCTTCTAGTGCACACTCCAGTCCCCATCTCAAGAGATTGAGATTGTCTTTCACCAATCATTTTTGGGAGCTGTTGCATCAGGTATGCTCTCAGGAACTGCATCATATTTCTAGTTCTCCATCCTCTGCATATGTACCGAAATTGCAGCTTTCTTACTCCTGCAAATCTTGTCTGTCACGTATTTATGTAAAGCTTTCCAGTTACCAAAACAAATCACCAGTTCTGCATGCACAGATGAGTTCAGAAAGACCCAGTAAAATCATTCAATACCCTCCCAGGCTTCTGCTGGAGTTCCACATGCCAGGTGTCCACTGGAGATTCACCTTATGCTGACTCTTCCCACAACTGAGGCCAAGTACAACGACTGGTGGTCTTCTCTTCCTTGGACACTTAGGTTATTAACACCAGTTCAGGAACTGTGCTTTACACTATCCATCTCTTTTTCACAGGTATTACTGTCTGTCCCCAGCCGTCTGGTGAATTACCTTCCTTCCTCAGCAGCTGCATGATAGACAGAGGTAATAAGAAACTCAGTTTTTCAAATGAGAGGAGCAGTATTATGATCTTAAACATGTTTTGAGGTTCCAGTCACTTCCTCAGTATGGAGGAGCAGAAGCATGGACAAGAAAGATGATAGGGGAATGTAGACTTCCAATAATGGAAAGAAACAAGGAGCAAAACAAAAATACATATACATACATACAGATATACATAACCAAATAAAAATGGAAACCAATATGAAGATTAAAAAACTGAAACAGAAGGAGGATTTGAAAAAACGGAGGTGGGAAAGAGAAAAAAAAAGCAACAAAGTAAATAAAACCCCTTCAATCAACTACTTTTTAACAGCCAGGCTGAAATTAAAAGAAAAAAAAAACCAAATTTTCAATTTAAAAATTCTGCTTAGAAAATGCATTTATTGGGGGAAAATTACATGATCAAACTTTATTTTTATTGTACTTAAAAAGCAACAAGTGTTTCTTTGTCTTTGCCTTTATCAGTAGGTATTACAGTACTTCTGTTGATGCAAAAAATCCTCTTAGCTCTACTGAAGTGAACAGAAAAATTGTATATGACCATTTAAGTGCAAAAATGTCATTCATGCTTTTACAAAAGATACAAGCAGAACATTTCCAACCTGATCAAGCCACTAAACTTGAAAAGTTACAACAAAAAGGGGAAAAAAATACAGCTGATTGAAAGAGTTTCATTAGGAGAGTCTGCTGGATTGTGTCAGTTTTCCTTCTAATCAGAATTTAATCTGGTGTAAATCTGAAGCTGACATGGATAGAGTAGTAATGATTAGGAAAAATACAAAGCAAAAGTCCTTCTCATTTAATTCTCATTTATGTATTATGTGACTCAGCTGGCTCTCAAACTGGGCAGAGGGAGAGATTTAAGAGAAGTAGCAACTCATCTAAATGCCAGCAGTTTTCCAGAAGAAAGAGGAAAATACATTTTCTTTATGAAAACCCAGCTGCTTCAACATGGCAGAATAAGTCTGCGAGAAAAAGCATCTATGGTGTTTATAGTAAAGAGATTGAAGCTTTGCAATTGAAAAAGGCTCCATTCTAAATGAATAAGACATATAGGAGATCTCTTTCCTCTGCTGGTAATGGACATAGACAGTGATGCAGTGTCACAGCTGCCCCTCTCCCCATGACAATGACAGCACTGATGCTGCTGATGAAAATGAGATTTCCCTGGGTGCACATAGTGTCCAAAAACCAAATAGGAAGAGACAGTGTCAGTAAGTTGTTTATTAATCATAGGAATGCTCAGGAGACTGTCAGGAAAACAAAGGTTGTGAGGAGACAGACTGCACTGAAGACTGAAGGTGATGTCTTGAAATTCTGGAGTCAATGCAAAACTTCTGGCATCTGCAGGGCCAGGAGCTCATCCTCTGAACGTAAAACAGTGGGTGTAAAACTTACTAAAGGGAATAAATAATTTCCACATCAGAAAGAATTCTGTTAGGGAATCACTCCCCCCGATAAACATACCATGGTGATTTAAAAGCAAATCTTTATATTGCCTGCTAATGGTGATGTAAATGAAAAGCTTAAAATGACCAGGGCAAAGACGTCTCTGAAATTATTGAATGCTTGATATGGCAGCATATTAACTTGTGACAAGACCCACGAGACTTCTCCCAGGCTGAATAATTTGGAATAAACTTCAGAGCACAACAGAGGTATGTCAGTTCTAGTATGTCAAGGGAGTTACTGTGAAATCCTCTGTACACACCCAGTCACCAATATGGTCTTCCTAAGATCTAACACAATTGGATAATGTATCTGTAACCAGCACAGGTCATAACACACATATTAATGTTTTTATTTTACCCAGTAACCAGAGAAATGTTACTACTGAAATGAAATATTAGAAACACTGATAACCCAGAAGAGAATTAACCTGGATGAGAAGCTTACATCCTGGTTTCCAAAAGCTAAAATCTACCCCAGCTTCTTCCCTCTCCACTCATTTTCCTCTGCTGAAAAGTGACAGTGATTGATGTCTTCTCCCACCCAAAGTATGCTGCGGTTATTTCTCCTTATGGTTAGAATTAAGCTAACAGCCCAGCTCAAACACTCACCCATTTAGATGAAGTATTTATTAGCCATGAATCCTTCTGTTCTTACACCACCTCAAAGTTCTTGTGTACGTCACTGAGGAACACAAAGGGAAGGACTCTGGCATTCAGTTGGAGGCTTCGGCACCAAACCCTCTAACAAGGCGAGCAGGCATGGAACAGCTCCGAAGGTCCAGATGTTTAAACCATATGAAGCTGCAGAAGAAAATAAAGAGCAGATGAATTACAAAAGAGGGAAGGATACAATGTTTGTGTATGGTTAAACTACTGTAAACTTTGAAATCTGTATTATGGAATCCATTAAGAAACCCATAACTTTGATTTAAAAGTAATAGTCATAAGATTCCTACTTCGCCATTATTTATGGTATAATGAGAAGGTACGTTACTAGAATCCCACAAACTAAATAGATGGATTTCATTAAAACTGTCCTGATGAAGAGTAAAATCGAAGGAAAAAGGAAATAACAATTTTTATTTGATGCCAATTTATTTTCATAGGCTGCTTTGCACAGCAGAAACCTAGGAAGATGAAAAGACAGGGAAAAGGTTTCCCTCTCTTCCATAGCAGAGAGAAACTTTTTAATGGTATTTGAAGGGCGGAAATGACCTACTTCCACTTGCTTCTATATTAAGAATCTGGCTGTATATCCAAGAGTTGCCTGAAGAATCAAAGCAATGTACAAATTCAAATCAGGGTTTATTTGTCAACACATTGGTTAAATAGAAAATTTGTTGCTAAAGAATGTACTGTAAAAATGAGTGCTCGAAAGTCTGTCCTGGTAGGGTCCTTCAGGGACATAACTCCAATGTTCTCCTTGCCTCCTGCCAGCTCCCTCCTGCTCTCCCTTCCTCTCTCCCCTCTCACTCCAAAGGTCCCACAAACCAAGTCTGCACAAAGCAAAACCAGGACTGTTGTGGCCAGTGTTGGGTTTTTTTTTGCAGGGATCCCCTTCCCACTCAATAAAGCCCTAGGGGCTCACTCATCCGCCCCCCACCCCAAAACTGCTCCTGCCACAGTTTTTTACTCACAAGACAGAGCTCCTCCAGGAAAACTACCATGACCAGAACAAAGTGACTGTCCTATCTTAGGGATTCCATTTTAAATAAACAGCAGGTGAAGGAGACGGACAGAAGTCTGGAGGGCTCATCTACTCGCTGATAAACCAGCACCACACTGATATCTGCACAGGGCATTCAGGGAAAGGCTGCTCTCCTCTTCCTCCTCCCCAAGAACAGTCCATGGTGGTTTATGCTTGGGACAGAATGAAACAGATGACAGGTCACGTAGCATCACTTTTTGGGCTGCACCCACCCCATGCAGGGAGGAAGAGGAATGAATGATCCAGCATTTGCATATTATTATCTTATGAAGAAACAGGAAAGACACAGGCAAGTCCAGAACTCTTAACTCTGGTCTTGAGTTATAATTATGGACATCATACAATCTATAGCTAGTATTACTATAAATAAAGGATTCTGTGCACAAAATTTATTTATTTCTCTACTTTCCAGTCCAAATGGTCACTATCTGCCTTCTAGTCTGTGATGCCACTTTCCTGCACCCTAGGTTGTGTTTCTGGCATGCTACAGTTGACTGCCCAAGCATGCCAGTGCTTTCCCACTTCCAGCCCACACTCACCACCTCCTGAGGCAGAGGACTGGAGCTGAGTGCAGCCTTCCAGGTGAGTGCTCAGCCAACCTTGGGTCAGAGGCACTAAACCACTTTCAGCTTCACAGGAAACTCTTCTCCTTGATTCTAGGCTATCCTTGCTTTTCACAACAGATTGTATCAGGAGCCCATTACACACCATCATAACTTGAGCTTTCTTCTCATCTCTTCACTAGTTGCCTATGGACACACTTCTGGCTTATTCTTCCTAAGTCTGAGCCCTTTGGATACACATAGCCCTCATGCTCCTCCACACTTATGGTGCTGGGCTCCAGGCCTTAAACCCACAGCAGCATCATTTCCCCAGTTTGTGTCAGCCACTCATTCTGCAAGAACCATTCCCCAGGGCACAGTGCTGAGCCCCCCGGCCCAGTGGAAGCTGAGATCTGCAAACAAACCACACCTCCCTGAATACCTGGAAAAATAGACGCTTTTGTTTTCAGCTTTTACTTATGAAGTTGCATCCACTGGTGTGCACATGTGCTTCTCAGATGTATCCCTGTGTGCACGCATAACATGAGCATTAAAAGAGCAGCCTTTAAAACTGCTCAGTCATTTTTGGTAGTTTTGCACTCTCAGCTATTGAACTAATGGCCTCCGCAGCTGAATTTTGTTTGGGATGACATGTTTTTAGACAGATTGTAAATTCAAACTATGAAGAAACTTTGATACTCCCAGTTCTTGTTTTTATTCTGATGTTTTACACAGTTGATGTTGATTTATTAGCAGTTAAATAATCATTGCAAGAAAATTAGATCCATTAAGTCCTTTTCATTAGTTTATTTTTAAATCTACAGACTTTTGATCCATCATTGCCTTACAGTGACACCTTCTGGAAAATCTAAGAGGAGAGGGAAAGCTGCTCCATAGAGGAAGAGAGTATGTGTGGGACAGATGTGAATCAACACAGATCAGCTTTGGAGCACTCATTCCTGGTGGACTTCTCATGTTCAAATATATGTACAGTGCTGTTACAGCCACCTTATGGTTCAGTTCTCTCTGAGAAAACAAATCTATTCCTGTGTCATTAATTTGGTCGTTTGTTTTCTTCCACAAAAGAATACTTCAGTATAAGGCAGTCACAGTATAATTCTTCTTAGCATCTCACAGGGATAAAAACAAATAAAAAAATAATAAATTCTTTTTGCTGGATTAAAGTTTGAAATCCTGTCTAAAAATATTGCTGTATGTTGAGAGAGAAATTTGTGTTAATACTAAGTCTTTAAGGGAGAATAATAGTGGAAGTACATAGGTTCAGCTGGTTAGGCAAATTGCTTGGTCAGGAAAGCAAAATGGGACAAAACCCTCAAAATTCATAAGAGAAGAATAGCAGAAGATGTGAAAATATAGTTTTCACTTCTAGAGAGCAGTTCAGCTGCTGACAACCTACTGTTGTGGCATAGCTCCCAGCCTGATCTGAGGCTCCCTCAATGTTTAATACACAAAGGAGTTATGCTGGCATTGACAGCAGTTTCTGAGCCCACTCGCAACACACTGTCACTGGAGTGGCTCTTTTGTGTCTCACTGGACTTACAAAAAAAGGAAGTCTTTGAAGCCTGGCTGCCATTTAAGCAAATGCAAGTTTTACAAGGAAGGTCTGGGATCTGAGGACAGCCACGTTTGGTTCATTAGTAGTGCTATGTTGACGAACAGCTTGTGCAGGAATGGTGTAGGAGTAGAGACAGTTTATTATACAAAGCTGAAATCTAACTGAAACCAGAGCTGTTAGGCCCCCACAAAGAGTATGGCAGGGTGAATTTTCCAAATTCACAACTACTGACGTCACAAGAGCCAACTCCAAAATGTCTCAACATCCTTACTCACGTTGTCACTGATGACACTTCTGCCATGTGTCTCCATCCATTTGTATAACAGTGCTAGCTGTAAATTCCCAGCTCATTACTTAGTATATACAACCATGAAATCAGCACAGCCATGATGATTTAAACCAGATGAGGATTGACCTTTAATTTGGACACAGGATCATGTGGGAGAGGAAATTGTATTACATGGGAAGGAGTCATTATAACTATCAAAATAAAGCATTAGTCAGGTGAGCTCAGCTGTACTCTCAGGGCACTGAACCTTGTGCCCAAAGCCCCCAGGCTGGCTGGCACCAACTCAGCCCAGAGCAAAACCCACACTGGGTGCTGCTGTCACCAAGCTCTCAACCCTGCGAGATGGGGTGGGCTGGCAGTGTGGGGGACCTGCCACCCACACAGACAGGCTGTACCTGATGTACCAGATTTCCCACCACCAGAGCAAGTCAGGCTGCACAATTCGTCTGTCTGGTCCCAATGTGGTACAGGCACAAGGCCAAAGCCTACCTTCAGTCTCAAGAAACTGATAATTGTCCCAGTGCTGCCAGCAAGAGAGGGCTTCAGTCTTCAGGAGTCTGAGGAATTTACAACAGAGTTCTTTTCCAATGCAGATTAGCCCAATTTTTCATTTATTTCCAAAGATTTCCGTTATCCTTTGTGTGTTGATAGTTTCTTTATCTGATTGCATCAGAAAGGGCACTTTACTATTCCCAAAAATAAATTGTACTTAACACCAGAAAAACGGGTCAGGGAGACAGCTATGCAGACTCAGTTTCCAGAAGAAAAGAGGAGAAAAATCCATGGAGCAACAACAAAAGATCAGGATTGAGCACAGATTCAGTTTAAAACACATGAAGTTTCCAGAGCTGTGACTTCCAACCCTTAGAATTGATTTAGTTAAGTCCTCCAGCTTCATCCAGAAGGTGAGGTCTATAGGTGGGCAAACCCAAAGCAGCTGGGGATTTAGAAAATACCAGGTACTGTAGGATTTGCAATAAAGCAAAGAGTAAGTCAACCCTGATTATATTGCTATATAAATCTAACTTTTTTTACGTGTGTCTTGTTATTCCAAAGGCTGTGCTCTTTTGTAGCAACCCACTACAAAGGAGGTCACAAAGTTGTGCACAATAGGTGCATTATGGAGACTGCAAGATGGAAGGAAAGATAACACCTACTCACAGAATCCATGGGAGCAAAAAGGGAAAGAAAGAGAAACAGCAGGTATGATCTATGCCTAGGGAAGAGAGTACAGCACAGTGGGGTAAGTGAAAAAGGCTTAGTATTGGAATGCAAACTGATGGCTATCTTAAAATTTTATTTATTTTTTTAAAAGAGGGAAGTAAAATTTGTCACAATAAGCTCAGACCATCTGTTGAAGGCTTGCATTAACTGCCCCCACTGAGGCTCTAGAAACACCAGTGCTATAGAAACACGAGAGAAACTGGAAATAGAAAACGCTTTTGCGAGGAACTCATTAAGACTGAGAATTATGAGGTTTTCTTTTTTCCTCAAGGTTTGCTGAATTTTAAGCAAAAATTATTTAAGATAAAAAAGATGAATGCATTTTTCATTGATAAATATGAGAGTCACATGGCTGTAACAGAAAGTTCATTTCAGCCTGGATGCAAACCATTGGTCTTGAAACCATGAAATTAAAAAGAGAAAGAGGGAGGGAGACTGAGACAGAGAAAGAGAGATGCTGTGTATTTGCAAAAGGACACAATATGCTGGCTGTTATTGCTTGAAGAAGGACAGGGAGCCTTCTGTACTGTCAATGTAGTTACTATAAACTGCCCCTGAGAAAATATTTAAATGTAAGTTTCTTTTCAATTCAAGAAACAACCTTCAAAAAGAATCCTTTTACTTTAATGGCAATCCATATTAATTTACTACAACAATAACCAGAAGTCAGTTTGCCAGTTGGTGTTTTGCTTTTACTATAAAGCTTGAAATGGAAACTGTGGCCTTGATGAAAACTGTAAAATTCCAGTAAATGGGATTAGTCATCCTTTTGTGTGCCCCAGTTCCACATATCAAATAACAAGCAGTGACACCCTCAGCTACCAAGTGGAAGTAAATATACTTCAAAAAAGGGGAAAAGAAGCCGCAGAGAGGATGAGTAACATTTGACATTTTCATGTACGGAATTTCTGTAAATGTCTCTCTCCCAGAGGAGAAATAGCTTCCAAAATATTTAGTTCATTGTGGTATTTCTCTTTGATAGAGTACTGTGAAATCCAGAGCGCTGAAATTCTTAATTAAAGCATCTTAATATTTAACTCTTTGCAACCTGGGATCCTTTAAGGCTTTTCAAATCAAGATTCGTTAACAGCTGGCAAAGGGGAATGGATTTCAATCTTAAAGGTTCCTGCAGATTATGGAAAACTTCACTGCCTGATCTCTCCCCTATCAATGCCTTGACTCTTTTAATTTCTTCTTCAAGAGAAGATGAAGAAGGGACTATTCCATTGAACAGATGGAATTGATACTGATCACACAAATACTCCATGCCTAATCACTTCGGTTTTGATGGAATATGGCTAATATTTCCATTCCAGAGCTCACTGTCCTTAGCAGAAACCCCCTATTATTCCCATTCTGACAATCTTGGTCACAGTATGTTTAGTTAAAGCCTGATGCATGCTGCTGCTTGCACAAGCAAGGCAGCCCCATTAAAAAAGTTGCATGTATCAAGTTTCTAGGTTAATTGACTTGCTATTGAGTAAAGCACCCAACTGTTATAAGATTTCAGCATACTGAATGGCTCTTAAACAGATTTCCAGTGCAAACACGCTGTCAAGCACATGGTATAACAGGTATAATTTTTCTGATCCATGATCAAATTACAGGACAATAAAAATAGATTTAAAATTTGATGTTACAAATTTCAGTAATTGATTCAAAATGAAAACAACTGTAGCAAACCCAGGTCCTTGCAATTGCTTACTGCTTTTGTTATTCTAACTTCATGTCATGGATCACAAATAAAAATCCCTACATAATTGTTCACTAGCGTCAGTTAAATCTCACAATTACTGGTTAGTAATTATCCTCCACAGCACTGGAGACACTGTAAGTCATTTCTGTCCATCTTGCAAGAAAGCCATGCTCCAGAGAAATCCCGCTCTTCAGCCTGACAAACAAGGTCTTGCTCCAGAAACTCAGCCCTGGATGTCTTCCCTTGGCAACATTAGTGTGAAAGTCAGAATGGGAGAGCTCCAACATGCAGGACACGTGATCCATCTCTAAATGGACAAGTGAAGTTCAGAGAGTGGTATCTCTTCTGGAGTGGCAGAACATCACAACAAACAGCCACATCCCAGTCTTGCCACCCTAACCAACAGGCTCAACAGAGCTGTGTACAGGTGAAGAATGGACTGAAGACATTGTAAAACCCACGAGTTTGGCTTCTCTTGGACCCACAGCAGTAGATTTACAGCTCAAAATGCTTTAAATAATAGTCCCAAAAGGGAAAGGATCTTTTCTTTATTGCTGATATAAACATTAGTTGTGCCACATTCCTGTTATAAAGAATGGAAATTTACCTTGCCTTTTGAGAAGGGAATAATCCATATTGTATAAGTGGGCAATTCCTCGCACATTTCATACAACACTTTTTGGAAGTCAGTTTGGAATCTACAGTATTTTAATGCTTAGTTTTCACAAGTTAATGTCTTACATTTGATAGCAGCTCCTTACAAAGGAGTGGCAAGCTGAATAAAGAAAAATAAGGCACATTTCACTGCATTCACTGACAGGCCGTGGCAAGCTATGCCTGTGTATGAAAGGACAGCTGACATAGGCTGGCCAAGATAGTTTATTACAGTAGGAAAAGGCTGAGTTCTCCAGGCTGACAGTAATTACAGCAGTGAGAGCACAGGGAGCACACACCTGCTGCACAAAGCCCAGCAAACCCAAATAGGGCTGCAGGCAGAGCTGGCCACCAGGCCAGCAGAATATCACAAACGCCCTCAAAATTCTCCTTTTAAGCTACAGCCGGCTGCCAACTGTTCAGCAGCTGCAGTGAAAAGGAGGAGAAACAGGGAAACTTTACAGTTTAACAGCATATATCTTAGGTACAAATAATATCAAGGAAAAATGCAGGAAGAAAAACATTAAACATACATTCTCCCTCTCCCTTCCCCACCGTTTTAAAAGGAAATAAGAGAATTGCAGATAAATGACATGGCCATTTACAGACACCAAATTTCTATACCAGCTGAAAGACCAGTAATAACAGAACAGCATAAATTATATCCTTAGATAAAAATGGAAAATACTGAAGTTTAACTGCTCTACAAACATCCGAAGGAGACTTTTCAAAGTCTACGAAATACAAATTCAAAAAATCCAGAAATTTTGACATTTAAAGAAAGCAAACAAAGATGAAGGGATGACTCAGGACACCTGAATCAGAGCATGATTACCAAATGAGACACAAGACCCACCAGTGCACGGCTCTAGGCACATAGCATCCGCTGATGAGAAGATGTATCACCCATTAAGCTAAATAAAGATGCACAAAGGAAGAGTGGGTCTGGGAAAGAATTTCCAGTAAAGCCACACCAACATGAGTAGCACAGACCACATAGTCTGACACAGCAGACCCACCACAGAATAAAAATTAGTATCAGAGCTACATGGTTCCCTAGGCTGCCTGCTAAAAGGGACCAATAGGAGACCCCAGAGAGAAAATATATAGAAGACCAATATAGGATACCAATAGGAGACCACAGAGGACAAAATCTGGAGAAGCATGTTGCTGCTTTTCTAAACATATTGATATGGGAGATTTAAACTCATATGCTAATTATATTCTTAATAGAAGAGTGCTGTTGCACTATTTGCAGACTAAGTTGCTACTCAGCATGTGCACTTTGTCCCCGATCTGTCCCTTAGTAGGAACATATTGACACACACTGCCTCATACGGAATGCATTAGACATTATATATGAAAGCTGTTTTTGTTTTTATGTATCTTCACACACACAGAAAATAATATCCCACAGACTATATATTAATCATGTTTACTGATCTCTGCAGAGTATTAGTACACTTTGAAGTCAGCCTGTTGTGCCAAGCCGCTGTCAGCTGAAGCCATAAATTTTCTGCTTTGCTCGTTGTGGAACTTTTCCTTTCTCTCCCCACCCCAGCCCTCAATGAGGCAAGATTAGATTTGAACTAGATGTATTTTTATATTAGTCTGCCAAAGTTTATGAGACGTGTGAATGGATGGCTTCACTTTGAAGGTGCATGTTCTAGTACCCAAGTCATCTTTTCCACCCAGTAAACTTCTCAAACAGGCATCCTTTTCTTGAATTGTTCTGCAACAGAATGAAAGCTTTCTAAAAGTACAACTCTGCCCATCAGCACATTGATAGATAGTTAGATAGCCAAGTTTCAAGCCTAAGGCTGCAAGTTACCTTTAGAATGTAGTGATTATAAATACAGCATCTGAGATATAGTTTCCCTCATACTGTGAGCAACACATCTTTAACTGAATAGGTATTTTGCATCAGAATACAAAAACATGTTCCGGTTTGGAAAATAAAAGACAAATCAACAACAACAACAAACCACCTGCTAAAACAAAATGAAAAGATATGCTGATAAAACTGAGCATAGAGTCATGCAGACTTTACTACCCTAAGACACAATGCCATCTAGCAGTGGAAAAGGAGTTATCTTCCAGCCATGAACTAGTGTAGGTATGCATAGACATGGCATCCACAGGGACATGGCATCAGCCAGCCAGTGGCTGGTGTTCCCAGCATCTCTCTGCAAGTCCTGGTTCAGTAGGAATATCTCTTGAAAATCTCTCTGCAAGAGTCACTTAGAATTATTACAAAAGCCATGTACGAAGGCACCTACTAGATGCCAAAGCATAAGCATTGCTTGATAAGAACAGCTCAGGAAAGTCATTCTTCTACCATTAGCACCAGCTTCAGTGGAACAAAGAAATGCAGTATTACAAAAACATAATCCTGTTCCTTCACTCAGAATAGAAACACATAAACAAAAAAGACAGACAGAAATCTCAGCTCTAGCTGGCATACAAGTCAAAGTTAAGGAAGCAAGACAAATTTTCCCTGGAGTCACATCAGCACTAGTGATTGTGGCTGTAGATAGTTGACATCTATGTCCATCTGCATTGCATTTAAAAGTCCAGGCTTCTGTAGGCAATCTGCCTACAGTAGCCTGAAAGCAGTGGTGAATATATATGACCCTCAGTATATTTTTCATAGTAAAGAATTACTTTGGTCCATAGTTGTCATCTGACTATAATTGTTTAAGACCAAAGATAGCTATCTCAGCTGGAAAGGACAACAATTAAATGGCCTTGAAAGCTTAATGACAGCCTTTTTCCTTTGTCTTCCAAAAAGACAGTCCTCACTCAGCTAACCAAACAAGCTGACAGAGTACACAGAAAGCTAAAGTGCCTCTGAAGCTACTGCTAGCATCAAAAATAGCAAAACTGGCAAAACACAGCAGAGCACTTCAAACATATTAATTTATTAATTGATTGATTGATTTATATTGGTCTGAAGTGGGCTTATTGCAGAGCCAATGTTAAAAGCCAACCTGCTGTTCTAGTGAGGGAACCTGCTCCTTCAAGATGGACCCAGACCAGAAAGGAGGGAAAGAAAAAAGCACTACCACTGTGGATGGGGGAATCATGAAGGGGGTTGTGCTTGCAGAGCGAGGGCTTGTCTCTGCAGCCGTGATGAGAAGCTGCTCAAACACCACTTTTCTTGGTAGTTGATGGGTTAGGAATGGGAGCATAGGAGGGGCATTTAAGAACAGAGATGTAACCCCAGATTCTCTCCAGTCTCTGGGAAACTGTCGTTAACTCAGCACCTGGAAAGCCACTGGTTTGACGCACCAGTGGACAAGCAAACATCTTTTTTCTGACTATGCAGCCAAACAAATACAGCCAGCCTGAGTGTCTGAGCTCTGTGATCCCATGCCAAGGCCAGTGAGAACAGGCATGAAAGGTATCTGTCTCCATCCCATTAGAGCTGGCTGTTTCCTGCTGTGCCTGTAAACATTGAGTGCAAGAACTTTGCCCCAGCCTGGGATCCTCACCATTTTTTACTATGCTTTTCTCTGGCATTGTCTGGGGACAAGAAACCTCAGATTTTAGTAGAGCATTGCTAAAATATTCAAGAAAAACACTACATTCATTTCAAAACACTCGATAAATCTTAAGACTTTGAACCCACTCTCTTCCCATTACACCCTAAAAATACACACACTGAAGAGGAAAAATTATGTGATAAGCACTTCCATAAAATATATTAGTAGGTGAGACTAGTCAGTGTTACATGATTATGTCATTAGAGATTCTGATATCAAAACAAATGCACATTATTCTCAAGGGAGTTATTAAAGTAACAACAAGCCACCTGAACTCTAAATTCCCACATTTTAGGTTTTACACCTGAAATTTAAGCTCATAGGAGTAAGATTTAGTGCATTGAACAGAATGGCCTGCTTGAAAGAAAATACCTGCCAGCATGCTTATTACATCCCTATTCATAGCATACCCAGAGTGCACACACCTTTCGGCACACTATGGATAAAGATAAAAGATCAGAGACACTTTTGAATGCTTTAGAATTTGTTTCGACTTTGAAAGAGTTAGTTTCCAGGGCTGTGATGCAATTCAGAGGCGGTTTTCTGATGAAGCTGAAACGGCCACTCTCCTGGGCTGGGAAAGGACATTACTGCAAGGGTTCCATTAGTCACCAAAGCATTTTTCTCTTGAATGTGCCGGTTTTTGACCTTGGAGGTCAGCAATAGACTGTGCATCTGTTGTTGGTTGGTTTTCCTGAAGACTCATATCCAAGAGCTCGGACTAATGTTTCCCTAATTGCATTTCCTTTCTGAAACAGTTTGCTATGGCCCCATTCAAAAAGGGGTTCGTGCAAACTGGAAGAGCTTTTTGAAGCACTTAGAACGGAGTCTACTCCATTATTTCTGGCTGAGAAAGAGCTGCCAAGCAGAGCAATCACAAACTTTCACATCACAATAAAACTAACCAAAGAGATCCATTTGTAGCAGGGGAAGGGGAAAAAACCAAAAGTAATACACAACTAAATAAGAGCTATCCCCCATGCATGTGTATGGGCCACGAGGGAGCTTTTATTTGCAATCAGAAACAGGCAGAGAGCTCCTACCATACAGGCCATGATATAAGAAGGGAAGTTATAGCAATTGATACCAAAAGCACCAAAAGCTGCAAGAATGAAATAAATACTTTTTTTCCCCAAATAATTCAACAAATGGATGAAAATTGCCAAAAAAGATTTCTTCTCTAAGAATCTCTCTCCTTGCAAAAGACAAATGCTTCAAAACAGGAAGCAAGCACTATGAGACATCAAGGTTATTGATAGCAAGTGTTCTTGTTTCCAGTAACTATTTTGTGGTTTTGAGATGGCTTAAAGGGAGAAAAAAAATACAAAAAAGACTTCTGCCAAATACAAGGAGGCAATCTTTTTTCTTGATTTTCCTTCCATGTTACTTGAATTATTTCTTTTTTTGTTTGCATATTTTAAAACAAATACCTTTAAAAACCTGATTACATTCACCCAAGTTGTGATATACAAAAAAGGCAGAACATTAAATGTCCTGTATATGTCTTCTGTGTGTGTAAGACCAAACAATTGCTGCACGTATCTCTGTGCAAAGTTACACTATCAGACAGAAAGCTGACACCATGGAGATGACAGACACAAGATATGGATTAATATCGCAAATCAAAATCTGACATCTGAGAGTTCTTTTTTCTGAAAAGAAAAAAAAAACCAACACAAACCCCCAAAGCTACACCGCAAAAAAACCCTTCAACCAAATAAAGAGAAAAATAGTCAATCTGGTCTTGATTTCCTGATGTCATATCCTTAAGTCCCACCAGTGAAAATGACACTTAGGAACAGTATTAAATGCACAAGCTACCCCTGTGATCAGGACTGAGCACAAAACAAGTTTATACAGACTCAGAATGGGAACATTTTGAAGAGGTCACAAAAAAAGAACTTTCACAGGCTTTCTGGAAAATGGTATATGTGGAAAAATGTCCATGATATGATATATATATGACTCTGTGGCAAGACTTTATCAAGTAGACAATTCTTTACATGAGCCTAAATACAAACTGTTATTTAACATGCAAACGTTTCAAGCTTGAAATCCAAGGAAAATATATTTACTCTCACAGCTACTCTTTCACGCTTTATGATATAATTTTAAAAACGAAATTAATTTAGTAGAGGGTTATATAAGGTGGCTAATTCTTTCCTATTCACTAGGTGGCACTATGAGTCCATCAGTCCTACCCTAGAGAATTTAAACCTCATCAGTAGTTTCTGCTATAGTTGTTGCAGACGTCCATCTGAAAAGCAATGTTCTGGTTTTAAGCCTTCTATAAGAGCTCTTCTGGGGTTTAACTTGACGTTTCTTGTCATGTTAAGCAGGAAAGCAATTTTTCCAAAAGAAATTAAATCCACAAAATGCAGCATGTGCATGTATCACTTTGTATTGCTCTGAATGGTGATAAAACCTTGTAAAAATGAAAGATTCAACATGGGAGAAGGAAGAAACAACAAATTTGTTCCTTAAGTTGACATTTCTAAATGTTTATTTAGAGAACCTGAGCTGCAATAACAGCAATAAAATATGGTACTTATTTTGTTTGTATCTATTTACTTACTGACTACTAAAACTTAAAGTAATAGCCCATGTAGTAAGATTGCTGATCTTTACTGAGAAAACAATGTCAAAATGGTGGGAATTGAAGTTTGAGCCTGACTTTTCTTAACCTGAAGAGCTGGTAATTTGGGACACAATGTCCAGTGCCTTCCACTGAAGATGAGATGCTGTCAGGGAGGGCAGATGTGCCAGCCTGAAGGTTTCTCACTACAGCTTACAGCATGACTGATGTCACAGTAAAATACACTAAAACCTGGGCTGATCTCTGATGCTGGTTTGGCCTGCAAGCCGATGATACATGAGGCTGATTACATAGAGAAAGGTGGTAAGAAAAAGCTGATTTTGTTGGCAAAGAAAAGCAGCAGCCCCTACTTTATGCCTGTGCTTTTCTCCTGCACCTTTGGTGGGTTACTTTTCCTGATGACACCTCCAGCTTCTCTGTCTATGGGCTGTGAACACAGTGGGTGCAGCCAGGAGCTGGCATGGTCTGTATCCAGCATCAGCCCAGGGAAAGAAAACCAAAGTAAAGCCAAAATAAGAAATGGCTGTGGCACTGCACCATCACAGTCAAGCACTAAGAGTTGCCCATGAAAGGCCAGTGCCCACTCCCCTTGGGGTCTTTTCCTTCATGTACAGCTCATGTACAGCTTCTGCTATAAAGCTCCTTTCCACTTCCAGAGGAGCAAGGGTTGACACACATAAGGAACAGTTTTTGAGCTACAAACTACAGCTAATGGCAGGTGCTGCTGTACATGAGGCATGAAAAAGAGAGGCCAGGATGCCAGGGCAGGTCTGACAGGTACCCAGTACCCAGGGGAGAGGTGCACAACCTCTTGCAAGGCCTTATGAAAGTCACAATTCATATCCAATCTGTGTGTCACAGAAAAGAAAGGTCCATTCACATGTGTCTCAGCCTTCCCACAGAACAAACTCTGGACTTGCCTGGAGAGTAAACCATGCACTGGATTTCAAATTACCAAGAGCCCTTTAGAATTATGTTTTCAAACACACTTATGAGTTTGACTACTTCTAGAAATCTTGATCTCAGATGATGAAATAGGAGATGGGATAAATCTGACTCTTAGAAGGTGTCAGATTCATAAGTATGAGAGATGAAAACCCCTGCTAAACCTTTCATGTTAAGCGTATTTCCAGTGATTTCCATGCAGGATATTTTTTAAAAATCATATATTACTATTCACAGGAACTCGTGCTTCTGAATAATTCCTGAGGTCCTTTAAAAGTATTTATTTGAATGTTTTTCTTCTTCCAGTTTGTCACTTGCTCACTTATCAAAAGTTCAGAAAAAGGCACAGAACACCACTGTGCTCACAACCAGTGCCTTGAATAGTCCCTTGGCAGCTGTAACTCAGCAGGAAAGCAGAGCTGCTTGGATGTGTTAATTAGTTGGCAGCTCTCCTCAATTTTTCAGCAGTAATGCTCAGTGCTACAGGTCTGCCTCCAGGCATTCACTTTCATTTTGCTGTTTCACCAAGCAAACCCCGAAAAAGGAAGAACAAGTGCTGAATTTAATAGGAGTTAATGCATTACTTTGCAAGTGCTTCATGGCTGAAAGTCTAAAGTCTTCCTCTCAGCAATGTGACTGAGACAGCTGCAAAGCTCTAAGTAATGACCTCTGCTAAGTGAGTCAGTCAGTTCAGTCCAGTTCCCAGCAGATAAATAACACCATATATCTGCCTTTCAGCTATTTACCCAGACTTGGGAAGGACACAGTGCATGTGAGCCTTGTCCTGCTGTAGCTGCACACAACCAGCTGCACCCCAGAGAGCGAGTGTGAGGGTAACCCCACAACTGAGACCTTGCAGCCACAGTGTGGCTGGATGTCCCTGTCACACAAACTACCAGAGAGCATTAACAGCCTCCAACGTGTGTCTGTTTAAACACATTTCAGAGCATTATGCTTGATCCCCTAAACACCAAGGGTTCTTTCAGACCATGCATTACCTGACACCTCACACGTTATATGCGCTTCAGGAGGATATTTCAGTTTCCAGAAAAAATGCTGAACAAAAACAGTCACCTCTGAACACTGGAATGTCCAGTTTTCAAAAGTTTTGGAATTTTCTTTTTCTCTGCTTCATCAATAAGCAATAATAAGTAATTAGCAGTCTCAGCATTATTTCTACCTCCATTTTCTGGACTCCATTAACAAAGTACACACTGAAAATTTTTTTTTCATGGATAGGTTTTCTTCTGCAGCTTTTCCTTATGGCCAGGTAACAACGTAAGAGACTTTCAGTAGGCTGTAGATAGTAAAGACAAGCTCCATTCACCTGAAAAGAGGTATTGTAACCTACAACCATTTGTCATTATTTGTACTTGTTCACTTAAATGCAGGAGGTAAAATACAGTAACTAACATATTCAGAGATCAGGAGTTTTCCTAGTTTTGTTTGGATGACAAAGCATTTAACCACTGCTCACACACTTCGGATAAGTGGATTTCTCCTTAGTTTGGACGTATGTCTACACAACTTCCATACATTCTGTCTGCTCTTGCCTTACAGCTGAGAAAAGGTCAGGGAAGTAACTTCAGCCTTCATAAATAATTTTTAATTATGATGCTATAACAAAAGTGCTATTTCAGGTGGGATTTGAATGGAGAAAACACAGTAAGTATGGCCCTTTGAGACAACAGGGCAAGAAAAATTTATGTTTTAATGCAAACTGTTCAAAGAGCCAAACATGTTGCTCGTCCCTCTTATTAGTGTCCAGATGGAGAGACTAGTCACAGCAAGAGGCAGTAGCCAAGAAACAGCACAAGCATAACTCAGCAGCTGGGGAGAGGACTGGCCACTGACACCCATGCACACAGCCAAGGCAAAGGCAGCTGCCAAAAGAGGGGACCCGCAGCAGGGCTTTCCACCCGGCTGGTTCCAGTGGTCCCAGCAGGCAATTTTGAAAAATGCTCCCTTTAAAATCATTAGGGATATAGTTTGTTTATAAAATACTGTGTCTTAAGGTCTGTAGCTTTTCTTTCTTCCCAGTAACTTATGCCAACATCTAAATACATGTCTTTAAAGTTGGAAGGTAAATACAGCATTGCTTGCTCCACTAGAAAAATGTTACATCAGTGAAGTGATTCAGTTCTGATATTGCAGTTCCTACTTTTTAAGGAAGCCACCCTTGGTTTGGAGCTGAATAGGACTTCAAGTCTTATCCATACAGCCATACCTTGAATATGGAAAAGTTATCACAGTGCTTAAATCAATATTTGCTAATTTCATAGCCAGATACTAAATTGGAGAATTAATACAAAATTCTGAAAACAAAGTGCTACTGGTAAACATCTACATTGCTCACCACTGTTTTTTCCAAGAGATAGTTTAAAGAGATCAGATACTAAATATTTGCCCTGACTTATCACCACAGGAATATACAAGGCACTACAATTATTTTTCCAGTTTCAAGGCAGAACAGACATATCTAACTGGTTGGATTTCCCAGAGCTATAATCACTTATTATCTTGCAATTTTTCATCCTGTATGCCCCCCTGGATTTTGTGGCTTAAGAGGGGCCACAGAGCTGACTAAAGGTGATGAATGTGACCGTGGTGGCTTCCCTCTCCCCGGGTATCCCAGCTCATCATGGTGGGGGAGCTCAGTCTTTGACCAGCCCTGCAGTTAGCTAGCACAGAGCCAGAGGAGCAGGCATTAATATTGCCATCTAAAATACATTTAAATGTATAGCAATGCATCCCATTTAGCTCAGGTTCCAACCAGGAGGTGGCAGACTTGTTTCATATTTGTGCTGTTTTCCAACAGACCCCAGCAGTAGGACTTTGACCTGTGTGTGCCTGCAGAATAAATAATGAAAACCAACTCAACAAACTAAACAGGCAGTTAAAGTCTTATTATAGGCATACCATCAAAAGAAAGGGGAAAAAACCCTTCATCTCTAGAAATAAAGATATACTAAAGTTGAGCATTCCTACTGAAAATATAAATTTTTAAAGTTGTTCTTGGTAAGTAGAATTGTTTTGCAACGGGTCTTTTATTTATAATTATATTTAGGGCTGAGAAATTGATCATGGACCTATTTTATAGGCAGAACTTTTAAAGTGAAAGTAGGCTCAACGGAAATCTCTTCTTTCCTTACTGGAGGTGTGATTTGCCTTGCTCACAGAATGAGCACAGAGGAGATCTGTATGGGAAAGAGGCTGTAAATTTTGCTTTCTGGAAGAACCTGGAGTAATAAAAGATTAATAGGTGTCTGAACACACAAAAATGTTATTTGAATAGGTATTCAGAAAAAAAAATGCATACACTACAAAGTAATTCAGCCCTGATTTGCAGAGAAAATTAAAATAATTTCACACAAATAAAGAGGAAGGAGCTGCTACTTACGCAGGGACTGCTCCCACCTGCAATACCTTACTCAATGAAGGAAATGGAAGATTTACCACAACAGAGTCTGTGATCCCTACTGAACCAGAGGAAACACAAGTCTGGGATGATTTGTCACTCCCTGAGCTCTACCCTTCTGCACAGCATTTCTGTGCATTTTGGAAAGGCGTGGCCGCTCTGCCTTTCCAAGGTCCTTTGTGTAGACAGAGACACACCAAGACACAGAGAAGAGTTTCACTGGGAACTTTCACAGGCATCCCACCTGTGCTTCTGCTCTCCAGAGGGATTACTGTAACACAGACAACACTTGACATAACTTGGTATTTTGCATCCCAGAAATGTTTCAAGGAGTCTTTGGTTTGGAGGAAAGAACTCCCTCTTGCAAGCTGTGTATAAAACCCAGAGATCAGTCTCTACAGAGGTCTATCAGTTAGCAATAATCCATTTCATTTCAGACATTATATTGATTCCAAAATAGTTAACACTAAAAGAAGGGCTTGTCCACAAACACCACCAGGAGCTGAGGCTTCTCAGCAGCGTCCCATAATGTGCTCAGTGTCAGGATTTTCCATCACTGTAATTCAGACAAGTGCCAAGTCAGGCTTTTGGTGGATGAGTGCACAGTTGCACCTCCCAAAGCAGCCTGTAATGGGCTATTTTCTCTGAGACCCGTCTTGCCTTGCAGCAGAAGCTTTCTCATCACCATGTGAAATTTTTCAAAGAACTGTCCTGATACTTTAAGCAGTCCGACTTTAAAGGAAATCAGAGCAGACAAGTAAAACCAAAGTATTTCTGGTTCTTTGAGGCACCATCCATTCAAGCCATGCTGTGGTTGCTGAAGTGCAGGGGCCCTCGCCCCCTGGCTCTGGAAGTTAATGGACAAGTTCAAGCCTGCTACAGCATCAATCTCTCCATCCTCTGCAAGAAGTTGTTCTGGGCATCAGTACAGCACAGTGACTGTAGAGGACAGAAAGCAAGAATTAGGTCACTAAGTTATATGTTTCAAAGCATAACAATCACTATGCTGTGCACAGACATTTCCAGTTCATTTAATGAAATGAGAGAAAAGGCCTCAAGACCAGAGGGTGTGGAAACCTTCAATCTGCAGATGTACACTAGCTGCATACCAACTCAACATAAGACCGAAATAAATCACTAAGATAAGAGAAGATTCCTCCTGGAGACTGAAAAACACTGGAACATCTGGAAAGAAAAAAAATTTAGTTGAATGTGTGTTTTGGATGCTTTGTAGGAAAAATATCTGCAAGAGACTGTCATGTCTTTAAACACTGAACACTGAGACCCAGGCTGTTTCCTGGGGATTAATAACTACCTAGGAGCGTTAATGACCCAGAGAAAAGCTGAGGGTCATTAAAACCAGTCAGTCATCAGGTCATTGGGAAATGCCCTCTGCTCAAGTTTGTTATGGTTGCTGATAGCACCCCTCCTTCTTGGTAAATATCAGAAAAAAAGTAGCAGCATACTTCTTTCTGCATAGCCATCCCTCTGTGAAGGGAAATGTTGGGGGGCACCACTATGGTGCTAAACTTTGTAAAAAAAAAACAATTTATCCAAACCCCCCTGGATTTAGATAATATTCTTACATTTCAGTACACTTAGATAAGGCATAGTTGCACATGAAAATGTGCATTTCAGTAAATGCTGGCTATCCATGAGTTTACATATTACTTAGGAAGTTATTTACATAAAATATTAACTTTTTAAATAACGCAGTTACTAAATAATTTATTAAGTTATTAATTGCACTTTTAGCTAAACAGAGACAGAACAGGTTTCTTTCTGAAGGTACCCAATATTACTAGTTATTAAACTCTGATTGAGAAATGAACATTGGGAGAAGCATACTTCTCTGAATATTTCATTTGTCTGAGAGCTTGCCACTAACAAGGGCAAGTACAAGACAGGTAACAACTATAGTCACGTATTTCCTACCTTAGTTATACACCATGATACTGGTACAGGAGTCAGCAGCCAAAAGCAAAGTCCCAAATCCCCCAGAAAAGATGTTCTTTCAGGGAAACCTGCATCTGCGTTTAAGTTAAGGTAGTCAGCCATAAAAACCTGGGGCAGTGAGGTTTCCTTTAACAAGTAAACCTGGCAGTGAAGCATGTCTAACCTAAAAGTGCATGTTTACAAAACCTGAACAGTAAGCGGCAGGGGAGCACATTCAACAAAGGTGGCTTGAACAAACAGCAGCTCTCAGTTATTGGGTACTGCCGTCAAAAGACCTTAAACACCAATTTGAATTCTCAGCCATGCAAAAAGACCCAAGTGAACACAGATGGCTGAAGCAGTGAAATAGCGCTGCACTGGAGTCCTTCGGGCAGAAGCCAACCTGGGAGTGGCCAGGCCATCTCCTTCCAGCAGCAGAAGCTTCAGACACTTTTCAGAGAATCATGGAACCATTTAGGTTGAAAAAGACCTTTAAGACCATAGAGGCTGACTATTAACCAAATTCACCACCAAATCATGTCTCTTAGTGCCACATCTACGTGGCTTTTAAACACCTACAGGAACAGCAACTCCACTACTTCCCTGGGCAGCCTGTGCTAGTGCTTGACAACATGTTCAGATAATAAATTTTTCCAAATATCCAACCTAAACCTCCAGTGGTGCAACTTAAGGCCATTTCCTCTTGTCCTGTCACTTGTTACCTGTGAGAAGAGACCGATCGCCACCTGGCTACAGCCTCCTTTCAGGCCATTGCAGGGAGTGAGAAGGTCTCCCCTGAGCCTCCTTTTTTCCAGGCTGAACCATCCCAGCTCCCTCCTCATAAGACTTGTGCCACAGACCCTTCACCAGCTCTCTTGCTCTCTTTTACCACATGGTAACAGGTTTACTGCCTTCTTCCACCACTGTGCTGGGGTGGGAGTGAAGCTGTGTATGAGCAATTTAAGAGACACAGGGCAAGAGTTGTGCAGGTCTGACAGAAAAAGTCATATAGACACTACAGTCTCCATACAATAGGGACCTTGTAAAACAAAAAGGTAGTTATTCTAGAAGTCTCATTTTATAGATTTGAGTCAATTATTCAGAGCTAATAAAATAAATCTATTTTCCTCTGTACAGAATCATGCTGCACGTTTAACCATGAAACCTTCTTCCTTCTCTTGATTGAACATATGGCTCCTCTCAAGAGAAGCCTCTTCCTTCTTGCAGGAAAATGATGCACCACTTGTCCTTACAGACTTTGTTTGGATGTTACTCCTCATGACTTTTCAAGATGTCCTGGGCCTGAAATACACAGAATAGCAACTTTTACTACGGGAAAAGGTGAATACTTATTTTTAAGTGGTCCTACTTTAAAACCAAGTGCCTTAGTCTTTGTTTTTTGTTAGGGAATTTCTCTGCACTTAGGAAAACAAAAGTTCACCAGGACACAGAAAGATCTCAGGAAGTTCAATCCAGCCTGCTCCCACAAGGGATAATTAGGCAAATATATTTTCCCAGTGTTTACTTATCTTCCAAGCTTCACTTTTCTCTATCTCAATGTGACAATCTTCAGCAGCATCATCCTTCATTAGAGAGAATGGAAGAGAAATTCAGCAGTCTCTACAGATTAACCTGCACATGCTGAAGTGTTACCTGACATTTCTATCATCATCAATAGGCACACAAGTAGAATTACTTGCCATATCAGCCCTATGACACCTTTTTTGAAAGGGCAGGGTTCAAAGTAAGGGTTAAAATTAAGATGAAAAGTGAGACAAGAGAGAGGGGAGACCACCAGCAAGTCAGAAATATCTTCTAACATTTTATACAAACCTTCTATTTCTGACTTTAGCTAGAAATCTGAAAATCAGGTGCTATTATCTGCACATTTTTGACTTAAAGTAGTGGCAATCAGGACAAAGGAAATACAGGCAAAAAAAAACCAACGAAAAAAATAAACCTAGTAATTGTATTATGGCAAACCTGCAAGACTGAGAGAGATGAAAAGGAATATATTGAAATTCAAAATATGGAGAAGCTTTCAATTTCTCTGGCAAAATTTTGCCAAATATCAGGCACTATATGGAGAGCAAACATCAGAAAAATGAAGAAAAATTAACCTTTATCACTCAGTAGATGTATCTATCTCATGCATTGCACCAGGGTGAATAGGAAGGGAATGCTGTGAGCAGACCCAGGTCTCCTACCAGCTGCAGAAGCAGCCACCACACTGCACCTGGGCACCACACTCTACACTGCACATTTGCTCAAAGTGCATTTGCTGTACACAGGAAGAGAACTATAAAGTAGTGCAGCTGGGCCAGTTTCTTGAAAATAAAATAAAAAAAAAAAAGGTCTATTGTAAATCAAAATGAGCATGTGGAGGTTTTTAAAATATCATTTGCCAAATACTGCCAAAGAGGACTTTTCTGACTTAGTTATGGGATCTCTCTGCAGTTGAATTTTTCCTGTTACTGCTTCTACAGGTTCTGGAGGACTAAAAGAATCATGTGCTCTGAAAACAACTACAGCAGGAAAAGCAGAAATTATAATAGTTCCAGGTAAAAAGACAGCCTTTGTGACAGCACTCTGCAGAGGTAAGATTGCCCTTGCCAAGGCTGGGGGACAAAGCAAGCTGCAACAACCTATACGATGATAGCCTCAACATGGGTTAAGTTTCAAGCTTCAAGCAGTCACCAGCTGTGACAAGAGTGACTTTTCTAAAAATTCCTCTTTAGTCATCATGTGCAAGCACAGCTTTACTAAAAATCAAAACCTGAAGACTGAAAGATTGTGTCTTCTCAAATATCCATCCCACATCCATGAAATACATGCAGAACGAGGGTAACATTTCAATAGATGTCAGATCCTTTGCCCACCAGGAGCTTTTACAGATACATGGAGCCAAGAAAGTGATAGAGGAGGGCAACAGAGAGTGACCTCTGAAATGAAGTACAATATTGGGTCATCCTCAATACAAACAGTTCAATTGTTTGGAGGTTTGGGAAAATGAGAAAGTTTCTAGAGCCTTCTTACACAGCTCCTGAGAACTAGCAGGACTGACAGCCACCCCCACTCAGGTCTTTGCCCTTTCCACCTCCAAAACCATGTGTCTGATGCCTGCCCTGCCAATACCACCTGCAACCACAGCCTGTACTGACCAAAACAGCTTCTAAATTAAATGTCTTTAAAATTTTTTCCATGAAACCACAAAACAAAAACCAACAACAAACAAACTAAACAAAAACCAAACAAAAACAATCAACAGAAAACCCTTCAAGCAGCTCCTCTGTTAAGGACCAATCTTCAGAAATACATTTTCAATCTAACTCCTTATTCAAAGACAACTGCTAACATATTCACTCTCTGGAACAACTTTTGCAGAGGAAAAGGAGCAGTATCATTTAGTATAAGGAATGTATTACTATACAGGACTTTTCCCAAATAAAAATGTGACAACATCTTGGTAACAGAAGTCAGAGTAACTGTGACCATGAGTTTTGTAAAACAATGAGTTTATCAGGATGAAAATATCCTGAGCCAGCAGGTTTCAGTGGTAGTCAGAGCTGCTAACATACTAGCTTCTCTAGAGCAAATTAACAGCCTACTTAATAATACACATTACAACATACATACACCATAATTTTTAGAAATTCTCAGAGCTGACAGAAGATGAGAAACATTTACTCAGCGAGAACAGGGCTGGGCAATTTCCTTCTTTCTTGACCTGGAACACCAAGATCCTACACAAAGAGAAGCTCTGGAGATAATGCTGGCTTCTGCATCTTAGAAATTCTTCATCTTTCAGTCTGTCTGTTAATTTTGCCAGACAGTCATGCGTCTTGTTTTTGAAGATCTGTTTTGGAGAGGAAGGATTAAGCTATCATAGCCTGAGATCCAAGAAATTAAATTTGCTACTTCTCTGAACGTCACTCTGGGACTGCCTTAAACTTTTCTGGGGCACGGGGGTGGGATGTTGGATTTCTCCAGCCCTGCTGTTTATCGTGTGCTTTCACATGGGAGAGAAGGAGAAAGCAGCCCTTACACATGACAGACTCAGAGTACAACTGCCAGGCAGCCTACCCCTTCTGCAAATATCATTAGGAACCTTTCTGGTCAGAAAAACAAACTTAAATCAACATTAGCACCATAATTATTGCAAAGCTGGTGAATGAGCCACTCTGTTACCTAAAGTCCATTTTAATCCCAAAACAACATAGTTAGGATGGGAAATACTTTTTAAAGGTATTTGAAATATGTATACTCCATTTCAGGTCCAGGGAATCAAGTTACCAGCCTGTAAGTGAGATAAGGCAGCAAGAGAGCACCCAGATCCTGGGCGGCTGCGGGACTTGGGAGATTTGCTCAGCTCAGTCCTCAGGCTGAGCAAAGCCCCCGATAACACCAGCTGGAACGTGTGCCCTGCAGCCCTGGACAGCTGGAAGGAGAAAAGGCCAGTCACAAATTAAATTAAGAGGTGTAATATAGTGTGAGAAGAAAAACAAATTGAGATTGTGAAAACAGGTGCCAACTGACATTTACTCAATACTCAGTCACACTTTCCTTTCTCTCTATGTGATTAGCAGCTAAGCTGAATTAGGATAGATTTCATGCTTCTGTGACCTTCAAGAACCCCCTTACAGAAAAAGAAAAACACCTGTAGCAAGAAGGGTTTTTTCCAAGAGGGTAAAAATGCCAACTACTGTGAAGCTGGCTTGGCCAGACTGATACACCAAAGCAAAAATATATGTATACGTTGGGTGATGCAACTGAATTAAATTTTATTTTTTTAAAAAAGAGAACTAAAGACAGAGCTTTAAAGTAGCACCAGGCTGGCAAAGTCATGGATTTATTTATGTGTATCATTCAAGGCTATCTTACTAGTTCTTCATCAGAGAATAAGCTGAAACCCATGAGCACCTTTTTGAACTTCCTGGGAAGGACCAAAATGAAAAGCGATGGACCAAGCTGTTCCCTGCAGAGCCTCGCACTCTTTCAGTGCCTCTGAAAGTAGAACCACGGTTTTGCATTGGCTCCATTTGGAGCTCCATGAAAGAAAGGATTTACTTGTGAGGGGGCACAGGAGAGCACCCTGATACCACTGCACCTGAACACCATTCCTCAGCCAGAGCTACAGCTGCTCACACCACATGTTGGGATACAAAGCTCTCCTTTCTCTTCCTGGGCACTCTCTCCTGTTCAAATGTGGAGGCTCCCGTGGGCTCAGCACCAAGTCTGGCCCACTTGCAGCTGGGGGTCTCACCAGAGCTTTCTCAAGGCTTCTGCTCAGGGCAGGCTCCACACAACCTGTTCCTAGTCTGAGCTTCTCTCCTAGAAGAGAAACTACAGCAGATTTTCAGCAATTGACCTGCAAACACACCAGTCATCTCTCTTGATCTGATTCAGATGCCAAGGAGATCCCTGACTTCTGGTAGGATAACGTTAAGTAGAAGGTATGCCAGATCCAACTGCTAAATCCAGGACAACCTCCTTGTACACCTACAGCCCTACTAATTTTAGAAGAGTCTCCTCTGACACAAAAAGATCGGCAGGTCTGTGGGAACAGAGAACTTCAGAAGTGCAACTTTCAAATCAGACATTTCCCTCTTCCCAAAAGCATTATAATTTCCCAAAAAAATTATCAAAACAAGTGCCTTCAGTGGAGCTTTCCTCCATCTGTGCGAGGTTATGCCCATCCTGCATCACAAATATTCAGCCAATCCTATTCTATGGGGGTCAGAAACCCAAATTCTGTGCCCCTCAAAGCAAACTGCAAAGCATGATCCCACCCACAAACAACTCCAGACGTGCTACAATGCACAAAGACCAAGTGCTTTGGGAGAAAATACTTCAAATTACACCCTCCACTAGTTTTTAAGCTTATAGACTTACATAGACTTTAGTGCAATAACATGAAGTTTTGGGATGTTGTTATGGACAGCAGCACTGAATTAACATTTTTTTCTCAAAACCCTTCACAGCTGAACAGATGATGGCAAGCGTGTACCATAAGACCACTTTATGAAAATGTCAGGGGTCTTAGAAATAGCTGACATTCTCTGGCCTTCAGTTTCATGATCTTTATCACAGTAAATTGTTTTTGCTTATTCCTTGCACACCTGCTGTGTGTCAGTTTTCCCTCAGTGCAGCTCCCTTACCACGTCCTGATCATACTGACATACACAATCACTTTCTTTATGCCAAGCAGATCTCAGGCACTACTGGCCCATCACACACTGATATAAACCACAGAACATAAAACTCTTTGTGAAGAGAGAGGAATGTAGACTGGGAACATGGCTCAGGGTTAGAATAAATGAGAACAGAGTTCTGGAACTTGCTGCCACGAAGCTTTGGATGGAAATTCATAAGTATTTCTAAAGTATTTATTTTTGTCTCATACAAGCCATTTTTCTTATGAAATGGCAGCAGCAAATCACGCCAGGAGACAAGCTCCTTGAATTTTGAAGCCATAAAGCATAACCAAAACACTCTGCAGGGAGTGGGAAGGATGGACAAGAGGAAGGGGTGTAGATCCAAGAACTCCACTGCCTGACCTCTTTGTAACCTCTACAGTTCAAGAGAGTTTCAGTTCCTCTACTCCACTTCATCCTAATTGGGCTCAATAACTTCCCTGCCTGTCCATGAGCACCTTGTCACATGCAGCATTCAGCTCCACACATGCACTATGCAATCTCGTTCAAAATAAATCTGCTTTTAGAAACATGCTATCCGCTGCTTGCACTTAAAACAAAACAATTTGGTGAATGAAAAAAATTGGTTAAATTTTGACTATAGAGTGAGAAAGAGCAAAGTTTAAAAAGTCTTTTATGAGGTTTACTTGTATTTGGAAATATTTTATATTTTTTAAAGTTTAAGTTAATTTAACAAAAACCAGTCTTTCAAACTTGTTCCTACACTGACTAAACAGCTGTTGCTGTAATACCTACTGAGCACAAACAATACTAGAATTGTAGAGTTTACTTCAAATATAATTAAATTTAAAAATCAACAGTAGAATTTTTTGAACTTGATATATTACACTAAGCAAGTATGGAATATGTCAGGTAATTATCCTTGGAATATTTTCTTCTTAGGCCTTGTGAATTGAAATTACCTAAAAGATACAGCAGGCTATTAGAATGGAATTAACTTACATGTGGAATTGTTAACAGGAAAGAGAAGATTCATTTAAATGAAATTATTCCAGGCCCATAAAAAACAGGCACAGAAATAGAAGTCCTAAAGGTGGTTTCTTTCTCATTCTAACTTACAAGAATGGCCATCATGTAGAAGGCAAGAGCAGACATGGTTGAAACAGGCTCAGACAGCAATTCATGAATCATACAACAGAGTATCCTGAGCTGGAAGGGACCCAAAAGGATCATCAAGTCCAACTCCTGGAACCCTACACAGGACACCACCAAAAATCACACCATGTGCCTGAGCATTGTCCAAACGCTCCTTGGACTCACATAGAGCTGGTGCTGTGACCATTCCCTGGGGAGCCTGTTCCCATGCTCGACCAGCACGTGCACCACTGATTTATAATCAGCTTCTGTTGGCCAAGATTTCGCTCTGTATCCTCCTCTGCTTTAAAAGTATTCTTTAACAACTCTGGTGTTTCCATGCTCTGACCATCCATAATGCCCACAGAACACAATTCTTGCCCACATCTCCTCTACAGACACAACCCCTCTGCCTTCAAGCTAGTCCCACTGCTGTTTAAGTAATGCATGGATCCATGGCATTACTCACCACAAACGTGTTTATGTTTGTCCATATTTTAGGAGCAACTTCATGAAAAATATTCCAAGTAGTTGAAAACACTCCATGTTGCCAAAGGAGCCATTTTTAATTTGAGGGATTATTACGAGTATAAAAGTGGTGATTAGATTAAAAAAAAAAGAAAATAATCAACCAAGAATAATTCCTTCAAAAAGACATGGTCATATTTTATATTTTTAAATTAAAAAATTCAAAAGCATAATTTTTTTGTTTCCCCATATACGATTTTAAAAATGCAGAGTTCCTCCTAAAAATGGACAGGAGGCTTGTACCTACTACTATGCTTTGTAAAACACACATACACTTATGTACATATATATAACCTAATGTTATTAAAAGTGGTTACAGACCTATGTTTAGACTTCCTTGGTTTAAGTTTCCTTGGAAGAAGGAAAATGAGATTTCCTGATTGGTCAAAAAAAAAATCAGAGAAAAAGTGGATATCACCTCTGACAATTCCTAGTGGTGGCACTTCAGGCCTTTTTTGTCTTAAGAGAAATATTTTCCAGCTGAGCTGACTGGCCAATGCAGATTTAACTAATTTTGGTGTGATCAACCAAAGCAGTTTGCAAATACCAGGCAGTTTATTTGGAGAGTGCTTCTCTTGATCTGTGATAAAACCTACAAATAGCTAATGGGAAACAAGTATTCCATGTAAAATAGTACTTCTCTGATGTGAAAAGCTCAATGGAAAATGTGCAAGTCTCAGAACCACACATGCACACGTTAACAGATGCACTAAAATTCAATTAGCCTGCAAAATTCAATTATTTACAGTCTAATTTGTATAAACAGTGTAATAGCTTAAAGTATTGGAATGGGATGTTTATAAAGGTTTTATTTAAGTTTTCAAAATAAATCTGAGGTTGAGAGATATTTGTGACCCACCTCAATTTTTCTTCTGCAGTGCTTTCTTTTCAGTTTATCAAATTCTCTAAGTTAATGAACTGAGAGCATTGTACTTCATACGCTAAATAAGATTTTACTGTTTTACCCGTTAAGAAATTGGTTAATGGACCCATTATGAGAGCACCTCTCTTTCAATTTAGTAAATGATCACTTGACTTGGTATCAAATAAATCATCAGTACAAAAGTTAAAATAATTTTAATTTTTTAAATTAAAAGGTAGCTCCTCACGGATTTTTTCAATTGTCCACAATACTAGAAGACAAACATTATGACTGTCATGCCAAGAGTCCACCTACACAAACAGCCATCTACTGGGTATTACCACATTTCTCAGGCTCAAGATGACATATTCTCTAGAAACCACAATATTGTTGGCAATAGCAACACCATTGATAGGAAGAATAAAGAATGGATTCTATAGCAACTGGAATAGCACAAATGTTTATATGAGGAACCTGTTGGTAACATTCAGGTGCTTCAGCAAGTTCTTTCACTGATGACAGCTCCATGTCTTGGTTCTAGAGAACCCCCGTCAGTAGCACTCACACTTCTACAGGCTCCACTTCTCTTATTAGCAGAGTGGTGAGGCTCCAACACATTCAGAGGCATTTACACAACTGCTCACCACTAGCCTCAGCACCACTTAGAACTACACGTAATAAGAAAACTAACAAATTTTTCTGAGATACACAGGAGAACCATGAGCCCATGTTTCCTTTACATAGTACTGCACAAAATCACCAAAACTGGTGAATTTCCAAATGCATGACATCCTGGTTTCATTTTTCCATTGACAGCACAATATTGATTGGAGCTCCTATCCTTTTCTCTCCCACAGACCTCTGGTTTTACATTAGATATAAGCAGGCCTTGTTTGTATGCAGAAATGATTACTGGGAAGCTGGTGTTTTAAATCAACATAGATAAATACTATTGAGTAAGATGTGAAACCAATTTTTTAAACAGACTATACAGGAAAGTCTTGTATGAAGTTCTTGAAAACAAAAAGATCACTTTTGATAATCAAATTCCAACTTCACGGTCACACTGAAAAATAAACCTGTAGCTTGCTAAGGAGAGATGACATCTGCAAAGGAAGTTTTGTACTTAGCCTAATACAGGCTGGCTATTTTAAGAAAAATAAAAGTGAAAGTTCTGGTTATTCTCTGCATGGAATAACCAGGTAACTTGCAGAGTGCTCTTCTACATACTCCAAATGAAAAAGAATATTCCCAATTCAAATAATTTTGAGAATCTCTTAGTAAAACTCCCAAACGCTGGCAACAGAAAAATTTCATCATTATCTCCCACTTCAATTCAGAATTACTGTGTTTCTAGAGCTCAAGCTGAGAAAATTCATCACAAAAGCTCAAAAGACCAGTTCAGACATGCATTTAAAAGCATTATGGTCAGAAAGAGCAATTCCATTTTTGAAATCTACATTCCTTACTTCCAATTAGTAGGTCTTGACTGCCAACAAATTCAGTATAATCTTGTTCTCTACTTAAGACCCACCCCAGAATTACTTTGTGTACGATTTCAGTTCTAAAATGACAAAAGAGAATTCCAGTTAGCTTTGTTGAACCAGGTATCAAATTATTTAAGTGACCCATGCAGATTATCCCAACCACAACATGCCACAGTAATTCAGAGACACGGCAAATATCTCAAGTAACTGGGAAACAGTTATTTGAGATATGTGAATACAAAAGTAGTCAACCATATTTTGGGGAGGGATACGCTGTAGTGGCAAAAATGTTTCAAGTGTTTAACAAAAACAAAGCTTAATTTCTTTTTAAATACATAACAGAAGTGAACTAATTGTTTTCATGATATAATTTCCTTTCTTCCAAGAGATAAATTACGGAATTAGTAGTTAAGTCAATGCAGACTGATACTGACTACTTAACTCCACAAAAACTTTTCTAATCCTCACACTGCACTAGACATCAAAACCAAAAGTAAACACAAAACCAAACAATGTGATAGACTGAAGATTTAAATAAGCCACAGACACATATAATCCTCAGTGAGCAAATAGCTGATTATTTTTAAGACTTTTTTAAAAAACAGGTTATTATAGAGAATATTTTTTGCAATGAAATTACCCTAGGATAACAGATTTGACAAATACGAACTTCAAATCAGCTAGTAAAATTCCTGAGATGCATCTATATCCTGTAGCAAGTGTGTGTGCTAGAGAAAGTGGTAAACATTTTACTGAAGGGTCAAAGCAATAACATCTCTGTAGCCTAGGACATCTTTTTGATGAATGTGAAACAGCTGGAATAAATATATCAAGGGTAACAATTGTGATCCCATGGTAGATCCAGCTGCCGCAAAAATAAACCCAGGGGTAAAAAGCCAAAGAGTAAAAAAACCTGTAACAATATAAAAAACCCCTCCTACATCATATAATCCCAGTGTTTCTGCTAAGCCCTTTTAAAATACACTACTCTCTGCAAATGCTGGTCAAAAATTAATGTAGAGTTTAATTTGTTAGAAGCAAACCCAGTTTATAAAATGTTAGAAAGAAAATCAAGAAATAGTTTTATTTAAACAGCAATAGTTTTATCTTAAATGATTTTTGTACCTGCTAGTGAGAAAGTTATTGAAAAAAATAAATAGCAACTCAGTAATCCTGTTAATACTTTATTAGTGTAATTTTTTAGCTTTCTATTGGACAGAACATAAATGCAAACTCCAAAAAAAATTCAGAGTCCTCTGCCATTCAGTAGAAGTGACCATGGCAGCCTGTTTCATGTTCATTCTTTGTTACAGAAACGAGAGGAGGGGGAAGGGTGGGGAAAAGCATCAATAGAACAATTAGGCACACAGCTGACACTTACTGTACAATGATATGCACAAGTAATTTATAACAGCTCTATTTATGAGATGTGTTCTTCAGATTCTTCCCTTGTAATATATGAGCTTTGCTCAGGTGAGCAAGGATCATTGAGAACAAAGGAATTAACAAAGGAGTAACAAATAAGACTTTTAAAACAAGTCCTTAAATAAACGAACGTAACGACAGAATGCAAAATTGTTCAGCTGAGAAGACATTTTTAACCTAGACTTCAGAACATTAAAAATTCATTTATTTTACAGCTATTCAAATACACATGCATTAAATGAAAATATTGCACAAAATTAAAATTTAGATTGTGGAATTTATATAGTTTCATTTTGGTACACATTCTGGTAGCACTTAAAATTTACTGTTTAGTTCTAGCAAACACCAGCAGCACAAGCTTGAGGATGAACCAAATGAAAAATCCAACTGCTCATTTTCTCTTAAAAATAATTAAGGCTAAAACAAGTGCATTTGTTGACAATGGCACAATTTTCAGCGGCCAGTCACAGCACCCAAAGGCCAGAAGATACACCCAGACACTTAAGTGCTGTATATTAACATTCAGTTTTGGAAACTTCCTAGGATAATAGGCTGCATGGATTGACAGGGTGGATACTTTAAATCGTTGACAGGAAACCTTTTAAATAAAGACACATACAAACTTGCTTTAACAGAAAGTACTCATTTCTGATGGTTCTTGCCAGCCAACAGGCACCACTGAATTAGGAAGTCACATTCTGTAATTAAATACAGAAGACAAAACTTCACTACATATATACATATGCACACATGCGTATATAAATGTGTGTATAGGTATACGTATGTAATAAATTCATTAAGTAAAACCACTAATAAGCACGGCGTATTATGTTCAGTTCACATTCCTAGAGATATTATTTTATTTTTGTACAGAAATGTACCAGGTAACTAATAAAAAAAATTCCCAAATTTGTATATTATCACTATTCTCTTGAAATTTTTCATGGTACCTACAGATAGATAAAAGGTTCCACAGATTTGACAAAACAGTATTTGAACTTCCCACTTTCATACTGCATAACAAATTCAGTGACTTAAAAGACATAAATTAGATTTGGTAGGATTAATGAGATATTCACTGTATCGCCAAAAACTGCTGAATGATCTTTCATCAATCAGATATCAGTTATGCTTGAGCACCCTGACACCAGAGGAAGATACAGGCATGTAAACAATAGGAGCTGGCTATGTTGATTACTTCACACAGAACTCAAGAATTTTGTTTAATTCAAAAGCACTTAACCGTCACACTTCTACAGAACCTGCAGAGAAGAAGGGAGAAGGGTTCTTTTATATTTACCAAGGTGTCTTCCTAGGAATTACAAAAGAAAGGGATTTAATTTACAGCATTTCGTTCTGCAATAAAGAAAAAACCAAGTGCACTTGAGCCCATGCATACTGTATGAGAATGTTAACAGTACAATATGATCACCATTAAGTAGTATGATAAAAGGCTACATTTCATTAATAGAGTCCATGAGAAAAACTATCTATATAGAGGCTTCAGTCAATTTAACAAGGTCCTTTGAGAGCCTTCCATCTTCTCTCAGAACGCTTTCATCAAAGGTCTATGTTCCTCTCTCACATAAAAGGACCATTTGTTCCCATTAAGACACAAATTACTACAAGGATCCCTGGGATCCCTGATCTATAGCTGTATCTTACCCTGTGTTTAGCGTTCAGAAAAAATAGGGACTCTATAAGATTACTTTCTATTCACCCAAGAGAGTAGCGCTCAAACAGTTGGGGACTATGAAAAAGAAAACACAAACTGAGATATGCTGTGGCCAAACAGGATTGTTCAGATGTTACAATATTTTTAGTTGGACAGAACTTCTTTAATGAAACTAAACAGATGGATGTGGGGCCTTGATGTCAAATTTTTATTAAAATTTTACACTATGCAAAAAATAAAAAAATTATTTAAAAAAATATTGTAGTTTTATCTCCTTTTTATTTTCATATATACACTGAGATGCATTCAGAAATTTCCAAGTGTTTGCATATGACTAATGAAATCTTTTACCTGTGAGGAACCAAGTAATTCTAACATTTTTCCATATGAGGCTTACACACTAAAAGGTAAGGAATTTTTCAATTATATAGGACATAGTCTTTTACATCCTAAAAAAGTTCCAGATTTTAGTGGGGAGTTGTGTGTAAACTGTGCCTTAGTGCAATTCCCTCATCTTCTAACACAGCATCTATCCTCTTTGAAACATGTACCCCTTTCCCTCTACAACTATCAGTTTGACTTATGTTCCAATAGACCAAATGAACATAAATATGATGCTCCTTCTCCACTGAAGTTACATGCAAAATGTATGCCAGGTGCTGTAAGAGCAGCATATGGCCCTTAAAGCTACAGAATAATCAGAATATAGGGTTTGTTTCTACTGCACCTCTGCTTTTACTAAAACCCCCATTAGATATAAGGTTAGTTTAATTTTCGAAACATGAAAGGTGGCACAGATATGGCATAAAAGCCACATCACCTCAGCTTTTCTTCAATAAATGTACTTTTATGAAGGGGCTATAGCTATTTCTCCCCTCTCCTACGAACCTGCTATTTCAGAGACTGCTTTTCCTGTTAGCTCAGCCTTTACAGGAATGTTAAAATAGCCCTACAGAGCCTCAACAGTTGTAACGTAGAACAATTCCACCTGACTCTCACACATTGCACAATCTCCCAGTGCCAAAACACCCTTTTCTTCAGTTGTATCACCATAGTTGTGCTTTACTTGAACAGTCTGGCACTTGTCATTGCTGGCAAAACATCGACTCAGGAACGGAAGGGATCAGCTTTCTTATATACTGGGCCAGTTTTCTTCTCAATGTTGCATGAAGACGCACCATATCATTTAAGACACACAAACCATTCTGGTAGTGGTTGAATTACAGGTGAAGATGAGAAGATCCACAGGTCTTACAGATGCATTAAGAATCTAATATGTGACACTAGAAGACTGGTGCAGAAATGACAGCATGTGAGTTTGAAGCCCCAGAGAATCTGCCCAAGTAATTAATCCTGGACAAACACACACCAGCTTAACAGGTTTGAAGTGTCACCTTTTCTGCAAGGAAGGCGCTTGAGTAGAGTGTAGTCTCTGCTTATATCTCTGCATTTGCTTTGACCTTGAATGCAGTTTGTTGAAGAGCTCAGGGAACTTATTTTGTGGAAATAAGGTCTCTAGGAATCTCTCTAGAAACACATACACCATTCTCTTATTCAGCTGACTGTGCTGGAACATTTCAAAGACCCGAAGAATGCCTTTCCGTGTAGTCTCAGCGCCTATGATATGCTTCAGTTCATCTACAAAAACAGAAGTTAAACAGAAGTTTGAGCTAAGTTCTACTTCCATGTTAACAACAAACTTAAACTGAATTTAAGTCTTTCAAACTATGTAGCCTGAAATTCAAAGTAACAGCACCTCCATTATACTCAACATGACAAACTAATAGTTCTTACAGCAGAGAATATTTCTGAAACTTACTTCACTTTTATGTTACATATGTGGAAACCATGTTTGCAAGAAAACATACTGTTTTGGAATATACCTGTATCAGGCACTAAACTTAAATCATCTAGTGAAATTAAATACTGGGTTGTCTCTAAGAAAATTACAGTTGCAAATTGCCAGTACATGTGAAAATGTCCAATGCTTTTATAATTAGAAACCTTTTTATTTAAATGAAGTTCATATGTCAGCATTTCTTTTCGATACTTGAAACAACCAACAAGAATATTGACATTAATATAAGTAACAATATATGGTAAGGATTACTAGGCTTTAATCTCAGACTCACTTACCTGGCATTACCTCCAGTAATTTGGTCTTTCCTGCCACTCTTGTTCTCATTCTAATAGCTTTGTCCCTTCGTGGAACAGTCTCTGCTAAAATGCCGTTGGGCCAAAAAGCATCTCTGCAACAAAAGCAAATCTGTCAAAATACATTAACATTTTATCAAGTGAAAGGCTCTTTTAAATCCCTGAAAGCTATCTCATAAAATAAATGCAAGAAACTAATTTGCTCACAACCTAACACACTTTAAATATTTGAAGAGGAAAAAGAAAAGGTGAAGAAATCAAAAGCAAGTAGTACAATACACTCAACCTATCAGTAGCTACCATATACTTTTTTAGTATAAGAATCAGATTAAATAAAATTTTAATAAAATATTACACACCAAAACCATTCAAATACCATATAGGTCTTACATAAAATAGACCTAAGCCTTGTTTTTACCAATCAGACTATTACCAGTGAGACTCTAGGGTTAGGTCTATTAATTGCTTCATCAGAACTTTGACAGTAGCAGCAGCCTTTCAACATGCTTAGATGAAACAGTTTCAGTGTAGTAGAAAGCCCAATGCAAAATACATGTCTCTGTCTAATAAGCTGTTTTGCTCAGTGAATGACAATCTTTTTTCTGAACAAAAAGTACACATTCCTACTTAGTTTAATCAAAGAATAACTCTAAAGTATGACCCTTTGGTGACTATATTACCCTACTTTGACTGTTGCTCCAACAAAAATTCATCAAAACTACAGCAAAAAAAATAAGGTGGGTAACACTTTCCGAACAATAACATAGATGCCATTAAGACTTTTAAGAAATTGAAAGACTGAGCCCTTCACAGTTTCAAATTCAGACTTCAGTTCCATTGCATCTGTCCAATGTGAAACATCATCTTAGAGCAAGGGCAGTTGCTTTCTCTCACTTAACATATGTAGAAAGCAGTGTATGTTATTACTATCTAGAATACCAGTTGGACCAATGTCCTCATGCAAGAGAAACAGGAAAGACATACAGGTATCAGACATCAATTGGCAAGTACTTCATATTTAACATCTATGATAAAAGACATACCTGAAGCGTTTCACTGCATCTGCCACTTGCTCGGGAGATGTCATCCAATCAACATGATCAACTATTTTTCTAAAACAAAGAAACAAGTATCTCATTTAATTTTTAGAAGAGAACCCATAAGGGAAACATTTTAAAGAGTATTCTAGGGCAAAAAAAAGCATAATTTCAACTTTCTCCAACTCCATAAGTAGGTTCTATAATACTGCACACTAGGAAAGCGAACACTGATTCTCAAGATAGAAATCCAAGCTCACTGATCACTCCCTAGAGCAAAGGCTTTTTTCTTTTTGAGTATATGTATGGTAATGGCTGCAAAACTGATGTTGCATGTCCCATCAGCATTAGGTAACTGGTTTGCTTGTAGAGCACTCCTCTTCATGGAGCACTCTGTAAGTTCTGCTTCTGTAAGCAAAGGACCTATTGAGAATCTCAAAATGCCACATTTACGGCAGTGTTTACAGTTATTCACAGTCCTTAAGGGGAGATATAAACTGATCATTCATCAGACCTTCATTCACCAACCCATACACACAGCTCTATATCCAAATCTAGGATGCTTATAGAAACGACACATGCATCTGCGTATCATCATAATCACAGGACTGTTTCCCTAACTGCAATTTGAATTCAGTTCTCTAAGAAACAGAAAACTACACCTTTGCTGCAGAACGCCATTAAATCCCAAGAACTTGCCAGGACAAGGCTAAACCTGTATCTATAATTTTTTTATTTTTGTTTATATTTCGGAAATAAATTCCTAGAAGGACAAGCCTGGAAACTGTATATCTCTAAGCTGAGGGCAAGAAACATTATTCATCTAGCACTACTAATTTGCTTTGCATTTGCATGAATAAGAGTACACGTGAATTTCAGAGAACACAGAGGGGCCGGAACAGAACCCATAACCATCATTTTCCTTCCCTTCTTCCATCCTTTAAAGTGTGAGAGCAAAAACTCAACACAGCAATTCAGAATAGTTCACATAATTTTGTGGTGCCAGTGTATCATTTGTGGCATGAAAGAGATGTAAGCAGAAATAGTGCAGAAGGTAGCAAATAATATTAATAACAAAAGATATGGTGTAAAACAGGGCAAAATGCATCAGTATTCAGTTACATTCACAGACATGTGAACTCTTGCTGGTCTGTGAAAGCTCTTTTGTAAGTTCTCTGGCATAAAAGAGTTACTGGAATTTGTCTTTCAGCAGTGTTTTGTGTTTATCTCCATTTTACACCACATTTGCACTCAATTTATTGGGTACATGGGAAATATATGATTGGGTAAAGGGAAATGCATGAAGATTTAAACCACAATAACTCAGTAGTACCAAGAAGAATTTACAGACACAGACTACACAGTGTCACTCATGCAACTGTTCTATATCAGAAAAACTGTACCTATTAATCGTGTCACCATATGTTGCTCTAATAAGTTGCTGAAGCAGATTTTTTATATTTCTTCTTAACCACTGATTTCTCTCCTTTAAATCAAAGACTTCATCCATAAGCAGGAGCATTACTCTCAGTGGGATATTGTCATCCACCTGACCACCAAACAAAAAAATAAACAGTAAACTTTTATTTCAGTCCAAGAAAACTACAGTTTTAGCAGCTACTTCATGGGTCAAACGCATTAGTACAAGCACAACAATAACAAACACTTTGCTCTGTATTTTACTGTAATATGACATTTTATCGAGTCTGTAGGGGATTTTACCGGGGATTTTTACAGGGCATAAAATGATATTTTATCGAGTCTGTAGGTGTTCTTGTATAGCTACCAAAATTATCCACACCTTTAAGACAATCCACTTTTTTGAGCAGTATTGCTTCTCCATGTAAAATTCCATTCAAACTGCCATATTTTCACCTGACTTCGTGACTGTAAGTTGTGAGCAATGCATTTTAGAGCAGTTAAGAGTTGAAAGGTTTTAAAATATCTGAAATCTGTCTTTAACTAACTTCAATATGTTAACTTAAAAACAATCCAGAACCATAGCTTCTAATCATTTTACAGAAGATCAATGAAATACCTACGTAGAAGCTGCTCATATACTTAAATGATATTATTTTATTTTGCCTGTGCAAAGTAGAAGCTTAAGGAATACTGAAGATATTTGTAATCACATTTGTAATTACAAACTGGGCGATACAGCTTTATATAGTGAAAAATAATGCGGAAAAAGAAAATCTAGAAGAACTCAAGGATATGTTAGCTGAGTAAAAATACATCTACAAAGCCATTATAACAGTTAAGTACAGGGAGACAAACTGAAATGTTTTAATGTGATCAAAAAATTGGAAACATAAAGGGCAGAACAGGTGCAGATTTATGACCATAGCAAAATGTACATAATGACTGGTAATCCTATGGCTTTTCTGTCTTACTTAGAGATAAAAGGTTTTTGTCCCCAATTGTTTGCACATATATGATCAATGTTTCAATCAAAACAATAGCAAAATACCATAGCTTCAGGAGCTTAAACTTCACTTTAAAGTTTCTAATATTACTCCTTCACATATTTTATGTATCCACATACTAAAAGTTTATTATTTAGGAACAATTTCTGAAGGTTGCTTCTACAAAAACATAGCAAACACTTCTCTTGTTCCATTAAACAAATGCTCCTTAAAAGGTGACATCAGAAATCAAATCCATAAAGTGCCAACTGATGGTGACAGGCTGGTCCTTCACCATCTTTGGACAAACAGAAATTGGAGGGAGAAGGGAAAAAAATGTAAAAACCAAAACCCCCAGCTACAAAAAAAAGAAGCAGTAGTTAATACGCTCTCACAGTTATTCCACTGTTGTGCAAATCATTTCAGTACTAGCTAAGATGTTCATTTTAGAAGAAAGTATGGAAATTTCTTTTTAAAAAGTTAACAATTGCTTCTAAGTGCCTGCTATAATGTCAGAAAACAATAAAAGTGTAGTTTGACATGTAAAACAATAAAATTGTAGTTTTTAGAGGTGTGAACTTTGAAAGGACAAATGTCAGACTCACATTGTCATCGATTGGTGCTGCAACCCGGCAATGGTCAGGATCTGAATAGGTTTTCTGCATCAGAGGTGGCACCTACAATAAAAACATTTATCTTTATGAAGAAAAAAATACTTTAGAGTATGAATAAATCAGAAAAAATTTAATAAGGAATTTAGTTATGAAAATATAAAACAACAACTTTTGGTTGAAAGTTGATTGAATACTAATGCAGATAAATACACAGCAGTCCTTTCACCTTCCAAAACCAAAAATCGAGTTTGTAGGTGTTCTTGTATAGCTACCAAAATTATCAACACCTTTAAGACAAGCCACATATAATTTTTCAAGTGCCTAGTGCTTCAGTTGACAAACACCTAAAAACTCATATGAGATTGATATTTCTTCTAGTATTTCCTCCTAATCTTAAGTCCTGCCTAGTCACAAGCTTCCCAGTGAGTACAACTACAGATATATCATTAGCCACACACCAGGGAAGTTATTAGGCATGAGAAAGTCCAGAGACAGTCATTGTACTCCAGAAGTAATTAAAAAACCCACCAATCCCCACCAGGCCCCAATTTACTATTCCCTTTCATAGTTTAAGGGTTAATTCACAGATCTCAGTTGCTGTTCTACATCTGCCATATGTAACTGCTTTGGTAGCACAAAATGGAACAATCCCTGACCACAGACCTTACAGCTACACACAGAAAGAGGAAGACCAGAGAAACAAAGGGAAGATGAACATATTATGAAGATTAGTATTTTCACAGGGCTTCCACATTGCATGCCATGCTACCATTCCCCTCCTCTAAAGTATTATATTTTATGAATGTAAGAGATGAGGAAAGACATCAGGAAAGACAGAAAGAAAATTTAATTTAAACCAGAATTCAGCAAGGAATAAGCAGAAAAGAGCATATCTCCTTATTCTAAATTTCAAAATACATGGGGATATTTTTCGTAATGAAAGAAGCAGATGAAGGAAATTAACTTTATGAGAATGGTTGGTTAAAAAATAAGAAAATCAGTGAATCTCATGTTCTTCTCAAGTGGCTACACTGAATTAAGTGAAGGGTTGATGTAACAGTCTATAGATGCTGCCTTAAAACATGATACTTAATAGCAGAGAGAACTCCATATTTGTAGTATCATGACTGCTGAACTTTATTAAAAGGGTGCAGGTACATAACAGATTGGTCTTCTATTTCATGACTTGACTCTTCATACTTGTCTCTTCTACAAAATGTTACTTTCAGTGAGTCAACAGCGACTCTTCTATTAATTTACTCGTATGTACTAACCACCAATATTTTCTTACCTTGAAAAATGATTGCTTTATATCTTGTCCCAGTCTCTCTGACATTTTACCCATGTTGTCTGACATTTTAGTCATTCCCTCTGCCAGGCTGTCAGGGATAGACTTGACTGCATTTGATACGTTTCTCATAGAGTTACGCAGTGGGTTTACAAATGTGTCCATCTGAAGGGGAAGATGTTTAACCACAATTGCATAATCTATGAGGACACCAGTATATTAATACACTATGAGAAGTATCACACTGTTCCAGAGAACAATAATATAAAAGAACAATTCAAATTACTTAACTTCATTACAGAATGCAGAACAGAGTTTTAATTTCACTTCCATTTATAATTTTCATTCCTTAGAGCCCTACTGTAGCTATTTACATTTTTCAACAGATGTTTTCCTGAGTCATTTCCACTTCCTATCCCTTGGCTTTTCTTAGCATGAACTTATTTTCCTTTTCTTCTCCATTCAATACCATTTCTCCTTTCCAAGATTTCTACTTCCAGATGTTTCACTTCTGCTTTCAAGCCTTCATCTTTGAAACATGCCTCTTTTAAACAGCACTGGAATAGTATGTATCATGGCAAGTATAATTAAAAACATAAAGCAGTTCCAAAGAAACTGCTACCATTTTTCTTTCAATATATACTCTACATTCAGTCCAAACAGAGGCACAAATACTAGAGTGATGCCCTTTAAAAAGTGAAGCTTATAAAGAATCTCACAAGATGGAAAACACATCTTCGTTATTACATAAACCTTGATAAATGTTCCACTGTGACACTGTTAAATATTTAAGGAATATAGGTAGAACAACAACTTGAAGTGACAATAGAGTTGCAGATGCTTTTTAAATCAAAATCACTAAAAATTTAGAAAAGGCTGCATTTGCAAAGCAGATGCTCACACAAACTGGTCAACTGAGCAAAGAACCACTTGTCTAAAGAGAGTTCTGGTGACTTAACAAAAAAGATGCAGAGCATCTGAATTTGAGTAATGCCTCTGGATGGTTATACCTAAATTCTTAACAGGTGCTTTTGAAGGAAAATGCATATCATCTTTTGGGCTGAAGAGTGAAAAGCATGGTAACAGCAGCAAATATAGAGTAAAGAACTGAAACAAGAAATCAGAAGGAATAAGATCACAAAAAAACCCTCACAGATGTCTGACAGAAAGCAACTTGCAATGAACACACTTTTAGAATAGTCTCAGTGCAATACACTGTGTCCAATTTCAAAATTTTATCTCCTTGCCATACAAATAATTTTACCTATTATAAAAATGGTAATTTTTTGCTTCCATATGTCCTCAGATACTTTGCTTCTCAAAGTATTAAAGCAACTCAGTCGCAAGCTGTTTTCAAAGTGCTATATAGCTCTTTCGTTCAACATGTCTGTTTAATGCAATCATTGCATGAATAAATGCTCTAAAGTTCCCTTGAGGGTACAAAACATTCTTACCTTCCGTGCAAAATCCCCCTTCCCTTTGCTGTAGGCTTTATTCTCCAGGAAGTCATACACATAATGGGCTAAAGCTGGAGAAGCTTTCATCATTTCAGGATTTAATAAGAGCTGAGTAAATTAAATTTTAGAAATTATTTTAATAAATAATGAACAAGACACAATCAAAGACATCACATCTTGCAATGTATTTTTTCATTCATTCTTAAATTTTATTCCAACATCACACTAGTCTCAAGATGGAAACAATGGGCTTCTTGGTAATTCCAACAATGGGCTTCTTGGTAATTCCCATAATTTTAATCACTATGGTAATTATAGCATCACACAGAAAAAAATATACACCTCTATGGCCACTAAAACTGTCATTTCACAAAGTTTTACTCATCTTCATTATTTATTGCTAACATGTTCATTGAGTTGGTCAACATATTTTAGTGCTAAATGACTAGAAAGTCCCTATGAAGGAAGACAACTGAATTCTTTTATTCGGGCTGATATAGGCCTTATAGGAACAGAGGAACTGTGTGGTTTGCTACACTGCTGGAGTGGATGCCACAGAAATCCTTATGCAACAGCACAAGAGAAAGTGACCACAAATATGTGTCAGCAGGAGAACTCAATGGTGTGAAGCTCAAAACCAACATAGCTGGAACCACACCAGCTCAGAATAGCTGTGACAGAACTGTCTGAGAATAAACCAAAAGATCAAAGAAATGCCAAGTTATTAGATAGTATCAAGTTCTTACAGTATATTATGTAGAATTGTGTACCACCTGCAACACAGCTTTTTATTTTACAAAACAAACAAACAAACAAACAAAACAAACACAAAGGCACGTTACCTCTGAAAAAATAATTCCAAGCACAGAGCCAAGAAGCCCATAACAGCTTACCTGCAAATAAGCATTTAAATCTTTTTTCCTCTTTTCCAAAAATTCTCTGTCCATATTGTTAAATGTTTTTTTGCCAGGAAGTTTTAGGATATTTGCAAGGTTTTCAAACTAGAAAAAAAAGAGAAGATTTTTTGTTCTGTTTTCAAGAGTTTCAAGTCTTCACGTAAGGACATTATATTCTATTCTTATATACCATCTAATACCTGACCAAAAAACCATTCTGTATCATACCTGGAACTCAGAATCCTCGGAGAAGCGAAAGTGAAAGCTATGCTGTCAAAAACAAATGCGTGAAAATTCCCAGGAGACTATCAAGTGCAAAATTTAATTTCTGAACTTACACATGAAACTCGCAGTTGAAATACAGACTAATATAGTGTGCAAAAGGCTTAGGCTCAAATTTTATCAGTATTATTTGGGATGAAGTTATTTGGATTGTGAGAGTACATCAAGAGAACTTGTGAATCTTTCTAATATATGTTCCCTTTCCTATCCTGAACAGGCCTATTAAGAAAATAATTAAGCTTATATCCCTGGAGAGATGGCAGCACCCAGTTTACACATGGGTTATCATATCATGCTCTATATGTCATCACCTGTGCCTTTTCTCCAGGTAATGACAGTGACTGGCACTGGTTCACATGTATTCCACTGTTCCAGGGAAGCAGAAGGGAAAGAGGCCCTAACACTTATTAAGGCTGAATACATTTGGTATAATGTACAAAAATTAAAAAATGACAAGAACAAAACTTGAAGAATCAGGACTATCCCAATATAGAACCAAACTTTCTGTAAATAATATTCTTAAGGAGGCAAAGAGAGAAACATAAAGTATTCTAAGCTCTAAGAAACAGTTTGTAGTGTTTTGTCTCCAGAAAAGACCACAACATTACAGATTTAATAATATGGATTCCATTCAGTCCCTGCAAGATCTCTTCTTGCATCATTAAACTTTGGAAGGCCGCAAAGCTCATATAAAATTTATGGTCTGTAGGAAGCACCAAAGAGTACTCTTTCCGACTTTACAAATCCCATTCCCTTGCAAGTAGGTCATATGGGAAAATAACTGAACAGAAGTTGGTCTAGTTTTAATTTCGACTCTTATATCTAAGCAGAAGCAATGTAAGCAATTAACAGCCTCTATTTTAAGTATCAGTATTTACTTCAAGAGATATTTATTACAAGATTGACTAAAGGAACTGATGTGAATCTATTCAGTACTCTAAGGAAAAAATAACTCATATAGATGCTATACACAGTTACCTTCAATTCCATTTTGGATCAACTATTTATTTTCCCTGAAAAACAAACAATCCCTGCCCTTCCTATTCATTTTAAATCAATGATTCTAATTTTTACTCTTACCATGTCAATAAGAATGTCTCAGACAAGCACACAAGACAGTGAGAATGTCTATTTTATTGTCAAGACAAAGCAAAACTGTTGAGATAATCTGAGATGCCACAGTGAATCACAAAAATTTACTTTTTGCAATTCTAGTGTTCTAGTGTAACATTTCTAGCCTCTGTAAATTCAAAGAAATCAGATGTAGCAACAAGAAATGTTGAGCTTTCATATTTTGAACATTTTTGCTTTTGCCATTTATTTCTAGTCATTTACAGTTAGGTTAGTTTTAAATGACTGCCCCATATCAGCAGAACACTAACTCATTGTAAGATCCAGGATTCTTCTTCAATTAATTGAATTCATTAAAAAAAAAAAACAATTGGAAGGAGTGCAAAAATTGCTAGTCCAAATTTACTAACATCAACATCAACTGACAACAACTAAGATCAACAGAAATTCAAAGGAAAGTCAGATTTCATTTATAATTAATCCAAATAATCAACATTCATTTTTTTAATAAAACCTTATCCATTTTTATTACTGCTGCAGCTTTAAATTGCTAATTTACCTACACAAAATTTGTTCTCTATGACTCTCAATTAATAACAGATTAAAGGGATATAAACTGACACTTCTCACTAGTTCAAAAGTTATGCAGCCAAATCTGACTTCTCCCAAAGCTTGGTTTAAAAGCACTTCAGCCTCCTTTTAAAAGCACCATGTTTTTTTCATTTTTTCACATCCGCAGGTTCTACTTTGTACCAGCTGGTGAATTACAACTCCCTATTTCTTCTTTCTTTCATTTTAGGAGGGTTAAGAGTTTGAGAATACAAGTACAGCAGTACAATGCAGCTTGCTAGCAGTATAATGAAGTATTACAAGCTCTCCCCTTTTGGGATCCCACCAATTCTTATCATTTCACTGAAAACCTAAATACTTATTTCCCAACCTCAGTTTTTATTTCTTAATCTCTGTGACAAATATAACTAATACACCACTGCTTGAGACCAACAGCACTTCCATACAAACATTCTGAAGTAAAATTAAACAGGGGGGAAAGGTGGGGGGAGAACTCTCTAAGTTCCATTTCCTTTTGATAGAGCAATTATACAGTCACGAAACTATAGCAATGTGCACCTATAAAGATTGCCAGGAGGTTGGTTACCTGCTCAGTGATCCTCATGTGGAAGTCATGGAAGTCACTGTAGCGGCGATACGTCTTCCACATCTCTTCGCTGTTGGGGTTGCGCCGGTGCACTGTGATTGCGTACAGCGCGTACGTCTTGCCGTGGTCATTACACACTCCTGCCACAGCATATGGGTCAGAGTCAGCATAGACTGGTAGGTTTAAAAACAAAAATAAAAAAGGAACAAACAGAAAGAAGGAAGACGAAAGGACACAAATGTGAAGTGAAGAAATGTCTGGAATGACAGACTTGAAAGACAAAAATGGACATGCAAGCAGAAGACTAAACTATCCCTTTATCCAAAACACTGTATGATACCCTCCAAAACTTATTACATAAACTTAAATAGAGATTAAGCAGCTTTAAAGTAAGACAAGTTTCAGAGACATGCAAAACAAACAAATAGAAAGAAGTTTCAACTTTAAAATAGTGAACAGATCTTTAAAAAAAATATTTTAACCTAAAGAACTCAAGATGAGGGTGAAAGACAAATGTGAAACCAGAAGAAATTCCAGTCTACGAAGTAGTCTAATCATATTGCAAAAGTCTGCCCATCAAAAAAGTGTAAATACAAGACAATTACAGCAAGCTGCAAGCATTCAGTTTTGTTACTGGCATCAGTAGTTTGTTATAAACTTGGCAGTTTGTTATTAACTCTAAGAGAAAAAATACTCCCCACACTATTTTAGTCAACAGAAACTATATAGACAGACATGTGTGCACATATATATATATCTCTAACATCTTCTCTGTGTGTACATACACTGTATGGAAAAGTCAATTTATAAATGAAAAGAACACATATAGCTATCTGAAATAGAAGTAAACATCTTGTTGATCTCCATTAAATATTTAATCTTCTGGGACATTTCTCCCTCACTTCTTCCCAGTATAGTTTGTTTCAAAACCTTTCATTTTATTTAGAGAATAACCTAGAACCAGTATTGTTTACCATGCACACCGTTTCAACTGGCATCATGTTGTACCTCTAAGTATTGAGCCAATATCCAGTACCTACAGGTTTGCAGTTGCTAGATGACAATATTTTTAATCAAGGTCTGTGAATTTTTCTATGCACCCACACTCCATGAAATACACTTCTCCTGAGAAACCATCAATTCCATCCTCTGTAGTGCTTCCAGTCCTGATGTCTCTGAAGTATAATGCTTACATCTAAGCAGCCAAGCAGCATCTATAGGAGAGTGGCAGCTGCTGACAATGCAAGAATTGCACGCTAGAAAGGTGCAGCGTGGGCACAGAGCACCTTGTCTTTGCCACCTACCCTCTAGAAGAATGCTGAATGCCAAGGGCAAAGAGCAGGCAGTCAGGATGGTGCCAAAAGGCTGCCCAGAAAGCAGAGCCAGGCACCCCCAGCCCCACAGATGCTGCACAAATCCTGTCCTCTACATTCACATTGACCACGTGGCCCTGGACCACCAGACCACATCTCGGGCTCTGCTAAGCTGCACCTTTAGGAGAACAACTTAAGGCAGAAAAAGAAAGTTGTCCTGATGCCTCTGATGTCACAGCCTCTTAATTAGTACGTATTTTGCAACCCAAGACAATGTGAATCCTGAAATACACGGAGATAATCCTGTGTGTATATCATCCCCAAGCACAGTAAAGGATAGTAACTGGCAGAGGAAAAGAGCCTGCTCACAGATGCAGTCCAACACTATCTTGCAATATAAACCTGTACTTATCCCCTGTTGCAAGTGGAGCATTATGGATTCACAGAGTCAGGCTGATAGTTATCAATACATTCTGCCTTCAAGATTACTCATGTTCCAATTTGTGTGGTTCTAAGTTTACCTTCTTTTCTTAGGTCAAAAAAAATTACACTTTTAAGTTTAATTCAGAAAAAAGTATCACATGCCATTTCAATAAGAAAACTGAATTGTGATTTTTACTCTCAACTTATTTTCCCCTTTCTCTGAGGACTGACTACCATGACACTTGGATTGCATAGTGGTCTCACACTGAGTTGGAACAAGTTTAATTAAAATGTAAAGTACCTGAATTCTTGCTGACAGCTCATGTGTCCGCTATATAAATGCACAGATTAAAAAGTCTACTGCTACTAAACTCCACCAAAAAACTATCTGAAAATCACTTCACAATTTAATTACCCAATGAAATCCCATTTAACTAGAATATTTGCAAATAATACCTGAGAACTTCTTGTTATTTACTCTCACATAATAAAGAAAAGTAATTTCTTACTAGGCAAAATTTTTTAAAAGATAACAAAAAATGCCACCACTATAAAGACAGATGTTACTTCCTCAAATTAAGCTAAATGAGTAAGGAAGCACAAAGAAAAGGGGGAAAATATTATACTAAGAGAACTTCTGTGGCTAGAAGGAGAGATGGTAACAGAATTTCTTTAAATAATTGCTAAAATAAATGCTACTCAATATTAAGTTTAATGAATGATACTCCATATATAAAAGTAGCACTAATAATAATACTACCATAAACAACAAAAATTAAATCACTTTTTAAGTACAGAGATATAGTCTGTAACCTAAAGCACAAATATCGTAAAGATTTCCATAAGGATTTAATGGAAAATATGAATTCAAATGTTTTATGAGGTTAAAAAAAATGAAACAATTAGGATTTCAAGGGCCTGTAATATTACAAAACTCAAAATAAATGGTGTAAAACAAGTAAGCAGACATCATAACATTCACTTACCAGTATCTGAGATATATGCATGGAGCTGAACTGTCTCATCAGAAGGGACATTTGAAAGGTCATCTAAGGACTGCAGGGTGGGGGAGATAGGGAGAACGAAAAAAACAAGCAAAAAAAAGATCAGAGATACATCTTATTTGAGATGCATTTTGATTAATCTGTTTAATTTTCAAACTTTCAGTTCTTTACACTAAAAGAGTACCTTAGTGCACCGTAACAATGCAGGTAAGTGTTTGTACTACCTATTTGTACAAAGCCTTTCCTTTGCAGAGTCTGGGGCCTTCATTTCCCCTACCATTTTCACACAGTTTTGTGACCACTCATATTTGATCAAACATATTTGCCACTTTAGTTTGATATCTCAGTTCCAATGGAAGTACAGCTACAAAGTGTCTTTTACTGATCATTAAGAAAAAAATCCAGAAAACCTCCCAAACAACTGGGGAGATACAGATAACAGATCTTTTGGTTTTATCTTTATACCATTCTGTTTTCTTTCAAATGTCTTAAAGCACTACACAAAAGTTACAGTGCAGTAGAAACTGTATAGTTTTTCTGCTTTATGCATAAATAAAACCAGCCAACATTTTCCTCAGGAATATTTTCTGTTGTGAAAAACGAACAGGTACATCCTCAGCTGGTTAATGCCCTGTCTCCATATTCAATAACTACTGGGATCAAAAGAAGCCTAAAGGGTCTTTCACAGAAACCATGCTTTTAGTTAAAATTAATACATCTGATTACTATGATTTAACACTAAACTAAAGTTCTTCAAGATTGTTGAGTGAAAAACTTGCATACGCAATTGAAAGAAATAGAGGTTGGGCCACTACACGTGTGATCTTAATCTTAAATTACCAGGTTAAAAAAAAAAAGAGTTGGAGCTGCTTAAGCAAAATTCACAGGCACTGGAAGCCCAGTTACTTTACATATTCTACCCCAGAATTCCAAAATTCTTCGAAGAAACACATTTAGAATGAATATAGCTATCTTTTATCTTCTATAATTTAACCAAGCCAGTTTAATAGCGACTTACCACAAAAAGTTACCTAGAATGCACCTTACTGGTTAGCAGTGCCATACCTGTGTCAAACTAAAACCTCTACCTACATCAGTTCAGTTTCTAAAACTCCTCTGTTTCCTTAAACACTAAACAATGTATGTGATTACAATCAAAAGATAGGTTAGACTTGAAAACATGAATTATTTAAAGACTCTGCTCTTGCCCCTTCTTCATCTGAATTTTTATCAGCTCCACGATATCCCAGCATAATACTCCACTCCTTCCTCCCCTAGCTCTCTACAAGGAATGGCTCTTCTCTGCCACAACCACCTCAATCAGTCTCTGCCTAAACACCTAATGTGGAAGGTGAGGGAAATAACGTTTCTGTTATCAAGTCTACATACTGAATAAAAAGCAGCATTAAAAGTGTCTGAATACACTAACTATGCTTTAACATGTGTTGCAGTAGAGAGCATCTCTATGATACAGCTTGCAGACTTACAGTAATAAGGTCCCAGACTGAGAAGAGGTAGAAGAAGGAAACACCCGTCTGGGAAATCTGTTTTGCCACTGCACGCTATAGTGCTAAAAGTTTATGTCTGTCGAATGGTAAAACAGATGAATTCATGCAAAAATATTTTGACAGCAGACTTCACCTTTACCTCAAGAATTCCCCAATCCATAAGTTACTGGATGCTAGAGAGTATTCTGGTGAAGTATCACCATAAGTGAGCTGTTCCTTTAATCTTTACACTTGCTTCTGGTCATTGTTGGACATAGGACTTCAATTTAGTCCATTCTTGAGCAAGTCCCTTGGACAGCAATGACCTTGGTAAGGTGTCTTGCTCTACACTGCAGTGTCCAACTTAGGAGCAGAACAGCACCTGAGACTGGGGAGGAGCAGGCATTTGTGGAAGCTTGGATAAGTGCATGATATTCTAAAAGCTCTAGGGTCTGATTATCAGTAAGATGGAAGGGATGTTATGTTATAACAGATGAAGTAACAGTCAACTGCTCAAATATTTTGCTTGCTATGAAATACTGACATTAATATACTGCTGTATTTTTTACAGGCATAATTATTTCTTGTTTTCTTGCTTTCCTTCACAGTCACTCAATTTCCATTTTCTTTGTGATAAACTGAATGGGGTTCAAGCTGACATATGCTAATAACTGCCAAAAGTTCAACCCAGCCATTTCTGCTGTCCTTCAAGGTCTTGGACAGGTAACACCTGTGCAACTTCTCCTATTTACTCAATGCAAAGCTCCCATTATGGATCCATTTAGAGGAAATCTGCAAGAGTCTATAAATATTTACCATGATTTTCTACCCCCAAATCACCATCTTCTGATTTAATATAGTAGACTAAAGTGTCAAATCAAAAGGCAAAAATTAAGGTATTTTTGTAAAATAACTTTTCCTCAAAACAGTTTGAGCCTTTCTTCCAAGTTCTTCCAGTGAAAAGTATAAACTGCAGACAATGTGATTTACAATAAAAACTTTAGCAAACACTCAACTGCTGTGCCAAGGCACTATACAGCAACAATTAATACAAGTAAATGAAAAGGTTGAAACCTGAACAGATTAACACAACAGAGACATTTAATATGACCTAATATCTTTGCCATTAGATATATTCACAGGAACACAAGTTAATAAAAAACCTAAAAATATCACATCACAACCCAATCTTATTTAAGACATTGTCATTAGATACAAGTACAGAAATTCCTTGACCTTTGAAGTAACCTTTCCAAGGTCTATTTTTCTCATATAACAGGCCAACACAAGGGAGCTAAATGATGTGTACAGAAATTTAGTCTTGACATGGAATTCAGCCAGCAAAAACTAATCTAGCAGTATTCAAACACCTGTAAAAGCACTGAACACCCTGAACAATATGGACTACAGAAAAGTAAAAGTAGTTCTGCATAAAGAGAAATTTATTGTGCATTTCTGCTAGAATGTTCTTTGCTCTAATAAATGCAGTATTCCATAAGTACCACTGTCACAACAAAAGCAAAAATCAAGACTTTGAAGTGTCCCATGCAATTGCCTATTTGTATTGCAACCGTGCTTGATAGCGACTTTATGAATTTCTACCTCAGCCTGGAAAGTCACATGAAACTAAGCAGCAGATAACCACTAGCCAGATGAGCCATGGCAATGACAAACTCACATCCATGAAATATAACTCATCATGATAAGTCATAACATTACTAGAAAGAGCACTTAAAAGACATTTGGAAGATCTTTTAAAGAGATTAGTCAATAAAAAGACCACGTTTTTTAAGTCATTGTATGTAAATTTATAAAAATGATAAAAATAAATTTATAAAATTTATTAAAAAAATATGGCTAAATTAAGTTATTCTTCTGCATCTACATGAGTTTGCATAAATTGTATCAGCTAACCACCTCCCCTTTTCTTAGCATTCCAAAATGTAAACAAGAGGAAAACAGTAGGAAAGAAAATCCCAATTTAAATTTAGAAAAAACCCAAAACCCACAACAAAATGAACCCCATAAACAAACAACCAAGCCCCACACCGAAACACATTTACATTAATATTAAGTGTATTCCTTTAGAAAACACCCCCACTCCTCTGCGTGCAGCAAAACTCCTAAGCAGTTACAGCACCTTCCAAGAATGAACTAGAAGGGCCTAGGAATCACATAAACCAGGAAATTGCATGCAGACTATAAACCTTTATGTAAACCTTCATAAAACTACAACATTTGAAAGATACTCTCATATGCCCAATTGGAAGTTGTATACCTTGTGGCTCAGCTACACACTGTCTGCAGAGACATGTAAGAAGGCGGGGAGCATATACACCAACATTTTTATTATTTTTTTCCTTTTTAAATAACTACATTTGATTTTTGGTTTAGGTATAGTCATGTAACAAAGAAAAAGTTTTGAAAAACTGACACAGGTCAAGAATCACTTAAAAAAATAAAATTGAACTCGAAATTGGTCAGATTACAAAACAAAGATTCATGCTCGGAATAAACTCCAGATACTTTTATGACTCCAAATCAAGTCCTAACAAAAAAAAAAAATCAACCTACAAAAATCTAATTAAATGCCTAATTTTACAGTCTATTTGAATTTAAGCCTTTGAGATTTCTGTTTCAAATGATTTGTTTTCACCTATTATTACCTAACTCCAGATTTATATCTATTTAAGAAAACCAAACAGGGATAAGAAAGTATGCTTTTCATAAATTAACTGTTTCTGTGAGAAACAATGTAAAATTTCATTAAATACAGGAAAGTAGAAGAGAAGTCTTACCTTAGACAGTAATTAATAAACTGTGTGTTCCAATTTGATTCAAGAATTTTTTCAGAAATTAATTGCAATGAAGTAAAACCTCTCATGTACATAAGTTAAACTATTTTACAACACTTTCCCCACTGTTAAGGAGAAAAAAATAGTGATTTAAAAAAATCTCAGTACTTACCAGATTTATGCTGCCAGTAGGAGACCCATTAAAAGATTCTGGAAACAGTGAGGAAAAGGAAAGGAAAAAACAGGTCAGACAATTTATCCCCATAGTAGGGCCACATGTAAGTAAAAATGAATGCACAAAACATTATGGAAAATAAAGGAAAACTGTGGCACTAGGCAAAATGCTGCACCCAACATACAAGTGTTTCAAGTTTTCAATAAGGACACCTAAAGAAATATAAGTTTATAGAGGATCCTAAATGAATGCATCAGACAACATTTTTTAAAGTTTATATCCCCACATGATACTGCTTAAGGAGCTAGTTTAATAGCAAAAACAATTCCCATTGGATTTGTACTTCAGTTAGCAAGAACAGTAATATTATTTGCTTTAAAAAGCCACATCTCCTATGTATTTTCAATTTCTGTTTCCAGAAAGAAATATAGTTATGTATTAACCCAACATAATGAAGAGTTTAAAATATTTTTAATACAAAAACAGAATGGAAGAGTTGTGTATTTATTTTAGTAACAAACTTGTTACCAAGACCTCACAAAGATTTATATGAGATTAATAAAGTCACTACAGAGAAAACCTTTTCGAGTCCCAAAACAATTTACACACAAAAGCACAAGGAGGAAACATTAATATAAGTATCAGAGACACCACAAGTAGCATTTAATTTCCTAAAAACAGTGTCAATAATTTATTTTCATTTTAAAGCAGAGAAAAGAATGGCCCCAGGAAACACCCCTTAGAGATATAGAGCTCACCTCCTTCACCATCATCTGATCCTCTGAAACTGGGATCCTTCAGCATATCCAGCTCAGCTAACATACGCACATACAACACATTCTGCTTGAACGAAGGGTAGAACCTCTCATCTCGCAGCATCAGCTCATACACCTTTATTGAAACAAAAATGCCAGCTTCAGAAGTACTTTCTGCATTTTTTAATTAATCAGACTAGTTTTCAAAAATTCTACTTGAACAAGTATCTGTGCATATATGTCTCTAACTCACTCTTAACGGAAAGCTTATGAGAGATCACGGTGCCAGAAGTGTAACACAGTTTCAGAAAATTTCTAACTAGTCAGATGTGCACATCTAGGAAGGGAGGTAGCACAAAAGCTGTAAATGCTTCTGTCCTCTCTCCTTAACCCTTCCAATTGCACTATAAACCTTTTCAGTTTTTATCCATTTCATAACTATCTCAGTCTTTCTTTGTAGATAAACTATAAATGTAGACCTGCAAACACTTAGGGCAAGAGGTGAGAAGAGGAAAAGGAAGGGAGGGAAGACATTGTATGCAACCTTCTGACAATTTCCAGCTCAGCCAACACAATACAGCCCTACCTCACAAAGATTTAACCACACCACTTCAAACAATTCATCTTCATAGCTTATACAGTGTACATAGCAGCAATTAATTCATAATGTTTGGATACTCATGTCAGCTCTAGAATATTTTAATGATGATTTTTTTTTCATGGATGACTGTTCCAGTGCTATCATCTGGTAAGAATAGGAAAAAACCCAATTCATCAGGTCTGAGGAAGTTAATTTCTTACACTCGTCAGGAAACTCACAAGCAAGGCCCTTGTAACCTACTTTGAGCAATACAGATTTCAAAGGTGCTTTCATCAGACTTAAATTTGGGCCTCAATACAACAGCGATTCTAAGTTCTACAGCTCATATCACTATTTTTTAGCAAGAATGAGAACATTAAGGTAATGATCTAAAACAAAAATCTCTCAGACTGGTTCTGTAAGTTACTGCCAGAACATTAATCATTCACTTCTCCTTTTTAATTACGTATATTACACTTCAGTGATAAAGTCTACATATGCAGGTAGTAAAAATACTGTTTTTTCTTCAGAACTTGCTGCTTCTGAGTGCAATTTTGCAGAACAGACCACTCAGATTAACTTCTGGGAAGACATATAGAATTTAACATGGGACCATTACATCCACCTTTGAGAAAGAGAAATAAAACTGAATGAAAACTGTTCCTCTTACTTTACTCATGGCATTTTTCTTAAATTAGTGCATAAACACAAATAAAAATACCATAATTCTAAACTGTGCTTCATATTTCATTTCATTTCATACAGGACACCTGCTCCTTCTGTCTACTGCTTTGAAAACCATGGGCTAATGAATGGCTAAGCAGAAGCTGACAATTTAGAGTGTGATTTTCATAGAATAGAAAAATGGTAACACAGGTTTTAGGTTTTAGATACTTGAGTTCCTTCTTTTTCAGTGTCTGTAATTATGTTTTATACTCTATAGCATTAACTGTTCTTATGAAATACAGGATGAATAGAGTATACCTTTTTCTGAATGTCATCAAAGATTTCAGGTGTTGGATCCTCATGGTTCAGTGTTTCTGCAAGTTTTGCTACTAAGTTGTCATCAATATTAACTCTCGGAGATGCCTGTCATAGAGATCTAAATCAACTTTTGCAGCATAAAAATAAGAAACTTCTATTTTCACAAATTAAATTCAAAGCAGTGCTGCAATTCTCTAAGTCAACTAAATTGTTTCTTGACAAACTGCTCTATAACTGTCTGGAATACACAGTAGAAGTCAGACCCCCTCCATCCCCCAAATTAACTTCAGAGCTTATATTAAAACTTTGAAGTTTCACAATTAAACACTAGGAATTGTCTCAAAAAATTTATGTATACATTTTGAAGCAGTATCTAAACCAGATTTACTCAGACTTAAAAACAAATTTTATTTGTTTATGAATATAAAGATTTAGATTCAGAAATCAAGAACAAGCCAGTAAGAAAGTAACAGGATGAAGTCCTGAAGCATCTGAGGAAATGCTAACAGTTTGGCAACTCTGCCCATTTCTGAAGAGGTTACTGTAACCATAGTAGCTTTTTATGGAGACTCGGCTACAGCTACCAGCATGGCAACTCTATCAGCCATGAGATTCCCAGTCATTCCTTGGTATGACATATTTCAAACCACTGCCCATCAAGCACTCTTTCAGATGGGCCCAAGCTCACAGAGACAGGGAGCCAGCACTGAACCAGACTCAGCACACCTCACTTGATAGAACAGCTGAGAGGGTGAGTTTTCCAGCTTTGCAACAGATCTAGTGCTAGGTGGCTTCTGACTTCACACTGGTGAACATTCATTTAGCTCAAGAGCAAGCTCTGCACAGTGCACCATGTCAATGGACTACTGAGGTAAAAAACCAATAGAGCGAGCTCTGCACACTCCACTCTAATGCTAGACTATTGAGGTAAGTTAAACAAATTATGTGGAAAGAGAACATTACTAGATATCTCAGGGGTAATTTCTTGAAGGCAGCTTTTGAGTGGGAAGTGATTTTTATGCACATGCAAAATGAAGATGCTTTGTTAATAAAAGTTGATTAGTGGTTCCTTTTACAAAAGAATCCATTACTACCTATTGAAAGATATCCAATGGTGATACTTGAGCAATTTACACAAACAACCGTAGAGAGACACAGGAAGCTATTTCACTTGAAAACCCAATCTTAATCCAAGTTTGGACAAATATTGAGTTCTGTTTTTATAAAAACACTTCTTAAGGGGATGGGCAAAAGTGGGAGGCAGAATAAAAGGAAGGAAAAGGACAGCATATGCAGAAAGTATTTTTTATTCTGTCTTCACATTATTTCTGCCTATTCTAGAAAGTCAGCTTCTGAGGAACACAGTGCATTTGACAGGACAGTCAGTGGTAGTATGAGCCTTTTTAAAGGGGGGGGGGAGGGGAAGAAAAAAAGAGGAAGATATCTTCTCACTGCTTGACATAAGGAGAGAGAGAAGATGCACAAGCATTAGCTTAAAAGTCAACATGTAAACAACTTATGCTACATAACAACCATTTCATATTAACTTAGGTATAACTATCAAAGAATATTTATACAAAGAATAAACACCAAACAATGCAGAAATAAATTACTCCTACCTTTTCTGATAAATATTGCTCATAAACTCCAAATGCAGCTGCTCTTAATAGACCCTTGGTCTGATTAGTCTGATGTTTTCCATCTTTCTGCCGGCTTTGAAGTACCTCCAGCTGTTGCTGTGCTGTAACCCTGTATCCTTCCACTGTCATCCAGAAAAACAGATGTGCTTGGCCGCCAGTCTGCTGCATGTAATCTACAGAAAACAGACACCACATGACCCTTGTTACTGTTGTGCATCTTAGAATAGGAATTCTCTATGATGTTAACTACACATGAACTCCGGGATCTGGTTACACATCTGGAATACTTACCATATAGAGTCAATTGAAAAAATACTATATACATATTGGTGATAATCAGTAAACAAAACTGAGAGCAAAGTCTAGGAACTAAAAACTGAGAGCAAAGTCTAGGAACTAAGCACTGAATCCACAAATGCACAAGCAAGAAGTGAATCTATCATTACCGTGTGAATGTAACAGGCTGTACAACATGATACAAATGAAGAGAAAGTTCAAACTGGATTTCTAATGAAGCAGGTTTATAAAATCATAGGATCATAGTTGGAAAATAGGTTCCAGACCACCAATCTACCACTTCCAAGTCCACCACTAAACCACGTTCCTAAGCACCACATCTACATGTCTTTTAATACCTCCAGGGATGGTGACTCAACCACTTCCCTGGGCAGCCTGTCGAGCCAATGCTTCACCTTTTTGGTAAAGAAATGTTTCCTAATACCCAATCTAAACCTCGTCTGGCGTATCTTGAGGCCATTTTCTCTTATCCTGTTGCTTGCTGCCTAGGAGAAGAGACCAGCCCCCACCTCACCACAGCCTCTTTTCAGGTAGTTGTAAAATGGTAAGGTCCTCCCTGAGCCTCCTTTAGTCCTGGTTAAACAACCCCACTTCCCTTGGCCACTCCACATAAGATGTGCTCTAGACACTTCAGCAGCTCTGTTGCCCTTTTCTGGACATGCTCCAGCACCTCAATGTCCTTCTTACAATGAGGGTCCCAAAAATAAATACAAAATTTGGGGTGTGGCCTCACCGGTGCCAAGTACAGGGGGACAATCTGGCTACACCATTCCTGATACAGGTCAGGATGCCTTTGGCCTTCTTGGCTACCTTACTGAATCTCATACAATTTATTTTGGACCATCAATCCAGCCTTCTTCCCTCTATAGAGCCTTCCTGCAGATCAACACTCCACCCCACTTAAGTGTCATCTGCAAACTGACTGAGGGTGTTCATTTCATACCCAACTCTCACATCACCTTGTTTGCAAACAACAGGTTCACATGGGTGCCTTACTAGGTTGGCTGCCTCACCCACTGTGTCAGGAAGTACCTTCCACACACTTCAGGAACTTCCTGGACTGTTTCCTCTCTGATGTATTTCCATCTACTGAATCAAAAGCACTATAACCACGAACAAAACTGGTGGATATTCTTAGCAATGACATTTAGCAATTCCAAGTATACAGTCCTGTGAGTCAGCACATTCTTTATAAATAGAACAGATCAGATAAATTAACACTTACCCATAAAAAACTGTAGTGCAACATTGTCTACCAGAATATGGTCCAGAGGGACTGTGCAAAGTTTTCCAAAGTTTGCTGCCAGTTTCACAGTATCTATTTCCTGCAAGACACAGTTCAGTGTGTTCATAGGCTTTTTTTGTAATTAACTTTAAAAATTTTTACCACAAAGCAGATAGGATTTAAAAAATTACATTATATATAAGAAAGTAGCATGTCAATGACTGGCTATTTTCACAATCACTAATAAATGAAGGTCTAGATTAGAAGGTAATGTTCTCATAATTATTTGCCTTCAAAATGGTCTACATCTATTCTGCTCCATGAGAAGCTGGATTTCAATATTGCTGTTCATGTAATACTACATAGGTCAAATTAACCCCAAATCTCCCACCAACAGTGACAGCAGCAGAAAATTAACAAGAATTAATTTCAGCATTTGATGGGCTGCAGGTCACCACAACTTAAATTCTTCTCTGTCCAATTTTCTCCTGTCAATATGACATTTCTTGCTATAGTAGTAATGCCTTCAGGTCCAGGTGTGCAATGCTTAATTACTTTAAGTCAATATATACAGAATATTACATTATCTTGGAACCACACTTAGGCCCAATTAAGAGAGTCAAGAAACTAAGCAAAGCCAAACACACAAACTCTATCAGCCCTAAACTATAAAAGAAGCAAAATTAGTAACTTGTCAGTGACTTGCAACTTAATTCTTTCAGAACTAAAAAAAATGTCAAAACACTTACTTTTCCTGACTGCAACCTCTGAATTCTTGAATCACATACTTTAATAACATATAATAAACTGTTTATTTGATTTTTTATAGTGTTGATATCTGAAAGCAAAAACAAAGGATTAAGCAATGCAGACGAGTAAATAAACTCTTGTTCTGATATGCTCTAAAAATATCATATAAAAAGTGACATACCACATACAAAACACATATTTGAGGAGAAGGTTTTTTTTTTCAGTTTAAATACCTTACTGATGGAAGTGACCAAGAAGAAATGCTTTTCTCTTCCCTTTTTCAGATTAATGGTTAACTGACTACCATTAATACCTTAAATATTGCTGAAATTCAGAACCACCACTCAGGCAGTTTTGGTTTAATAGAAATACACTTAGCTAACCAAATACTCTATACTTACAAAAAGGAATCAAACACACATCAACCCACAAAACACTCATGAAAATGAAAATTAGAGTTTTAACACTTCTTATGCAATTTGTTTTTTTTAAAATAAAATATTTTATACTATGCTGCAGCAGAGCTTGTATTTTCTAACTGATGGAGTATTCTACAGATCATGCTGGCAAATGTGTTTCATATTTTACAAAACAATGCAGCACTAACCATCTCCTGCTGTATCTAGAGATCGAAGATATTGCAGTTCTTCACTTGCTTTATCTTTCACTGCTTCCAACTCTCCTATATTATCACTTAATTTAATAATATTCATAAAGGCCTCATAGTTACAGTTGGAATCACGAATCTGAAACACAAAGTTTTACAGTATGAGTAAAGCAAAACAGCTAAAAGCACAAGACATGATTTTTCATTCAGTGAATTAGTTTGATACAGCACTGCAAAGCAGCATTTTGAAAGTTCTTTGATGCTTCTAAACCTTTCTTTTAGTACTGAAATTTTACATGGACTAAGAAAGAAAAGGCATGCACAGTCAAAACCTATTTCACACCATAACTTTGTTTTCAAGAAGTACAACAAAGACACATGGAAAGCCCGTGAACCTACTTAATGAAGATCTTCTCCAAAACTCAATGCACCTTCCTCTGCTATTATCTCCTTAGCTAAGTAGGCAGAAAATGCTTAGACTGAAAAAGTTCAGCTTTACCAAGATTCCCTGCAAGTGTACATGCTCTCAGAGTAATGGCTTCTTAAGATACAGAATAACAAAAAGAATTAAAACATTCTACAATGTAATCATAACGTGCTGAGGGAGTGGGGAAAGAAGAAAATTACTCCTCTCTGGAACCCTAATTCAGACACCCCGGCAAATACTATTAAGCTATTTAAACACATACTATTTTACCAGTATTGGCATAGAGTGAATCTGCTCTAGGGACTCAAAGGAATTTGTGCAAGTGAAGGAAGCCTGCTGTGCTGCCAAGAGCACTGAAAACTGTGCTGTGAATGCAGCATGGAGATCAGGGGAAGGTTGGCAGATTTAAAGCACATACACGCAGGTGCTGAGGGTTGAGTTCTAATGTTGTCTTTACCATCTGAAGCCAAAAAAGTCACTTCAACCACATATCTTTCAAATTCTCACTTTGATATGGAAATGTAACACGTGGTCTGTACCACAGAAGTGCATTGACATGAGTTGCACGAAGCAGAGAGAATGAAGACTGGATACCATGGATCAAAGTTAATGGAAAAATCTCTCTAGAAATCTGCTTTTAAAAGTAATAGTGCAAGCAACACTTGAACTTCAAACATTTTGTAAAAATGTGAAAAGCCTGAATAATCTTCTAATTTGATATTGAGGCTTTGTATTTTCTTGCAAGAGAATTAGTATTGGACTGTGGTATGTCTCGAAACCCGGAATTAAACTTCTCTTTTTCAGAAATTGACTTTTTCATTCAAGTCTGACTTTATGTCAAAGGTTCCAAAAAGAGCCAGAATTTATTTCAGTCATCTCTACTTCTGACCTTAATTTCTGCAACAATCTTCATTTCGTAAGACTTGTATTAAATTTTTTTCCTTATCTTTCTCCCAGCACATTTACTTCCTCATCTCAGGAAGCAATTTTGAAAATTAGTATTTGGGACATCACCATCATAACAGAAAGCTTTATAAAAAACTCAGAATCCTATCTCTGGATGCAGCCAGGGGCAGTGCTCAGTAAATAAAGAACAAGGCCAAGTTACAAATAAAGAACATGCGTAGGAGGAAAGGGGAATCAAAAATTGAAAATTCTGGTCTGTATGAGCAATGTTGTTTTTTTCCTAAAGATAGGTTCCTGTAGAATAGCAGCATGCAAACTTTCACATGAAATGGAGGAGGCTGGAGTGACAGAAACACTGTACACATACACTTGAATCCATTCCACAATTCCATACATAATAAGAACTTCGAAATGCAAGGGTGTTCTCAGCATAGTATTTGCATGTACACTATAAGACTAAAATATATGAATAAAAAGAGGGAGAACTTGGGGGAAAAAAAATTAAACTTGATTCATGAATATAAGGGATAATAAAGTACAAGAGTAAGTTTTAACTTGCTTCACAAAGAATCAGTAATGTTAGTTAAAGCACAAATATTCTCTTTATGTTAACTTTACTATATAATACTACTTCTAAAATTTTGGGGGCTTTTCTTGCAGGTTCAATAGAGAGTTATCAAAGTAAAAAAAATTGTTTCATCCCATTCAGTTGAATTATTAAGAGTTACCACAAACAGTGCTAAAACAATTGCCCTGAAAGTCCTCAGCAAAATAAATCTTACTAGTTTCATTCTTGAGGCCTCTCAAGCTTGAAAGGACTAACTGTAAACACAGTTAACTGCCATACTTCGTCAACAGCCAAGTAAAATAGTCAGAAGAGTCATCTTTACATTTTGTGATACATTTGTCCTCAGTAAAGCAACTATTGCCAAACAATCACAATGAAGAGTGCAGATAATATAAATTTGTGTGTGTGTGTGTATAAAATGTAAGACAGCAGCTGTAAGTTCACTATCTCTGCCAACATATCCATTGGTAATGTTTATACCAGACATCCATCCACCATGATTACAGGGAACGTATTTTATATGAAACTACTCTGGAAATATCATTAATTTTAAACTTTTTAAATCTTACCATCCATATGACATACTGATTAATATAATCAGGATCACTGAGCTGGTTTATTAATGGAAGAAGAATTCCTCGGGAGAGGATTTCCTAAAAAACAAAAGATAATAGATAATTTTACACATTTATTCATAAAGTTAGTATAACTGCAACAATATAAACATTACTGTGTAGAGGATAAATAAGAAAAGTGTAATTACAGAAAACATTAATAGGCACTACCACATTCTCTTCCAATTAACATTACAAAATGTTAACACCTCAAGAAAAAAACCATCAATTTTATCATGCTTTTCTAATGTTGGTAGACCTAGAAGAATCTTCAAACACATTTCACACAAACTGTTCTCTGCTATTAAATACTTACCAAGACTCTACTGCATTTAAAATACCCTATTATTTAATTAGATCAATTTTAGAAAATAAGAACAGCACTTTGGATCTAAAATTTTTTATGACATTAAACCAAAGAACTGGGATGGCTTTTAGAGTCTGTACTTACCCTGACAAAGTATCGCATGATCTTGTTCTGGAAGTCTCCAGGAGGTAGCAATATATACAGTAAAACTTCACACAGATCCCTTAGGAATCCTAGAGAGGGAAAACAAAAACCTCTCAGCACAATTTCATATTATGCTACTCCACATCTTACCTGATATAAAATCCCATAGATAAATCCTTAATTTTAAGTTCAAATATACATTCATATATCTCTTACAGTCCAAGCATTGCAGTGGCACCTTTCAGATGGAATATAAGCAGCACCGACAAGAAAGGTCTACCTCAAAATCAAGACAACAAAAGCCAAATTCCAAGATAATAAAACCCCAACAACCTAACACTAATGTATTATCCTTACTTAGCATACATAGGTTTTATTCCCTTCCTTCAACACTTTGCCAAAAACAAAATTTTTTTGAAGGAAGACTACAGAGTAGAGATAAGGAATGCACATCTAACTAAAAGCAGTAAGAATCTGCAAAACCATCCCCTACCTCCCAGAAAAAAAAAATTCTATCTTCAAATTTTTCCAATAAAAGGAGGAAGACTTACACTTGTATATGCTTCATTTCAATTACAGCATTAATACATATAAACTAGAGGAAATATACATGTATAGAAGATAATCACACTTTCAAAGTCGCATGCTAAGATTTTAATGCATTTCATATTGTGAACAGAATTCCTACTATTTTAATTTATTCTCCCATACTAAAATATTTACTCAGAAGATAATATTGAGAGACCTTCTTCATCTTTGGGAGAAGTGCAGACTAGATCACGACAGACTTCTTTTTCCATTTCAACTTCAACCTCAAAGAATGTATCTACAAGTTCCTCAGCTTGATCTATGCAAAAGAAAATTGAAAAACCCATGTTTTTGTCAAGATTAGAAATTTGAGAGCAAACTTGAATCATAAAATAAGGCTAACTTTATTTCACACATGTAAGATACCAGCCTACTCAGACACAAATCAAAAAATATTTCACATTACCTTTCATCTGATCACCTTTCTCTGCTATCCTTTGCTGAGCTTTTCTGAAAACTCGAAGATGAGTGCCAAAGTCATCAACAAGTCGTGTAGTGAAATAAGGCTGCCAGTCTGTTTCCTTTGACCTATTAGTAAAGGACATCCATGAAAATGAATTATTTTATTCTGAACACAAAGAACAATAATAAATTTCTACTTCTTCCTTCCTTCCTGCCAAAAAACACACTAATAGTAAACATGGAAAAGCAAAGAAATAAATCAGTTTCCTAATTGCCTATCCACTGAAAAATCAAATATTGTAAAATACCCCTCTTGCACCACATTAATATTTATGCTTCATTTAGTTTAAAGTCAACATTTTCATCTGGAATAGTGTTCTGATTTGTGACATTGTCAAAGATCTGTGAAAAGCGCTGATATAAACAGTTTACAACCTAAAACTAAAATACTCTCCAGGTGTTTTTCAGCCATACTTTCTACCATTTTGGAAGGCACCTAAATAAAATTATTTTCTTCTGAATTCGCAGAATATGCACAAGCAAGAAAGCACACTTTTCACTTGAAAGTAAAAGCAATCTAGTATTATCAACAATTGATTCCACAGCTTAGATGAGGTGCTTAGCATATTCTTCCAACAATGCACATAAGTTTACATCAGAAAATAGCCACTCTTAGATTCGCACAAAACTACTTCCTTAGTGGTATGAAAAGGATAGAGATATTTTTATGATGTCTGTGCCTTACCAGGCAAACTCAAAATGTGATTGTACATTATAGGTTTAATGAAGCTTGATGCTAGTAGCAGCTCTTACCCTGTACTAAGTATTTTATTGCTTGAACTCTCTCAAGATGCCTACTTTGCTGTAGCAGGAATCCTTCTACAACACTTCCTTTTTTTGTGTTTGTTCCCTTATCTGCTCTTTCTTTCCTCAAGGAAAGAGAAAGAGATAAGGAACTCTGGAAGAAAGGGAAGCCTACTGCAAAATCTAGATGTGCAAATAAGAAGCAGAGCTGTCCCAAGGGGCAGTCAATCAAAACATCACCAGTTCAGATCCGCCATCTGCACAACGACAACCGCAGCAAACCACTGGGTGGCAGCCTTACACCGGCTCCCAAAGCCGCAGCTCTAGGGAACCAAACATTCCCACTGTCCTCATTCTCCCCAGAAGCTCACAGGCTGTATGAAACGACAGGCCATGGTACTAATCTAAACTGCTCCAGGTACATCCAACTACAGGGGTTATAAATACACCACATCGGTTTTTTCTGCAGAAGAACTGCTGCAGGCCTGTGAAATTGATTTGCTTTGTACAACAGAACACAACTGCACAGGAACAGTGCCTATTTTGGAAGAGCTACAATACTGTAGGAAAGAAAAATAAACTTCCTAGAACTTGACCTACTTTGACACAAGCTCAGTGCTTGATACTGTCCAACCAAGTAACTTTGCCAAACAGACAAAAACACTGAGGCTGGGTAGCCAGGTCTGTTTCATGCAGCTGTACGTTTGGTTGCTGCAACAGTTTATTTAACATCGTTTTCACTATTTCAACACTGTTTCCTAGGATTGGCACTATTTTACTATCAGTAAGATTATACTATAATTACTTTTTCTTAGTATTAAACCTAGCTCTCCATCTTTGACCCTTGTTGCCAGAAAAGCACACTGAGCTACATTTTCAAGTCAACAGAGGGAGGGGATAACACCTTAAAATTGCTAAGTAGTTAATTATATTTGGGTGACCCACAACCTCATCTGCAGAGAAAGGAGGTAAGCATAGTGGGATGCATACCTGAAACAAAAACTTTAATAAACAAGTATATGGATATAAAGGCATGTGGTACCTGGGCTGAAAAATCAGCCATACTAAAGTAGTAAATATGCCAGACAAGTTGCTTAATCAAGTAGGAGGAAGTCAGGGAACAGCAGTAGAAATTTGGGGAATTTAACAAATCATCCATTTGTTTTCAATCAATCCTGTTTCAAAAAAAAGGTTTGCACATTTCATTCCCGAGACTACTATTCCTTTAAAAACACCCATTGTTCTTATACATTGAAGAGCAATACCACTTCTAAAAATCCTCTGAGGTGATACATATGTTGAATTCAAGACTTTTGGATTGACTCATCTTGGGAGTGGCCCTAATCTTTATATGAAACAGACCTGAGTACAAGAGGTGATGATTCACTAACATAATGTTTAAGTGGCAAAAAAAAAAAAAAAAAGGCAGTTCAGTGATTTTAGACATTAATCTAAGTTTTGAAATGGACATTTTGCAAAAGATCATGATGACAAAAATCATCATCTCCATTATTCCCTTAAGGGATCAGCAAAAGATTGTAGTTCTTACATTATAATATTTAATGTTCACATGTTCTTTCAGTATAATGCACTGAACTATGATAGTGAATAAACTTAATCACTTATCTACTACTATACAACCCACAGTATATTGATGTAAATATAAATAAATCTTACCTGGCAGAAAACTGAACAAGTGCATACTGAAGAGCCTGCCTAATTTCCAGAAGAAAGGACTCATCATCACTTAGTGTGTAATACCAATACTGCACATAGTCTCTCAGGGAAAACTGGATAACCTGAAATAGGAAAGAAAAAAAGTAAAAAGGAACTAATGAAAAAGTACAAAAAAATTACAAGTTTTTGTGTCTGATAACACAAGTGCAGTTATCTTAAAAGGTTACCATGGCAAACCATACTCCCTTGCCATTACAAAACTGAGAGAGAAACAATAAAATTCACACACTGAAACTTCTTATTCATACTGGTTTGCACACAGTATTTTTATCACCACTATGCTGAGAAAATATAATATACTGAAAACATACTCAAATATTGCCCAATATCCTGGCCCATCTTCAATGTTTTTTTCATTTACCGCTCTCAAATATGATAAAAATTTGAACTTCTATTTGTCACTCAACTACTTCTATATTATATAGTCAATACTTGCAAAAAAAAATAAAAGTAGGTTGAATAGTCCTGGTTAGAACTTACCTGTTGCAAAGGCTCATCAATTATATTTGCACCTGTCAGTCTTCTGTCAATCTTAATAGGTTTGGCTTCACGTTTCATTTCTTCTATGCACTTCAAAGAGATTGGGAAATGTAACTTTGCAGGATTTATCTCTAATTAACAAACAGCTCTACTGTTTATTTTACATATATATATATCCAGTAATAACTTCATATAACATTTTCCCTATTATTATAATTTACAGAAAAGATGCAATCTTAGAATCACAGAATGTTTTGGGTTGGAAGGTCATCTAATTAAACTACACCAGGTTGCTCAGAGCCTTGTTCAACCCGACCCTGAATGTTTCCAGGGATGAGGCACCCACCACCTCTCTGGGCAACATTATCATCTGTATTTTTCACTCTATAGTAAACAATGATGAGGAACTCCCGAAAACTTACTTCTTGCTTACTGTAAAGAAGCAAGTACTTGCTAAATTACTACATCAGAAGCAAACAAAACTCCAATTGTTAGAAAAGAACGTGGGGGGACACAACAGCAGCACAAGATAGTTCTTGTGCAAGACTCCAATTCTCTCCTTGTTTGTGAACTTCATTATGCAATTTCAGGCAGATAATTTTCAGTTGGGTTTTTTGGTTTTTGTATCCACCTCAGTTTATTCTATATGCCAGAAGAGAAATTACTTTTTTGTACCATTGCTACTCAACAGATAAGCCTTGGGAAAGTAATTGATGAAGAGGGAAAGAAATTACTTTACAGAAGGATTTGCAACTCTAAGCAATTAAATCCAAGAATGACCTCATCAGAGCTGACTTTTGGCAAGTTACATACTGAAAAAGAACACCTTTTATCTGCGCTTTCCTCAAGTGGACTAACACAATGTCTTTCTACAAACTTTAGAGGAAATTGGCAACAAACCTCCCTATTTTCACAGAAATAACAACCCAACAACTTACAATACTGTTCAAATAAAGCAATAATTTGATCTAGAGAGAAAGTTATGGCTATACTGGAAAAAAAGAAGAACTGCCAAAACCATAAGTGAAGAAATTATAAACCATATATTCAGAGTTTCTATTCTATTTGACTCTCCCTAAGTATTCCTCTTTCTAATCAGTTAATAGTGAATGACAGTGAAATACTTGAGGTCAGAAAAAAGACCCAACATCCTAACTAACCAACTCAGTATCACAACACAGAAACATTTTGTTGCAAAACTCTGTATATTTTTCAACTTTCAAGACAAGGGGAGGTTCAATGCTACTTAATACAGATAAGGCTGGCTCACATTCAAACAATACATCAACTACATACTAATGAATTTGCAAAGTATTTTCATCTTGATCATGTCAAAACCACCAAAATGATACAGAACTGAATGATTAAATATTTTTACTAAGTGCAGCATAGTACAAATTACCAAACAAAATTGTCAGAAGAGAGTTTTGAAGGAGTGCATGCATAAAACTACATTAGGAAAATACAGCAGCAAAAAAAGTAGCAGCTGCAAGAAAGAGAGAGAGGGATTCACAGAGAATACACAAGAATACTTGGTAAAAATTTGAATATGCTCATAGGATCCAGGTTTCAGCTTGGATTTCAGGAATTCATCTTGTCCAACCTTTTACTCAAAGAAGAGCCAACTACAAGGTTAGACCATTTTTTCATATTCTTCTTCTCCAGCAAAATCTTTATGTACTTGCAGTATAATTTAATTTGCTTCTGATATGTCTGAAGACATCTAAAATTTAGAATATGTGCTTTATTCCGTTATAGGTACCTCAGCTGACTGTAGTCTCACTTGGAAAGCATTGCTGGTTGTATGTCTGCCTTCCAGACACAAAGGACAGACTTAAAGGAAGGACTCAACTCACATGACAACTGTCCTATTTGACTGCCACTTGACTCACAATTAGTCTAATGCTGTCTTAAATTATTAGTCAGGAAAAATGTGTATCACTTGTTATCCTTACATTGGACACCTCCTTGTTTCATTTTAAGTAGGTAGGAAGCACAGAGAAGGAATGCAAGACACAGACTCCACATAGTGAGATGCAGCACAAAGAAATCCAGGCTCCACAAGCATCTAACTGCACTGACTGAGTAGCTTCAGACTTCTGCTTCACTGTTCTAACAGATATTTTTGAAGTCCTCTTTTGAAACTGTTAGGTAACTGTTAACCATGAAATATGCCTCCCATGGACTGTGCTACTATTTCCCAAATTGTGGTCACAGGGTTTCATTCGTGAACAAGACACACACATTTATACATCTGCATCAAATCCATGACATAGGATATGACCCACTGACTTAAGGAGATTCAGAGACTAGTCAGGGATCAAACATGCAATGTCTGCTTGTAAGTTATCATTGTTATCTTAAAGTAATTTGGCAATATTTTACCCAGTCTGTGGTTCATGAAAGAAGTATAACCTATACACACTAGCCACTAGAAAGAATATTTATTGTTCAAGACCACTTGGGGCCACAATGGTTTCCAACATGAAAACAACTTCAAATTAAAAATATTACTTTCCATAAAGACAAGTCAGCAGAAATTTAATACAGAAATAGCAAACAGGAATCATAAGCAAACTCCACATTTAGTTTTGGTTAGGACCCATCTCTTCTTGCACTGCTACTGAAAAGCTCAGCTACACTAGTTAATACTATTTTAATGCAGTGGCAAAAAAGAAATGCAAAACACTATTGTAGAAAACAAACAGATTTTAGTTGGTGAACAGCTTCAAACAGCATTTTGTAAGTCAGCTAAAAATAAATACCTTTGTATTACAAAACTTAAACCCAGAGATTAGTTGAGACAGGTCAGTTCAGGAAAGTGATGTGTCAATAATCCATATTCAAATCAGACGTCAAACTACTGAATTTGCAAACATTATACAAAAAACTCCACAAGCTTTTATTCTTTTATAAATCAACCCGAGCACACATATGTACTAAGCGCTTAAAAGAAGGAACATTAACATTTAAAAAAAAAAAGTTTCAGTCATGTAGAGGAAATTTAACAGAAAAATTTCTCAAAATATGCCCTCAAAACACAAGACATAAGTAGCACTCCACAATCTATATAACATAAGCACTAAAGTCTATATAGCATCAAGAACCTGAGTCCTCTAAAAGGAGGTTTCACTAACAGAACAGAATCATTAGTTGACTGCTGACATTTCCTTTTTCAGCCTTAAACATTTTATTTTTCATTTGGACCAGCGACCCTACTTTACAGTTTAGAATATACATAAGTTCCAGATTTCTTTTAATAGATTCAAAGACTTTAGTGAAAAGGCCATTTACCAACTGAGCTATGAACCACTCACAAAAAAAGTTCTGTGATTAGAAAACATACTGCTGATCACAAAATAAATTTCTATGTGCTACTGATAATGCTGAACACTCACCCCCTTTCATAGACAACATGAAGTGTAGTGAACTGACAGCTAAGAAAGAACAGGGTGTTTCAGTCAGAAAAGTTGTGAGATCAAATTTAACATAACTAGCAATCTTTGGGTCAAAGTGTTTTCTCTATGCTGATGACTGCAAATGGATTGGGCCAAGATATATCTACACTTCAGAGCTACCAAGATGTATTGGTTCATAAATTAGGAATTCCTAGGAATTCCACCTCTTGGCTATATTAACAACTTTTTCTGTACTAAACAGATGCAGATTTATCCAGTTAGGAACCCTGAACTTAGATCTGTCAACCAAAATGCTGCGTCTGTTAAGAAGTAAGAAAAGAGCTGAAAAGTGGATCCCACTGCTGCTCTGTATCTATGCCTTTCTAGGATTTTTGCTTGGTCTTGAAGATAGCCAAAGATAACCTCTACATCCTTGAAATACTGCAAATCTAGGGTTTGTAACAGTTTGACTTTCTCACTTAGGCAGGCAACTTTCTGACTACAATCAAAAGCGGAGAGACTACAGATCCAGTGATGAAAGATGCCTCAACAGTCATGACAATCTTGTACATGAAAGCAAGAAACAGCTACCCACCAGAATAAACCAACATATACAAGTAGTCTAGAAAGGAATGGTTTAGCAACTCCCCCAAGATGATATTAGCCAGTCATATCATACTAATTTCTCATAATGAAGAAACAAACTTTCCATAAACTATTAAAAAGCTGGTACTTCAAGAAGGAAAAATATTGCATTTCACTTACACCTTGCAGCTGACTCAAAATACAAAAGCTGGCTGGTTTACCTTGAGAATGGGCACAATTCTTAGATTAAAACTGATTATTAGTGTCATTCTGATTTCCCAAGTTATAAGATATGATCTAGAAGTTAAGACCAAAAAAACTTTCCTTACCTTAGGGATCCCAACTGATGTACAAGGGAGAAATGAATGTTCACACTGCTCAAGGTATTTTTCTGAATTGCTTTTTCCAAATAAAAGAGTAACCACAAAACCCCTAAAATTGAAAAAGAAAGACCAGGTACAACAACAGCCATCTTTTCCCCACCTCTAAAAATATTTCACAGCAAGTTATAAACTGACAATGTATGATAGTTCTCACTGTTTACTCTCCTACTCTTTCACAGTGTAACATGCTGCTCAAAATAACTGACACGATTAACTAAGAAGTTTCCCAGTCTTGCATTACCTATCTTGATATATTATCACATAGCAAATCTACAAAGCACTATCTATGCTACACAATCTGCTGCAGGAGAAGAACCTTTGACAGCACACAGCCTATGCTCACAAGTATTAGTGCATGGAAAGAAATAAACTCTGTAGGCTACTCCATTGTAGCATAAGCCACAAATACACAGTCCAAGAATAAACTGATGTAGTAAGCATAACTAACCACTGTATATGTGGTTAGCACATTGTGCTCACCCTTGCTACAAAAGCAAGAATTTATTTACAACTTGTGACACTAGCACACAAAAACACATCAACGTCAAGTTGGTTTTACTAAGAAATAGATGAAAACCTAGTGTCTGTCCCAATTATAGCATAAGCAAAGCATGTAGCCTTTGAAATACCGGGGAAAAAAAAGAAAAGATGAAGTCACTGCCATTTAGATTAGCCTTGGGATGGCTAAACACACGCAGCTTTTTACACACATTTCAAAGCATTCAATTTAAAGGCCAGCTGACCAGCGTATGTGACCACAGGAACTCACAAAGCTATTCCAGGTTTGAAATGTGCTGAAGTAATACATTCTTTCAATATAGATAGCTGTTGATATACAATACTCTAAAGATTAGAGGAAAAAATCCTATTCAAGCTAAAATATGCTGTTTAAAGGTTTTAATTGTGAAAGTTAAAAAATTATTTTTAAGTCCCCCAGAGACTTAATAATTCAGAAGCACAGAAGTAACTTCATGAAAGAGGGGGGAAAAAAAGGCTACACAAATTATCAGCAACTGGACAAGTATAACAAGAGTTGACCAGATACTCTAACCCCTTAGAGCCATCTATACCTGCCATCTGACAGCGACAAATAAAAGCAGATTTAATTGTCCTTCTGCTCCCAATAACGTTAAAATCATAACACCAATCACAGTCCACAGTAATTTGCTTAGAAAAATCTCAGTATTAGTTTCACTAATGTTTTGGTTTGTTTTCAACAATTAAAGTTTGGATTTTCTTTTGATGATCTATGACTTTTCTATTAGAAAATTCAGTTGTTTTTTAAAGAAAACAGTATACTCAAATTTGGCTTAACATCAACTTTAACTTCAAACATGCATCAGAAAGCTGCTTCTCTTCTTTTATTCAAAAGGACTGAAGCCTTGGAAATAACTAGCTATAGATTGTATCTCTGTTTTCTTTCCAATGTTTTGATACTTTTTAAGTCCATGACTCATTCAAAAACACTAATACTACCAATATGGTTTAAAAACATGGTCATCTTCTTAGATGTCTTTAAGTATTTTCAGTTTTACGCTAGAAATGCTAAGAGCTTCTTCTTCTCTGGCAGAAATTAATACATTTTATTAAACGTAAAATCTTGTGAGCATTAGAGAAGCATACATAGTCTGACCATTCAGGATATCTGTTAGCTAACCAGAATCTTCCAGTGTAAATGCTTATTTAATTCATCAAGTGGATTCTCAATACATCTCAATACATGAGAAATCATGTTAGTCTTCTCTAAATGAATAGAGCAGAAAAAGAAGGATATTGTATTTTGCTTAATTTTTAAAAAACTCTTAAGGCCAGCTTTTTTTTCAACAGCAGATTAACAACAGAACAAAGGTAAAAGACAGAAAAATGAAGACCAGAGATTTATCATTTTCCCCTCAAGTCTGAAAAGCAACAGTCTCAGCCGAATGCTTTGTGAAAGTCAAAAAGCAGTTACAGAACCATTCCTGATTTGGTCAGCAGTTACAATGATCAATGTAGCCAGACAGTCACACACATATGGATGTGATTGAGCATCAATAACTATGGGGTTTGATGACAAAGCAAATTCTTTCAAATGGCAAAGCAACTGATGATCCAAGAAATTTCGATTGCTGCATTTGGTAGAATCACAATTCACATCATTTTTATTTTACTTCCTTAGGACTGAAAGAGGGAAGGAAAGAGAGTAAGGGAAGAAAAACTCTTAGTAGAAAAGGCAGATGGTAACAGAGGCTCAGCACTCAGGTTAAGGGATCTACACTAGTACTTGAAGGAGAGGAAAAATGAAGAAGAAGAATATGCTGTAATATTCTACACAGGTTAAGCAAAAAATACCTATCTTTAACCTCCTGCTTTTGGTGGAAAGAGTTCAGGTCCCTAACTGAATGAGTTACTAGATCTTGAATGGAAAAAGGCTAACATTTTATAAATCAGTCTTGAAACAAAACAAAATTAAATAAGGAGAAATTTTGATTTTGAACTTTTATTCATATATACCAAAGGTTTCAGTACTCTTCAATGTACACAAAAAGCAATAGTACGTTTACTACAAGCTATCTGTGCAAACACAGCGTTGAGAGCAAATCAAAAGGAAACACTTAGCACATAATATGAGTTAAACAGTATAAACAGATTGATTATATTGTCACAGATATATCACCATTGTCTTCCTGCACAGCTCACTGGTGTATAATTTAAATGCCCAGGTCAATACAAAGAATGCAACCAGCTGTGATTCAGCATTTTCTTCTGTTAAAACCACAAAATGGGACAGAAGCTGGACTTCCAGCTAGTGGAAGTCAGAAACCTTTGATAGAGGTCACTTCTTTCTTGAATGAAGTACAAACCCCTAGAAAACTGTGTGACAAACTGGATAAGAACTCCAAGTTTCAACAAAAAATTAAACCACAAAAATCCATGTAAAAACTTGTGCTTTTGCTCCAGAGAAGGGTACAGTAAATATTATGGGTACTACTACAATCATGAACCAAAACTAAATTTTTGTTTCCTAAATTTATGCAAAAGGTGTTATGAAATATAATTGCTAATCATAAGCACAAAAGTTACTTCATTACATAATTTCTGTTTCTTTTTAACAGAAGAAGCATGACCAAGCATTTTGTGAATCTTGAAGGGAATTAATTCAAAAAAAGAGAAAGCAGGTAAGAATAATTTAGATATAAACCTATTTGACCTAGTTAGCACTCATGGTTCTGTGTGCTGAATGTTAAAGTAAGTGTGTCACTCTGAAAAAGATTAACAGTGTAAAAAAGGGCCAGATCACAGCCTTAGCCAAGACGTGTACGTTAAAGTAATGAAGAGATGACATTCTACTGCATGGGCTGAGACTTCACATCTATATACATAAGTAAACACTCTGCTTTAACAGATACACTACCACAAGATTAATTTATCCTTAGTAACATCAGTGTTTACTGACTAGCTACAAAAAGGAACCAAAGCAGCAGAATAACAAGAGCAAAGAGGTATCAGAGCTGACTTGAGAATGAATTAGCTCAGGCATCACACACAATTTAATGGTGGTAAATTGTAGCTGACTTCAGACATATTCTATGAGACTGCTTTGACGGTTAGCTTTGAAAAGACAAGCTGCTGCAATTGTGCAAGAATGAAGGAAAACCTCTTGAGAAACTATTCTATCCCATGTTATTCTTCATACCACAAATACTAAGGAAGTGGTAATACAAAACAGTAAACAGATGCACTCTTGCCCTTTGGACGAACTCTTTGACTTTTGCCCTGAACAAACAGATAGCAAAATATACTAACTACACCTGTATCAAGACTTAACAAGACAAAAGCATTTACTTCAAGTTAGTTTTACTTTAACTAAATGCCTGTTCCAGCCAACTGATTAGTCTAATTTCTCAGAGATTAAATACCAAGCTTCATACAGTTGAAACCCAAGAATAGCAGCTCTAATTCTAGCTACTGAACTCTATTACATTTTTTATGAGATGTACAGGAACATACACATACATTCTGTATGGTACCAAACTAGAAGGTAAAAAGAATATCCCACTAAGACATTTTGATTTGCCATTAAAAATGTTTCAATGGTTAGAAGGCAAACATTATAATATACAATGTAATAATGGTGCTAAAGACTATAATAACTTTGCCTGTTTGTTCCCTTCCTATCTATATAGATAAAGCATGAAAACTCTACAGCTGCTGAACTGATCTACTTGTTCTAAGTGCAGCATCATTTCCACACACCCAAGAAAACATCTACTTGCAGGAACCAAGTGCCTTAGGTAGAAAAATGAGATTGTGATAGAAAAGGAGACATAAGTACTTAGAAGTACCTGGGAAAAAGAACTGACACGGTAATACACAGTAATACACAATTAACCCTGTTTGTATGGGAGCATTTGTCCTCTAACATCAATTATAAATAGCTAAACTGAGATTTCAAGAAAAAAAGTTTTGCTCATAAAGAGGTGCTCAAATGTGGAAATATTCATTACATACAGCCACTTCAGACTTTCAAAGCAAGCTATTTGCTAATATACACATTAAAATTTTGCTTTCATAGTAAATTAAACAAAACATTAAGTAGTATACTTACCCACCCACAAAGCAGAGGATATAAAATGCAAAGTAAAATATAGCGAAGGGTCCAAAAGTTACTAGAAAAAGCACAAGGCCAAGACTTCCCCATCCCCATATGGAAAGACTGGTCTGTAAACAAGAACACATAGAAAAGGATAATTAATATTATATTCATACAACTTTAACTCTCCAGAGCAATACTTGTCGTTTCTACAAAGTTTGATACATTTTAACTAGATTTAAGTTCTGCTTCATGAAATAAAAATTACCTTTGTTTAAAGTGTATGATGCTATCAAGTATGTCCCTGCCATTATACTGTGGGCTAGTAATCCAGTTTAGCCAACATTTGTGCGTTTTTCTTTCAAATACTGTTCTCATCTCTCACTTCAGATGCAACTAGCATCCTGTAAAGGGACAATTTTTTTCTTTTCTATTGTCCTTTTGTGCACTTTTGTTTCTTGAGATCCCTTCCTTCTCACCTCTCCCCCATCCCTGCCTGTGACAAGTTCTCTACGACCTCCTAGGAAAAAGCAAGCTTTGTGACAGAACAGGAAGAGACAGAATACAACCTTGTTTTACACACCTAAACATGTTATTTTCTACAACCAAGCAGTGCTGTTTATTCCCTAGATCAAAGCAGTTGCCAGACTAAAGAGGTGTCCCCTTCTACAGTCGAGTCACAGGCAGGTCAATCAAGTAACTGGTGCAAGAATACTTTTATTCTTCCCCATAAATAGAAGGGGATAAACTGATACTTTGGCAGTGGTGGGCAGGCAAGGGTTGTTTGAAAAGCGCATGATGAAGTTAAAGTCAACCACAAGAGCACCTGTGGGGCTGGTGGGATTTTGGGGTTGATGTCAGGCAGAAATGCAGCAGGCAAACCTTGACCTGGACTGGCAGTAGTATGGGAAAAAAAGCAGCAAGATTCAAGTTATTGTGCCAATATAGGTTACAGTGTAAGTGCATTTCTATACACACATGTATACACATACATACTTGATCTATCTCTATAGACATGTGTATGTACATACACGTACAGTAATCTAAAAAAGTCAGATAGGGAAAACATGGCTGAATGAGTTACAATAGTTTTTAGACCCTCACAATGATGCAATGCACTCAACAAAGCTGATATAAATTTATTTCAATCTAGTCTCTAGTTCAATATGGAAAGCATGTTTCAGCCAAGTCCCAAGAGTGTGATACACAATGATGACAAGTATTTATAGGCCACCAAAACCGTTCCAGCTCTAAGGTTCTCATATTTTTTTCTTTTTTTTGGTTGTTGTTGTTGTCTAATTTACGCCTTTCCTAACAGTGATCAAATGACACCCTGATGGGAACTCAGACAACTGTGTCAACAAGTAACACTAAGGAAGTATTGAAATAAACTCGTCTTGCAGTTTGACATTTAGAAAACAAACAGAGATTGAACACCAGATCTGCAGAGAGCTCTTTTTTATCTTTTAATATGAAGGAAATACAGCTCATTTCTCTCAAGGGACTATTTAGATTTCATCTTTTCATTTTAAGCATAGGATTAAAAAAAAATTAACTTTTTCAAAAAAAGTTTTAAAAATACTATAGACAATGAAAAAGAATATAAATTAAGACTCCTACATAAAGCAACTTTATTTTCCAAGAGCAAAACTGAAAAGCAAAATTACAGCTCTGAAAAGAGACTGTTCCAGAGATCTAAACTGTAATAATCGGAATAATTTAATTCTTCCTAGTTAGAATTTTAATGGAACACTGAGATTAAATTCTGTTTTCTTCCTAGCTAAACTTTCTTAGCAGGAGATACAAACTATACCGGCTTTGTTCTTAGTGTTTGCACTGGGAAAAATTAAACATACCAGTAGATGAATGTAATTAAATTGCAGCAATTTAAAAAAAATGTACTGCAAGTTTTCCAATTCTCTTTAAGATGAGAAAGTGCTTTATTAGATAATATAAACCACAAAATTCATGTAACTAAAATGCTGAACTGGTGCTACAATTTAGAAAACAAAATCTTGATCACAACAGACTAGAAGATTTTGTTGTTTTGTTGATTCATAATAAGTAAATGCAGTAGATAATTGTGGCCTTCCAGTACCTGACAAGAGCCTACAACAACCATGGAGAGAAACTATTTACAAGGACAGGACAAGGGGGAGGGCTTCAAACTGAGAGCAGGTTTAGATTAGACATTATGGGAAAGGATGGTGAAGCACAGGAAAGGTTGTGGATGCCCCATCCCTGGAAGTGTTCAAGGCCAGGTTGGACGGGGCTTTGAGCAAACAGTCTAGCAGAAGGTGTTCCTGCCCACACCAGGGGTGTTGGAAATAGATGATCCTTAAGGTCCCTTTCAACCCAAACAATTCTAGGATTCTATGATAAACTCTTTGGAACACAGAGAGGAGAGACACACCAGTCTAAAAACAAAAAAACCAAGAGATCTCATTGTACATCCACATTTCAATACAAAAAGAAGATTCTCCATATTCATATGCTCAGAAATACAGTTTAAAACTTCTGCAGAGCTCTACAAACAAGATAAGGAAGATACTCACATAGAAGATAATCTTTAATGATGGTCTTTTTTGGTCAAAAAACCACTATGCTTAATCGCATCATTCAAAAAGTTTAAGTTCTAAATATGGGATAAGCACTCTAAATGACTTAATTAAACTAGATGGATGTATAGTCAGAGTTGGATGAATGCATAACTAACAAAGGAAGCTCTATAACTCAAATAAAACAGTGACCTTTTGTCCTATGTTCCAGTTTTGCAATTCAGCATATGGCTACAGAGATTCAAATCTCATTTGGTATTTTAATAGGATTTCTTAAAATTCGTACAACTTGGTACGCTGCAGTAAGTACAACAGATACTGGTCCAATTCTTGTATATTCTAAATGAGTGGTTTATAGTCTTACAGATTTTGAGACATTCAAAGGGATTTAGTCATCAGGATGGTACCCTTTCTGCTGACTGTAAACAAAACTTATCCTAACTTCACACTTCTTGAAGGGAATTCAGCAGCATAACTCCTAAGAAAAAAAAAAGAAAATTTAAAGTTCCTTAAAGACATTAAAATCAAGTATTTTTTAACTGAACGCCCAAACTTTACACAAATACGACTATGAAGCTGGCCAGTATGAAAATAGGTCAGGTATTTAAATTTAAACCCCACTTACAACAGACTTCCAAATAAATTTGATTTTCAATGCTATTTTTTTGAAGATTCACAGATTTACTGAAGCTCTGTCTAGTCTTACTAAAGTTAACTGCAGGGTGAATGCTTATCACTCTTAACAGAAAGAACAAACCAGCCTTCTGAAGAAATAGTATAAATGCTGGTGTTAGAGTCCCAGCTATCCAGACCCTTTAAAAGAAGCTGACATGCCCTATATTGGGAGGGCAAACTTCCAAGCTGAACTGGCATTGTGCTGTTCACTGACTTTCAAGGAATTAGGGGCACTTCTCTAAAGGCCAAAGAAGAACACAGGCCTGTGGTAGGCATGCTCGGGTATATGCTGTGTGCATACACATGGATAAAGGATGTTTATTCCATATCAACAGCTGTTCCACTTCATCAGTTTTAGCCACTTCTGCTTACACTGCAGGTACTGCATGTTTGTTCCACCATCATCACTTCTTAGCTTTCAAGTCTCAGATTTAGAGAGACATCTGCAGCATCTTACTAAGGTCATATACACATAATAGGCTAAGGTAGCATTATGGTCACACACGGTCATTTTGCACAGTATGGAGCTGCTTTAGCAAAATAAACTGCAGCTGAAGTAAAGGGCTGTCTGTAAGCTCAACATTGCACTGCAGAGGCTCATCAGGTGAGAGAAGACACACAAAGGTGAATATTTACATATGCTTGATTCAGCTTTTACAGATAACAAAACTATCACCTCAATGACATCTGTTTTCTTTTTAATTTTTTTCTAGGTTTTGTTCACTTTTCACGCTGAATACTTTTTCCACAGTATACAGCCAAGTACTAAAAGCAGTACATAAAGAACTTGCTTTCTTTTGCGTATTTGCTTTTTCTTTCTTTGGTTTCTGTTTCGTAATCAAGGCAACATCTTGATGGTCAGAGCTGCACACTGTTATGGCTAGCAGTGCTGACCTAAGACTGACTACATGACTTCACATGATCATTCACACAGAAGTTTCTGTAAACCCACAACAGCAATTATTTACTCCAGTAACAAACATAATTACGTCTTACTTAAAAGTAGCTTCAATAGTTTTCTTATTTGCTTAATCCATCTGTCAATCTATCAGACCTTTGCCCCTCACCCATCTTTAAGCAAGATCCTCGACCTTGACACACCTTTCTCTAAAATGACGCACCCAGGTAACACAGGTTTGTTGTTTGGATTTTAAGCAGCGCTGTCAATTTTAGCTTGCAACTGGCAGTAAGGTACCCATGTGTTTCTGCTTTAGGGCAGAACAAGTCCAGATGACAGGTTCTTCCCAGCCTCACCTCTGCCACCAAAAAGCAGACGTGTTTACTCTCATGAGGCTCTGGGTGCCACTGTCGTCCTATTCCAGCAAAAAGCTCCTGTTCCAGGCACATGTCTCTCTTCACAATTCCCACACACATCCACAGGAATTGCGGTTTTGAGTTTGGAGACACATTTCGAGAGGAAATGAAGAACACCCATACACGAAGGCTGGGCTCTGGAATCATCTGCTTGTCAATCTTAAAGCTGCAGCAGAATACAATTTAAGTCTTACAGTAGCATCCAACAGGCTGGTACCACTTCGGGAGACTGACATTTGTGATTATTTTCAAATTCAGTGGTTGCAACAGAATAATCTGAACTTTGCAAGAACAGTTAACATTTAAAAACAAAACCACATTTCTTTGCTCACAATTCTTTTACAGTGTTAATCAAATTACATTTGTCCATTAATATTTTAAAAGTTACAGTACCTGACTTGTCCCTAACCAGACACTGATAATCAAAGTATTTTTTACCATTTGGGTTTTTTTTTAATGTCTCCTCTGGGTTCACATTAAAAAAATTGTCATTTACAGTAGATGTCAAGCTTAATTTTGTTAATTCTCCACATCTGCCTTTTAATTTGACTTTCATTTTGAGTGTAAATGGAACATGTTCACATATAAACCTTTCTATAATTAAGGTGAGTGTCATTTTCGTCAAGTGATTAAAAACATTATTTTAGGTTTCAAATTACTGTCTCTTCACTAGCATGACAAGTAAAATTGGAAAGCTGTACCAACTGGAATGCCAATCTCATTGCAGTGAAATTGTTATGTTACACTACTCAGAGAAATATTTAACAATTGTGAAATAAACCATTAACAACTTTCTAGTTAAATTCTCCTATCTGCCAAAGTTAAAGCAATCATCTGAAAGACATGTCAACAGCGTTCTGAGGAGTTCTGCATATTGTGGTTTCCTAACACCACTAAAGGCTCTTTTTAACCTCCTTCCTTAGCCCAAAAAGGCAAAGGAAAACAACACCCTAAGCTCCACTCCTACTTCACAGTATGTCAAAATAAATGTAGTGAATCTACACGATAATTTACTGCAGTACTCACAAGAAAACTCCTGGTATTTTCAAATTTTTTTAAAGAATTTTACATAGTCTATTTTGCTTTTATATTTCCAAGTTTAGATTTGGGTTTTTTTTCTCAAAAAAAGTTTAAAATACTAAAGCATATAAATATACACTAATAATCTTTTAAATAAATAAAAAATGCAATGTTAATTAATGTTAAGAGTTAAGAAGTTTGGCCAATGAAGTTTCCTCTACATAAGAGTAGTATTCCTGCTGATCCCTCCTGGTTACAGAGGCTGAAATTCTCTGCTGCAAGCAAGAGTCCATCTGTCTCCTCTCTCCCTCACCTCCTCCCCTTCCGCTCAACGCACGCTTTGTATGTCCAAAAGCTTAATTACTTAACAGTTGGATTAATTCAAACACAATCACGTCTGCCTGTACTGAGTTTGGGTTTTGCTGCTGCTCCTCACACTGCATGAAACACTAAAGCTTTTGGGATCATTTTCCCCTCCCCTCCCCTACAGTTATACAAGGCAGTCTGACAGATGAGGCTCTTACGGATAGGCGATAATTTTTCACCTGTATTCTAAGACCACTATTATTGCTGTTTTGACTACTCCTGACACTCATTTTTAGAAGTGCAAACCTTTAAATGAAAATACATGCTAACATTTTCTTAAAATATGTAGCATTATAGTGTGTAACTAGAAAGATTCGAAGTTATTGTGCACATAACTTCAATTTTAGGATTTCTCCAGAGAGCAACAAATTCCATTACTAAAACCTGACTGTTTGCAATAGTCAGAATATTACTATACAATTTGTAATATAATGAAAAGAAAAACAGAGAAGTTATGTTCCATATTTTGATACAATTGGGTTTTTTGCAAGAAAAAGACCAATTTTCTGATTAACACTTAACAGTTCTGTAAGAAATAGTAAATATTTTCAATGACAAACTTTCTTCTCAAGTGAACAGAGTAAAATTCAGCCTGGAGTCAAAAGTAGAGAGTATTTTTCCTTCCTCTCTCACACCTGCTCTGCCACCACTGCTGATCACTACATGAAATTAGGAAGTGAAATTTTTAATTTTAAACTGACCTTCATTTTACTAACCTTTATTTCCAGTGCTAACAGCTACTTTATTATACAGCAGAACTATCAAGGGACAGAAAGTTTCATTTCATGTGACCTTTTCTTGAGTGGCCCAAGTATTTATCTTGCTATGAAAAACAAGAGGCCACCTTCACAGACACACACTCTCATAATATGCTTGCATTAAAACCCACTCTAACCATGTTCTAGTTTAAAAGAATATGGAGTTTTGGTCAAATTTAAAAGAAGCACTTGGGCATCTTGGATAGCAATGGGAAATAAGAGATGAAAGTCCCACCTTTTGCTACTTTCTTGAATGTAAAAGTGACATACTCAAACTCATCTTTAATAGAAATTGCAAGAAAGTGATCCTTTTCCTTTGTAACAATCCATATTGACTTGTAGTCAAGCTAATTTATTTATTTGGACAGAAAGCAAGACAAAAAGATGAAAGCACTTTGGATCACCTTAGATGATTGAAACAGGGCCCGGCTTGACAGGATTGCCTAAGGTGATCTAAAGTGAGAGAATAAAGTAATCCTCTAGCTCTATCCTGAATCCAAGTCAATGAGATAATCTAGACTGTTCTACATTCAGCCTCTGGATAAACAGATTACATCTACTTCAAGTTTTTCTAGTGCAAAACAGCGGCAAAGAGGAGCGAGGGGGAAGAGCTCAGAACCCTTATCAAATAAAAATAAACAGGTCTGTTCTCCTAAATAGCTAAGAATAATGAGGTTACATGCTATTAAGTCAAGAAACTGTTATTGCATATTTCATTTGTGACTACTGTTCAAGCAGCATCTTAAGCTTTTTACTTTCCTGCCTCAAACTGCAGCAAGGAGTTACCTAAAAGTTCTTTTCACCAATATTTTCTTCTTTTACTCCTAAAGAAACCTGATTCCACTGAATAAACTTTAGGAATTATGAGCTTTGCTTTGACAACAATTTCTACCACTTTAGCTCCCGATATTATCTAGATGGAAATACATTAAACAAGCCTCTCTCCACAAGAATCAGATCTAGTAGGTTGTCTCTTTATGTTTCTAATAAGAACTTGTGAGCAGAGCTCAGAGGTACTACAGAAACAGTTGCATGGGACACATTTTTAAACAGGTGTCTTCATACATTTTGGAAGGTAGAAAAGAAATCTCTTTAGTTCTAAGCTGTTCTTCCATGGTAGTGGTAAATTCAACTGAGTATCCTTTCCATCAAGCATTAAGCATCTGCCCATTCCTGGAACTTAAATCTCCATCACACTTGCCCAATTTATACCATTATGAAAAAAATTTATATAATGATTATTTATACAATATTATTTTAGACACAGTCTTCTGTTCAAAGGCAATGCACTACTGTCTATGATCTTTGCAGGGAGGACAAAGCAGAAAAAGATGGGTTATAAGAGGTCTGATGAACAATGATTACTTTTCTTAAAATAAATCCATTATTTTTTCTACGAAGATATAATACAATTTCACAGCAGAGGCTGTGCACAAAACAGTTTGTGCAATCTTGAATTGATAGAATCAGCCTAAAAAAAAAAAAAACAAAAAATATGCACAATGGTACAGTATCTGCTTTGGAAACTCTCTGTAACTTCAAATAACAACCACACTACAACAAAAAGTGAAACAAAGTGAAAGTGCTTAGTTTTTGCAAATACAGAACTGCCAAAGACATGAAGGTATAAAATAAATTATATAAAATTATGAACATTTTGGAACTGCACACTGCAGCAGCAGTTATTAAGCTTTTATATTTTTGCTTTGTCCTAAACAACTCATCACATGTAAACAGCAGACAACATCTTCAAATTTCATACTGACAAAAATACTAAGATTTTCGTTTCTACCACCTGGATGATTTGTTTGAAAGCCACAATAAACAAATAATTATTTCCAAGCAAATTCCTTAAAGTCAGTAGTTTCTTTTAAACAGACTGATAAACCATACATTTCAAGACATATCTGCAGGATGTGTGGGGTTTTTTTTACTGAGAGTTAAATTTATTATATATGTTTATACTTATTTCACATACACATAAATATTGTATTTTACTCACACAAAATCCAGTACTTAAGTTTACTGCAGAAAGATTTAGTCACCAACTTCTGAATAACATTTTAATACTTTGGCTTCCTCAGGCTATAAAATTAGTCATCTGAGAGTTTTGTTTAGTTCTTTAATCCACTGGTAATATTATATTGCTATTTGCTACTTGCAGCACAATTGTCAGCATTATCCCACTAACTTTAAGATTAAACTGCTTTGGATGCAGTTTGGTTTACTGTGAGGTTTTTATTCTCTGAATAGTACATACCACAATCTAATAGATCCCAAATAAGCAACATTCCTCATCTAGACGAAAAAGTGACTTTAAAAATACTAAGCTAAAAACATAACTTTAGAATATTTTTATCCAGGACTGTACTAAATAAAAATATTGACTCTAATTGCCTTATTAGGTCAGGTTACAAATGTGAAAGAATACAGGTGGAAGATGCTAATTCACATTATCTATCGTAATTTGCAGAAGGAGTCCTCCAGTAACAGGCACACTCAGTAAGACTAAAAATTAATTTCCACATTGTCCCTAGTGATCAAGGTTGTTGTCTCTAAATACAGTCAGTCATGCCACCTATCTTTGTAAAATTATTTTGGTAAATGAAATAATGTGGTTAAAACATCCCTATCCTTTTAACAACCCTTAAAAAAACTTTGGGTTTTTTTTTAAATTTATTATAAAGGAGAAAAGCTGTATGCAACAAAGTAGTGTTCATAAAGGAAAACCACACTGAGTTTCTCTGCTGTAATGTCAAATGGCACCTTGACTAAAGGCAGTACTGTAAATGCTATTGTGAATCCAAAAAGCCAAAGCTCAACAGAAAGCAAACATAAATGATTTCTCAGGCTACACTAGCAGCAGAGGAGCATCAGCAAGAAAGAAGGTTCAGGCCAGGAAGGAAGGAAAAATATATGCCAGTCAGCATCACTTCAGTCCCTAAGAAGGTTGTGAGCAATCAAAATAGATTTACCACGTGTGAATCATGTCTGACCAGCACAATTGCTTTCCATAATGAGGCAAGTGATGTTGAGGACAAGGTGGGGGGGCTTAGATGATGCACACTTTGCCATTAGCACAATATCTCACAGCTTCCCTATCACTAAACCAGTGGGATATAGGCTGGATGAGCAGATTCAAAGGTAAGTGAAAAACTGACTTGATTGCTGCATGTAAAGACATGACCAGTGGCACAGAGTTCAGCGTGCAATCTGTAACTAGGTGGGAACCTTCAAGGATCAATATGGGACTGATGTTTACCATCTCAGGGATATGGATGAGGTGACACAGTGAATGAAGAGTAAAAGTGTGCACAGAATCCTAAAGTGGGGTGAGCACTCGTTACACTGGAAGGTTCTGATGTGTGGCAACAGGCTGGAGAAATGGGCTGACAGGAACCTCATGAAGCTCAACAAAAACAAGCACAGGTTTGCATCTGGGGTGGACTAACCCTGGGTTAGTCACAATACAGTCTGGGGCAACCTCTCTGGGAAGCAGCTCTACAGAAAGGGACCCAGAGCTGGGCTGTAAGGTGAGCACGAATCACCAGTGTGCCCTGGGAGCAAAGGTGGCCAACAGTGTTCTACCCTCTATCAGAAGTGTCACCAGCAGGGACAGCAAAGTGATCCTTCCTCTCTACTTGGCCAGGCCTGGAGTCCTGTGTCCAGTTTTGGTCTTCCCATTACGATACAAATCCATCTGGAAACCAATGTGCAATATCCAATTCCACCGCAAGGCATTTTGTGCTAAAACAAAATATATCCATATTACGAAGCCACACTAGACACCAAAAGAAGGGTAGGGTACATTTTGAAAGCTTGTTGGTACTCTCAATTAACACTCTGACCCTCTTCTACGTGACTGAGAAGTAACACAATTTTTTGAAGTATTACCCCCTTTCTCCGCTCCCTGGTCTCCCTGTCTTCAAAAATAAAAAAGCAAAAGTAGTAGTATCTACACACCTACCACTAACATAATAAAGGGCATCTACTGCCTATGACAGGGAATCTGAAGAAACAGCTACCAACATTGTATTCACTGATTTTAATATTTTGGCAGGTTTGTTTTGTTCTTTTAATTCCAAGAACTCAGTCCCAGCATCATGAACTAGTTTCAGTTTGCCCTCCTGCTTGCAATGACCACCCCTTCACTATATCTAATTTCTCTTGTCAAAAATATGTTGATAGTTTCACAACATTTTTTAAGACTATGTAGTGCTTTTTAATCAGCATCATAATTAATGAACTATAAATGAAATGGATATAAAAATAGAATGCCAAAGATCAGAGTATGCACCACAAAGAAGTTGTCAGTATACAAATAACAAGTAGGATCTCAAGCTGCAAATATAATACATTTTCAAGAAAATTAAAACCACTGACAGAAAACCATCACCTTCCTCTGAAGATTGTGATGTTACTCCACTGTTTACTTCTTAAGTTTAAATTTTATGCAGTTCTTAGAGTGCCAAAGGTTTTCTCCAGTTACAAAATACAGAAACTCTGATACAACCACTATTTCACTACAAATTCCCAGTGGTCTCTGAGAGTACATCTGAACTCCTACAAGGCCAAATTTCCTATGAAGCACGCTTACTGGCTGAAGACAAAATAACCATGGAAACAGCTGTTATACAAAATGACACAAACCTTTACAAAGCTAGAGTAAGCCTAAAAACTTCCTGTTCCTTGCAACTGTTTTTCTGGACAGAATATCCTCGAGCTGCATAAAATAAAGCAAGAGAAACAGAATATTTCAGTGTCATCAAGTTCTTCGGTAGTCCACAATATTCAAAAAAGACTGCAACTTCTTTTTTGCTTTGATTCAGCAAAAAAAAGCCCTTACTTAAGAGAGGGGAAAACTCTGTAAATACTGTCTTTTTCCAATGGGACAAATGTAATGGTAATATAATAGAAACAAATCAAGTCTTTCTCCTTCATGTGCTTAGTATCCCCCTTTCCAGTACCTCCTACAGTCCTTACTGCTCATGTGCTTTACCCACTCACTTTCCAGAGATGTTTGGCTCACCAACCCTTTTAGGCTTGCTTGCCCTTTGCATCTCTTTCAGGGTCCTCTCTGCACTTCTGGTTTTTCCTGAATACCGTGACTGAGAAAATTGCTGTCTGCTGCCTGTGCAACCCTGACAAACTCCACAAGTTTTACTGAGTGATCTGCTACAGGACACTGCTGACAGCACTGCAGTGTGCAGCTCAGAAGCAAACAGGTAAGTGTAAGTAGAGTGGAGCCTCCTACAACTTCTTCCAAGACTCTGATGCATAACCTCTGTCCATTTGTCCTCTCTATGAAAAAGGAGCCTGTTGAGTATACTAGATGACTCTTTTAGCCACAAGGAGTCATCTTGTTCCTCATCCAAAATCTGGGCCCAGAATCAGCATGTCAACTATTTCCTGCATATCTCCCATGTTCACATACTACCTTTCCCATGGAGACACAGAAGAGCAAGCCTGAGTATCTACAAGCAACATTTACATAAAGGGACAGTTCTATGAACTTGCTGGAACACTCCATCCTCAAGCATCAGGGCATAGAATATCTCCAACAAATTTCAATGAATTTGGAGAGGAAGAAAACCACAGAAATGGTGCATCAACTCTTGCCACTTCAAGATTATAGACTGAAACTAACAATAGCTTAAACTAATTGAGTTGAGTATCCAGCTCTCAGAACAAGTTTAGAGAAGATATCTCTAAAAACATCAATCATTGGTACTTGGTCAAAAACAAAAAAAGAAACCTAACTGAAGTGGAGCTACTAAACCTTACTTGTAACTCTTTCTGGAGGCAGAGATGCATTCAGAAGTCACAGAAGGAATAACGACATTCCCTGTTTTCAAATGTACATGAATTATTTTGGATATTGATTCATTTTAGATCTATGCAGAAGGAAATGCAGAATAGCACTATGCACTTCCCTAGCATCAGACCATGCAGCTGTTGATTTGGCAACTTATCCTGTGTTCCCACCCTCATATCTCTCCACAAGATTGGTTCACCAAGGCAAAAGAATTCTTCATGCAATTGCTACTTAGCTGCTAGACCTGATAGAAGAAGCAGTCAGACCAGCTTGTGTCTGGTGGAAGGGAGAAAACCTCCTTAGTAGCAGCCAAACTAGATCCAGTGAAGTCAAACATGAAATGGCACTCCTAGCATCTTAAATGCCTTTATGCATGGAGGATATCTAAAGAAAAATATATGACCATCCCAGTGACAGTACCAGGAAAACAAAGTTGAATATATAAAGAAGAATAATAAAGAGGAAAGAAACACACGAGACCAACAAGGAAGGAACAAAAGAAGAACCACAGAGACAGAAAGGTGCAGGTATTCATAGACTAACCCAGGTACACTACACTCCACGCAGTAACAATGCTGCTACTCTGATCACTGGAAAACAAAAAACATTTTGCATAATGCATCAAAAAATAGAGAATAAGAGAAATAAGAGTTATGGGCAATATTCTAGAAATTGAGAGAGAAAAATTAGGAAGGATGCAAGCTTCATGTGATATTGAGATTATTCAAATAGAAAAAATATTTCAAACAGAAAAAAGACATCAGTAAAATAAAGCACAATTAAAAGAAACAGTGATTGGCAACAGCAGACCATCATTAATTGGAGAATTCAAAAAAGGAAAATATCCAGTAAAGTAAAGGAAGAGCCTAGAAACATCCATAGAAATATTGTTTGCTGTTGGTCTCACTATTGCTAATTCAGAATCTTCTGAAGAATTTTTAAAGAAGCTGCAGTAGGGCAACTGGCAACTGACAGACAGAAGAGCAGTACAATTTAAAGTCCAGACCTTAAAACCAGCATAAAGAAATAAAAACAAAACTTATTTCAAAGTTTTAAGCACACATGCAAGTCAAGCATGGAGCACAAAAGAAGCAATGAAGTGCATAGTCATATGACCATAAAACAAGGTAAGTGTTGTATACTCCAGGTAAGAGCAAATTATTTTTAAACACACCTACTGCACAGCATACAATTTAGAAAAAATGCTGACCATGAAAGGAAAAACCTTGGTAAGTGTGAAAATTTAAAATAAAACCTTATTCTCCTAGCCTAGTGTTGTAAACAAGTAACTTCTTATCAAAACAATAAAAATTCTATTCACGCAAAACAATATGTTCTCCAAAAGAATTTTAAAATTTTATAGAAGAAATAAACAAGCCATAAAAAGTAATTATCATTTCATTATATGCACCATCAGATCAAAGTTGTAATTCAGGCATTAAATCAAGAGATTTAAGACTTCCATAGTATATGATTTTACTTTACAAAGTTAATGAAATTTTAGTTTGTTAGCATTGTGATCAGAAATACCAATTTGAGTATATAAACTATAAAAAAAGTATTTTTCTTCCAAATATGTTAGAAGAGGTTAGGTACCTCAATCGCCAACAGATTTCATTAAAAATTAAGGTGTCTATCAGGAAAAAATATGCCAAGATATACTGGGGCGGGGGGGAAACACAAGCACAGCCTTTTAGAGAAAATAAAAAAAACCACACAGTAAAATACAGATGTGATTTCAAGCACAAATAGTTCCTTCAGTGGATAAGGAATATTTTTTCTGATCCTAATATTTTCAAGGTAACACAAGAAACCATTACATACACTTCAGAAAAGTAAGCTGATGCAATGGTATGAAACACCGCAACATTTGGGGAAATCACATATAAACAAAGTTTTGAGTTGTTACAAAAGACACGGAGTGCCAAGGTTTAAGTGGGCCTGCCGTGGGAGAAAGGACTGGCGACTCAGAGCCACCTCAGCCTGCAGCAGCCGTCGTTAGAGCAGCAGCACAGCAACGGGCACGGCTCCCGGAGCTCTCCAAGTCCAACAGTTCCAAGACCATTTTGGCCACCAGCAAGAGTTTAAAACAATCACTCTTTCTACAATTACTCAGGGTGGACACTTGTTTCCCAAGGCATGTATGGACATCACTGGATTTTCAACCCATCCATGCAGCCTGGAATGTCAAATCCTGAATAAAGGGTGACAGGGAACATCACACACATTCATTCCCCATTGCTTTCAGGAGATATGTGAGAAATTAACCCAAGCCTGAGGCACTGTTTCATAATCAGTTGGACAGCTGCAAGAATTTCATTATTTTAGATTATTTTCTACTTGGCCCTGTCTAACAGCACTGACTGGAAGAGTGGAAATGCAGAATATCCTACCGGATGTGTAGCAATTCCAACTTCCTGCTCTAGTTCATTACCTTACATCACAAGAGATAGCCTAACCTGTACTGCCTTAGAGGCACCAGAAATGTTGAGCAGTCGTTTCTTAGAACTGCAAAAATATACTGAAGAACAAGAATATGTGAACTTAAAATAGTGACATTTCTGAAATAATAATAATAATAATTTCTGACACAAACAGTTTTGATTAAAATAAAACCAGGATCACCCCGTTCCTCCAAAAAGCATGATTGAGGGAAAAAAGGGAAAGAACAGACATAAAAAAAAAAAAATAACACTGTAACAAAACCACAACAGCATTTCAGTATTTAATAGTCTTCAAAGTACATTCCCAAACTCACAGACATTCTTGGGAAGAAAAGGTGCAAAGCTCATCCTCCTACTCAAAACTCCAACTGCAATGCGATACTGAATTAAGCATTTTAGACATCAATTAATTTTTAATTCATTGTGAATTTTTAATTAGGCCACATCAGTCTTCACATGTATAAACACAGTGCTATTTCCACTTGTGAAATAAAAAAAAGTTCCTCAATTTTAATATTTCTGACTATCAAACAATCCTTCCAAGTGAAGTTGCAGAAAGGACATCATACAGGCCATTTGATGCATGAAGGGATTTAACAGGATGCAAGCCAACAGTGATGAGTTTATCTCCTTCTCCTGCTGGCAACTAGTGGACTGACAAACTGGTGAGGTTCAAATCAAATTAATCTTGTGCTCACTGTCCGAGAAAATATGCAAAACAACAGGACTGAAAAAATTTCAGTGTCAGTGGTAAAACAGCTTTAAAATAAACTACTGTACTAACCACTATAGTCAAACTCTGTATTCTGTCCTGAGAAATCCCTGATTTTTCACAGCATTCCACTTGAAAAAAACTAGTGAAAAATTTGTGGGGCTTTTGAAACGTTCATAAAATGTAAATGTTAAAATACAACAATAAATTTGACTCCCACTAATTTAACCGCAACACCAAGATCACATCCTGTTCCACACAGAAATTCAGTTGACATCGCAACTTCTTCAGAAATCCATCTCCACTCTCTGAGGATTGTACAGCTACACCTGGTTCAGCGCAATAATAATCTTTAACAGGTACTCCCAAACTCTGACAGCGTAGGAATTGACCTCTTGTCCAAAACAAATGGCAGTTATAAAAGGAGTCCCCCTAGCTGATCATACCTCCCCATCTCTGCTTACTCACAATAAACACCCATTTCACCTCATACCTGTAAATCACAATTATGTAGTCATCATTTTAAGGTGTGATTCTACAGAAATTATATAAATAAGGTTAGCGTGCTCTTGTTAAAACTTGTCAATATGTTTATATCATGAAATAATGCCTTGTTTTACTAATTCAGAAATCAGACATTACTTGGTGGGGACAGAAGAACAAGCATTGGGCCCAAAATCACAATGCCTTGTACTTCTTGAAGCTTCTCTCCCATGTAACTGAAAGTGCCAACTGCAATTGATTTTTCTATCATTCTAGCCTTGGTATTCACAGCCAAGTGATGGGGAAAATTGCTAATGGGACTTCTAAATATTAATTCTTCAAGAGTTGCAAATAACTTAGTTGCAATACCAATGATTTCTCTTTTCTAATAATAGCAATTCTCCCAATGCTAGCTCAAAGGAAAAGATGCTTTGTCATCTCTGTAACAGTAGGGTGAAGATGACAAACATATTTAAAACCGAGATAATTCCCTAGAATGCAACCAGACTGAGGAAATCATCATTTGGAGCTCCTTCAGCTATCTAAACAGACAAGCTATTACTATTTTTATTGAAGTAAGGAACTTCATGCTCTTCTTTTCCACGCTGTTTTGGTGAATGGTCCAGACTGACATTTTAGGGTTGTTTCAGAACTCTGCATTCAGTCTCAGCAATGCAGGCCTCACCTGTACACCCTAAGAATAGTCCTGAGTGTTCAGACACCATCTTTTACTAGTAGCCAGCAAAATATTTAAAAACAACTACTTAGGAACATATGATAACTGCTCTTTGTAAAAGGTCAATTTTCTTAATTTTACCATTTCTCACATAATTTTAACTGACACTTCATAAAATATGGACTTATTAAAAGAGCTGTCACAGGAACAATTAGGGACACAACACAGACTAGCAATAGTGGAAACTTAATTGACAGAATAAACTGGAGGAGAAAGAGGCTTTTTACCTCCCAAGGGTTTGCAACTAATGCTCCAGCTAGATCTCATCTAGCAAGACACTGGCACTAAAGAAAGCCCCAGCATACAAGTTTCACAAAAAGACAGAAAACTAATTTCTTTCAACACCTTGATAAAGGTCTACACATTTGAAGATGGCACTACTAGAAGAACATAGTTCAGACACATAAAGCACCAGAGCAACCTGCCACTGCCATGTATCAAGGACCAGAAAAAGTTAAGGTTACAGTACATCAAGCAGTTAACTGTGTTCTGCATCTTTCAGAGCTGGACCAATATACTTTACAATGTGCTACTGTTGCAGGAAGTCTAATTCACTATTATTCTAAAGCCAGTTAAAACAAGCTGCTGAGTCAATTCTTAATTCTTTATTCTTAAAACTCAGGCTAATTTGCTTGGTTTTGCTCAAAAACAGTTCTCAATGGCTAGTAGTCAACGAAATGTAACCAAAAAAGAAAAGGTGGTTAAACATCTCTCATAAACAAAATGTAGACTGTTTAATGAAACAGAAATACTGCATGCAGTTAGTGAATTACCTTGAATGCTTGCAACAACAAGAAATACCAATATGTCAGAGCTCATTTTGTATAGTTCATTTTTAGTTGTGGATAAGAAAAAAAGTTTTCCTACTTTGTCAAATTTCAAAAATCTTCTCAACTGTCACTAGTACTGCAACAAGTTACTCTTGCTAAGCAGGGAATTAAGTTGTCGAAAATTCAGCTGCTGATAAATTCTGAAAGAAGTTCTCCCTAAGCATCTCAAAGCAGTTTAATGAGTAACTGGGGAAGAAAAAAAACCAGAAATCTACTTCTCACATTAGATAAAGTGCCTTCTTCAGAGGCAGCACAGGCTGCAAATGCAGACAGCACATGCCATCAATTTGAAAGACATCAAAAACTTCTTGTAAATTAAGTCAATTCCTACTGAATGTTTGTTCCATCAGAATTTAAGACACTACTGACCACCAAGAGCCAGAGCTGTGGAACACCAGCTGCTTCACTGCAATCAGGGCAGTGCAGTTGCTACTGCACAAGAGGTGAGCATGATTAAGCCAGCTGTCCAAAAAGACAAGAGAAAGACCATTGCAACTTGTGTCCATCATGGCCTCACCAGATGAGAAAGTGCTGAGACAGTAAGTCAGAGAAACAGGCCACACCAGATCCTGAAAAGCAGAGGGGACATCTGATGAACAAGTTAAAAGACACAGAATGGTCAACACAACAAACCAGGGAAATGATCATCGCAGCAGGACTCTGAACACATGCAGCCAGAATGTATGCAACATGACTGCAGAAGTTAGTTTTATGATGAAAAATTTGGAAATGGCATTTGCTAAGTAGGTAAATAAACGCTATGTGCTTGGCATCCAATGACATGATTTCTAAATGAAACTAAAATAAGAAGACGGGCAGAAAGGGACAAATTAAAAAAACCCACACAGTATTTTTTCCTGACAGGAAGTGTGATCTTCCCCTGAAATTACTGATTACAAAGTCCTAATCCTAACTGCATCCACACAAAACTGAAATGAATCTGCTGGGGTCTGCATATATGGATAGAGTAAAAGGATGTAGGAAACTGACCTTGAGAAACTCTACATTATGTTTTAACAGCATGACAAAAATATACTTAAAACCTGATCTGCCTTTCCTTCATGCTTAAATATATTTAAGAAAAAATACTTTCTACATTCTTAAGTTATAAAACTAGCAGTTGTAGTGGGGGAAACAGATCTAAATTTTTAATGGCTAAAAAAAATTTACAGTGATCTTGGTCATTCTACACAGTAGCAAAATTGACAAGTCCACAAATATCCAGCACCAAAAGCCAGTGCAGTTTTTGCTTCTAATGTCAGTCCACCATACAGACAATTTAAATTTTCATATATAATGAAATTACGTATCAATAGACCTGAAACAATCTGCATATTCCTCCAAAGTTTGGTAAGGGTTCATGTGTGACTCTCTGCAGTTTTTCCAGGGTGTTGTAGTCACCAAGTCATCATCGGCACACCCAGAAAAGCACACTGGAAAAGCACTCCTCCAGGTCACCGTGGGGGGTACTCCTGATAGCCAAGAGCTGTCTGATTGCCTGAAGAACTCTCCACAAGTGCTTTTCAGGCGGGCAAGACCTGCCATTTTGCTAGACTCCCTTAATATTTAAATTCCTCTCCTTGGGAGAGACCAAGGCTGGAATACTCGACCCTGAAGCATCTCGTCTACAAATAACTTATCTACAGGAACTAGAAGTAGAGGACATCAGAACCCTGTCCTCCTGAAGACTAAGTGTCATAACAGGTTATTACACACAAAACCGCTAAGCTTTAACTCACAAAGCCAACGTATCAAGGGTTATCCACCCTGCTATCCACACAATTTCAGCACTGTCAGAAAAAAAAAATTTCAATTCCAAGACAATAACGTGTCTTGGATGGGCACCCACAGCCATCATCAAAAGGAACAAACTGTACAGTATGAGGCACCGACCCAGAACATTCTATGCCACCCTTAAAATAATCTAAATTATTATGCCTAATGCTTACGCTTCACACTCACCAACTCTCTTTAATGCAGATTATTAAATCCTGACCACCAACCAAATACCCTTAATGCAAAAATAGGTCATGTATTTTTACAGGTTTAACTCAATCTGCAAATTTTACCCTCCTGGGGAAATCTGAGAGCTGGTGGCTCTACAGAACTGCTTTCTTTAATGACCTAAAACTTTTAACTGATGCAAATTGAAACATGGAGAATACTATTTAATATCATTCAGGAAAGCAAAGCTAAATTGTTCAGGTGTTGGGTAGCAAGCCTTTACTCAGCAAGACTTAAGACAATTCACTTTTGGATGAATAACCCCCACCGTAGAACAAAATGACAAATTATAAAACACGAGTAACGCAATCATTGCGTTGGAGAAGTATCTGCACTCAGGACACCTTGCTGACATATTAAAAATAGAAAATCAATTGGTCTTTGCAGACAAAACAGAATACAGGGCAAAGTCTAATTTCCAGCAACTAGAGAGCACTGCCAGATAGCACTGCCAGATTCCCCCTTTTAGAATGCCTTTGGACACAGCAGACATTTATAGCCCACGCTGATCCTCAAATACCTGCCTGCCTCACAGCTGAGCTGCCGGGCTGCTTCGGGACAGAAACCCTCCACCAGGCAGAGGTGAACCGGGGCAGCCAACTTCTAAGCATTACCTACTGACACAAACTCCTGCAAGCACAGCCGAATCGCTCGCCTAAGCACTCCAAGAAGAAAGCAAACACGGAGCCTTTAGGAAGCCACTGCGGAGGAGGAGGCCAGAGGGGCTGAAGCCGGAGCGGGCGTGCGGGGCCCGGGCGGGGGCATCTCCCCGGCGCGGCCCAGGGCCGAGGCGGGTCTCCCTGCACCAGGTGCGCTCCGCTCCTCCGGACACGGGCCCGCCGCGGGGCGCGGCCCCCCGACCCCTCGCCGGGCAGCACAGCCCGGCCGCCGGCGGATCG